>JBAMJR010000384.1:0-222500 GCA_038501785.1 Myoxocephalus aenaeus
AAGCATTACTCACCCAAGCTCCACCGCACCCCCCACCTCTGGCCCACCCTCCTCAACCTCCCTCCTTCTTCCCTTGTGCTGGGTTTATAAAGCCAGCGTCTGCAACAGTTGGCTCAGTGTGAAGAACTTTAAATATAGTGAAGGGGCAGCAGCTGAAAAACTGGGTCAACAACACAAAACTTTCATGATATATATATATATATATATTTTTAAAGGCAACACATTCAGAGCTTTATCATGCATGTGTTCAGGATATGGCGTGTGCTGTGTGTGCTTGGCTTCGTGGGTGCATCCTTGTGTGTGAATGAGCTTGAGTATGAAGGGAACTTCGCGGACAACTACGACAACGAGGTCTCTCAGGACCAGCAGGAGGGTGAGTTGTGTTTATTGCTCCTTTTGTCTCTTTTATTCCCTGCTTGCTTGAACAGAAGGCTCTTTGTGAAGGATTTTCTCTCAGCTGCCAATAAAATAAATCTTATTTGCTTTAATTAAGAGTTCATCGTCACACTTTGATTTATTAGTTTTAGAGGGTGAGCAAAGGTGTCCCACAGGGGTCTATTCTTGGTCCACTTCTATTAACTATACACATAAAACATCTCTGCAAGTCAATGTAATTATATCTTTATGCAGATAACAGCATCTTAAACAGTCATCGAAGGGACTTTGCATCGTACATTATTTATGTAAAACCTGGAAATCTCTGCTCTCTCTCATCACATCACAATAGACAGTCAGGTCACAGGTCATTTTAACTGTAGCTGTAACACATGTTCAAGCTATGGGTTTTAAATATGTGAGATGAATAACAAAACGTTTTGAAAATTAAAACTCAAATACATTGGAGGCTGCATGTAACTGTTTTCTTAACGTGGAAGCACTGTATTGCAAAGTAAACTTTAGGTATTAACTTACAGTTTTTGCTTGCTGGACACCAGCTTTTCTGATAGGGAAATCACTCTAACTGCACCTAATAACTGCCATACGCACAGGGCAAACATGATGTTTTTTTCTTTTTTTATTGCACTATTGTAACTGAGAAGTACATTACACCATAATTACTTGCTGGAGAAAATAAGTGTTGTTTATACCTTTTATTTTTTTCCCTTTCCTTTATCCTTCGGTACCCAGTATTTTACATAATTGCACGACTATATAACTATTGTTGTCTACAGGGGAAACTCCAACCACACCATGCCAGGCTGCAGATTTCTCCCGCTGGGACAAGCTTTTCATCACTCTGGAGGACTCCCACATGAGGCAGAACATGCTGCTGGAGTCTCTGGAGCAATGCTGCGGAGGAATGATCTCTCTCAGGACCCGGGTGGACGAGCTGGCTAAGGGGACATGCCAGCAGTGTCTCCCCAGCCTGGAGGCGGCTTGCGGGGTGCGAGCCGAGCAGGCGGATGACAGGCTGCAACGAGGCTTGCTGGAGCTCCGGGAGGAGGAAGCAGAGCAGGAGAGAAGGTTGAACGCTACGTTACAGCAGCTTCTGCGTGGTGGCCATGAGGTGAATGCCCGGCTGAAGCAGCTGGAGGAAGGTGGAGGCCACGGTGCGGCAGGCGATGGGATGGGGCGCCGGCCGACACAGAGACCCAGAGGTTTAGGGGCGGCACTTGGCCTGGGAATGAAGCCATTCACATCTGGCCCGGAGGAGCAGGAAGTGACTTCGACGCTGGACATGGCCGCAATGGAAAATGCCCTGGTTGCCATAGCAACAGAACTGCAGCAGGTTCACCTGCAGCTGAGCAGAGTGATGGAGCAGGCGGGAAGGACAGAGGAGACACACAATATGCCAAGAGGCAAAAAATAATATTAGATTGACTGGGGACTTTCCAGTGATTATGATTTTGCACATACTCTGTTTTTAATGTTGTTTATTATTTTTTTGTGAGCATGTTTTTGTCTGGTGACAATGAATTTAAATGTACCATAAATGTTGTGGGTTTACTGTAATGAATAAAAACTAATTAATCAACCTCAACAGCCTCATGGAATGGTTTCCTCCCTCCTCCCACACGGCGGACAACTCATTTTCAGAGCTGCATACACATTCATGCACAAGCCCACACTTTCCTTTGTATGTGCAGTGTTTATACCGCTATACCTCAATGTTTGTGTAGTTGTGGTGGTGTCTGCAGATACCGACGACCACAAGGTTTCTGGGCAGGTCCCTCCCGCTGCTTTAAGAGAGTCTGAACACAGGGAGGCCACAACTTACGATGCTCAGATTGTTTATGATTAATGAAACCCTGCTGCCAGCCGTCCCTCCTGCAAACACACACACACACACACACACACACACACACACACACACACACACACACACACACACACACAGACGTTCATTGTTATGAACCACACAATGGCTGGTGTTGACTTGAGGTACTCTGTCTATCTTACAGTTTCTGTGTGATGGTCTTTGGTCCCAGAACACCTCTTCATTTATTTTTTAAGTATTTTTTTGTCTGTTGTGGAGTTTTAATAAATCTAGAGAGGAAAATTGGGCGAAGGAGATAGCGGGAAGAGAGAGAGAGAGAGAAAGGTGAAAATTAAGGAATTAGTAGTAGTTTAGATCCTTAACTTAAGTAAAATCAGAAATACCGCAATGTAAAAAAAAGTACTCATGCAGCCGAAAGACAGTGGCATATTATGATATATTATATTATTTAATAATGATTAACCTGCAAGCATAAGGCGCTAAATTATATACCTTTAGGTAGTTCAATCTGTCAAAAACTGTGTATCAAATCTTAACTGGCAGAGTAACTATAGCTGCAGGTCAAGTAAAAACAAAACAACACTCTAAAATGTAGTACAGTAAAGTACAAGTACCTACAGATTGTGCTTCACTAAATGTACAAAGTTACATTCCACCACGAGGAAATAAAATAGCAACAAATAACATCTGAACCCAATGTGATTTTAATTGGGCCTTTCTCTAATGAAAAGCCTATAAACATGGCATGAAAGGATACTTGTACCTGTGTGTGTGTGTGTGTGTGTGTGTGTGTGTGTGTGTGTGTGTGTGTGTGTGTGTGTCTGTGTGTGTGCACGCCTCTTTCTTAAATGTGCAGCTGGGTGGAGGATTGCAGGCAAGACTTCCTCCTACATCAGTCTCATTATGGTATCCAGCATGCACACGAACACAAGCGCAAACACACACACACACACGGTTGTGTTACGTCTCCATCTGTGCAGTGTGTGTGTATTTTAGTGAATGGAAGCTTTGTCATGTCATTTCATGTTGCCGCATCATTCATTTTTAACAGACGAAAAAAAGAGACAAAGAAGAGAAAAGGAAAGCAGGAGGAGGGTTATTGATGAGGGAAAGTAGAGGAGGAGAGGCCCAGAAAAGATGAGTGACCGTTATGTGTCTGACATTTAGGTATAAGACTCGATGAACAGTGTCATAGAATAAGCCAGCTGGCCAGACACAACGCACAATACCCAGCGACCATCAGCCTCGCTTTCTTTCCCACGGCTTCCTTCTCTTTCACCTCCGTTTCATCATCTGCCATCACTCCCCCTTTCTCTCTTGTGTCTTATCTGTATGCCGATCCCATCATCTTCTCTCTCTCTTTCTCTCTCTCTCTCTACCAGCATTTATCTTCCCCTCATTGTGTCCGGCTCCTCTCTCGTGCCTCCCGTCTCCTGTGTTCTCGGTCGTTCGCCAGCAGGAAATGGATGGCATCAATCCTCGCCAAACCCTCAGCGGGCTGGTAAAAGTGACTGGCATTACACTCCTGTGAAATGTTGCCAATGCATTCTCTCTCTCTCTCTCTCTCTCTCTCTCTCTCTCTCTCTCTCTCTCTCTCTCTCTCTCTCTCTCTCACACACACACACACTGAAGGAGATGAGATACTGATTAGAAGATTTTAATGTCACATCACAGAGTCACTAGAACAGACAACACAATATTGGCACTTTCTCAAAAGCAAAGAGGACAATACAAAATCGATAAAGCTCTAATAAACATTTAGCAGTCTCTTATGTACACCGGGACCAATCTCATGAAGGAGGGAGAGAGGGGAAGACAAGGTGTATAGGTGTGAAAAGGAGAGAAGATTTGCCTATTTGATAGGCGAGTCCAGAATCTCCTCGTACTCTTCCCGTTGGCGCCGCCCTCCCCCGCGGGCCGGTAGCAGCTTTATCGCCACCAGCCAGCCGACGCTCAGCAGGACCATCACGTTCCCGACAACCTCCGGCGCGGTGGGAGCCAGTGGCAGCACCGCCAGGTGCAGCAGCATGGCCACAGGTACCTCCAGGCTCTGAGAGGCGGAGACCAGAGCAGGGTGGAGTCGGGTCAGGGCGTGCGTCATCCCCAGGAATGCCGCTACCGAGCACGCGATCAGGCCCAGGACCAGACCCCAGGCTGGGCCACTCGAAGGCCAGGACCAGCCCTCCTGGAGCAGAGCCAGCGAGGCCGGGGCGAGCAGGCAGCCTGTCCAGCTGACCGTGAACAAAGCTGTGCCCACTCCCACCCTCTCCTTCAGGGAACGATACCCAACTAGCGCCAACGCCATCCACAGTCCTGCAAGAGCTGAGAGAGACCAACCGAACGCACCCCTCCAGAACGCAACCGGGTCAGTCTGTGAATCTGAATTGCTCTCGTCCGCTGTGGGAAGCAACACAAGCCCCAAACCGCACAGCCCTGCGGCTACGGTGATCCCGTCGGCCAATCCCAGCCTCTCCTCCAGGAGCAGGAAGGCCAGGGTCGCCGACAGCGCCGTGGTGGCCAGGCGCCAGGTGGTCGTGCCGTTTCCGGGAGAGACGAAGGTCAAGGAGGCGTAGGCGCAGCAGAGGGAGAGAGAGTAGGCCACGCCGTAACAAAGCAGACGCAGGCGGTAGCCCGGCGGTCCGAAAGGGTTCTCACCCCTGTGCAGCGGTACAGCCACAGAGAGGAGCTGCACGATGGACCGTACTAAGAGCAGAAACAGCGGGCCCAGGCTGAAGCGTTCGGAGGCCAAGCGGGTCAAAACAATCAAACAGCCGTGGGCCAGTGCCGCGCCGAGCAGCCCCACCCAGGTGAGGCGGGACGCAGACACGGACGCCTCCCCGAAGCTGGCCAGCTGTTCCCCTACTCCTTTCCCAGACCCCTTTGGCACTCTGGCTCCCACCTCGCTCCCTTCTCCTCCCCCAGCCGCCTGAGGTCTGTTAGTCGCGTCTTTGTCTTTGGGCCCGAACAGAGTCAAGGGCCACTTCCTGTTCTCCGTCAGCTGCTTCTTGTCCGACGTCTCCTCCAGGAAGGAGCCAAAGTCCTCGAAAGACGGGGCGTCGTCGTAGCCCTCGTCCCCCGGTTGGGGGAAGTGTGTGTGTACTCCAGGTTGAGGGGAGTAGGGGGTGTGCGTGGCGTACTTGGCTGTGACGGTGTGAGGGTGGATCTTTACCCTCTTCTTAGAGCTGTTCAGGAGGTGAGTGGACTCCATTTTTAAACTTCAATGACGACAGACACCTGCGAAAGGGGAAAGGACACTTTAGAACCACAAACTAGATTTGTTTAACACACACACACTCTCTCGGCTTGCTCCCTCATGGCGTCCCTCGCTAGGATACCGCTTGATATCTCATCTATCTTTAATATCCAAGATAATAATAGCAACGACTCTCGTGTTTGTCAGGGGAGTGAACGTAAGCTCTGAGCAATCAGCACTTTAATTGTTTTTTTTTGTGAGAGTTCACATTTAGTTCATATTAGCACCATAACGGCAGATTAACAACTCTATTATCGCGCCGTTTAGACTTCTCGGGTAACATGACCTTCAAGGGGTGTTGGAGTCAACGTTGGCAATGGCAATTACGTAAGCAACCTCTTCACCTGCCTCTCGTTACACATTCAAGCACAAGAAGAAGCAGAAGTATTGTTCAGTCTGTCAAAACATTAGATAGGTCAGCTTTTGCATAAAAAAAAAACAGGTATATGAATCCCACATCCATCTTATGTCTGGTTTAATACCTCCCCTCCGTAATCCCTTCTTCCATCTCTTTAACTTTTCCCTTTGAAGTCTGGCTCCCCGGATGAAGAACCTATATAACCGCTGCGGCTCTCGCTCTCTGCAGCAGAACAATACGACCATGCAAATGCTGCACGGCGCATTACCCGCTTCTGCATTCAGGCTCGAAAACACTCAGCAGTCCAGCAGTTTCTCTGGGAATGGGGAAAACTTTTCATAATGTTTATTATTTTAAGACAGTGCTCAGTTATTTCCCTGGAGTCACAAAGTCATTTTGGGCGAAACACAGCAAGTGAATCACACCTTCACTTGACTTATTGAAATAAAGTACGTACACACTTTACTTACAAAATGTGTAGTTTGAAAATCTACAGTCAAGCAAAAACTTAAAAGACAAATATTAATAAGGCCACAAGGATCAAATATTTGATCACAATATACGTAACTTGTATCATCATTTTCTGGAAGATCAACCAGCCATTTTGGCAGCTCTGCTATTTCCCACGTTGCTGCAGTCCTTTTGATTTGGTTGGAGCAGAGGGAGGCTGTGAGTGTGTGTCTGTGAGTGTGTGTCTAGCTACGTGGCCTTTACGCTCCCTGGAGATGTAACGTATTCCCACGAATCAACCTGAACTGCCCTGGAACAAATCACAACCGCTGGAAGGGCCACGCTGTGAGTACAAAATTGTACTTCATTCCTTCTCAAATCATCAACATGATCTGCGCTAAAATGATGAAAACATTTGTCACGTTTTCACAACCTCACAGCTCGCTGAGCGAAGACAAAAAGAACCCACAGGAGGTTACACCGATGACATTTGAGAAGATCTGGACATTTACTACCGAAAGATGAACCTGATCTTCCGCTCTGTGAAAACACAGAGAGCATAAAGAGATCAGGATGTTCCAGTCCGACTGTTCTCTTCTCTGATAGTATTTACTGATCCAAAGGATGCAGCCTGCCTCTGCAATGCTGCTGCTGCTGCATCCACCGCTGCTGCTCTCAAATGCTTGTTTTTACACAACCCTAAAATTACATCTAATATATATATCTATAACATCTAAACCTGCACAATATGAGGCCAGCAGCAGGCAAAGCTCGGATCCCCAGAGGATGCTCTTATACTGTCCTCCTGGTGGATTTGCATGTTATTTTGTTTCATAAGCCAAAACATCTTTGATATGAGTAAGCCAATGTGTGTGTGTGTGTGTGTGTGTGTGTGTGTGTGTGTGTGTGTGTGTGTGTGTGTGTGTGTGTGTGTGTGTGTGTGTGTGTGTGTGTGTGTCTGTATATGAAGAGAAGATGTTATCAAGGTTTCAAGGTTATCAAGGTTCCTCTGCGATGCGCCCCTGTGACGCCAGAGGGTTGACACACACACACACACACACACACACACACACACACACACACACACACACACAAGCACGCGCGAAAACGGAAGGGTTTGTGCTGCACGTGCTGTCTCCGTTCGTTTAAATCCAATTAAAACAGTCGTTTTATAAAGCATCATTTCTCTGCACCTGCACCTGCAGGGATGACGTTTCGATTCCCGTATGCGTGTATGTATGAATGTATGAATGAATGTATGTATGATATTGTAGCCTACAATGACAACCGGAACCGTGACCCATGAAGAATTCTTGAATGAAGAAAAGTGCGCGCACACATGTGCACCCGCAGATTGCCACACAGAAGCTCAATTCAATGAACCCAATTAGTGACCTGCTGTAATTTCGTGGTTTATTGCATTATTATAGTCCAACCCATAAACCAACGGATAGGTTATTTATAGTTTATTGGTCCTCCTCCGCCTCAACTCACCTGCTTTGCCGCAAACAGCGGATCTCGCCGGGGTTGAACTTCTCTCTCGGTCCGCCTCCTCAGTCATTTACCGAAGCATCTCCAAAGATCCATCACCTCTTCTTGGCCATTTGCTCTTCCCCGTTCTTCTGCAGGTGGACCCTCTCCCCCGTGTCTCTCCTGCGGCAGCCAACGATTTCCTCAAGGGCAAAACGCGACGCGCCTCCAGCCAGCAGACCCTGCGGTCCGCTCACTTCACTCTGCGGGAGGACAGTGCGTGTTTTATGGCGACCTGCTGCCCGTCCATCACTCACTGGGCACTGATACAGATGCTCCTCCTCAGCCTGCCCAGGGAGAGAGAGAGAGAGAGAGAGAGAGAGAGAGAGAGAGAGAGGAGGGGGACTAATCATAACGTCTGAGCATGCGTGACATCCACTGAACACCAGCACTGTATCACTCTCTCCAATGTATGTCGCCCCGCTGTGTGTGTGTGTGTGTGTGTGTGTGTGTGTGTGTGTGAGAGAGAGAGAGAGAGAGAGAGAGAGAGAGAGAGAGAGTATCATGACCACACATACAAAACCCTTACTTGAAACGTATGTGTCTCTCTCTCTCCTATTCTTTTTTATATATATTTTTGGCATCCTGCCCTTGTGCTCTTATACTCAAGGCCACTAACTGGGACCAACTGGGGCCAACAAAGGACCCAGTTTTAAAATGTATTTTGTGGTCCTTGGATTCATTGAAACTTAATATGCACCATGAAGTTACAATATCAGAATCAGAATCATTTATGTATATATATATATATATATATATATATATATATATATATATATATATAAAGGAATTTGACTCTGTGAAAGGTGCATAAAAAGCTTCACTTCATCATTTGGGGCCCAACACAATTTTCAATACCTCCATTATTAAGAGGGGGAAACTTTGCAGACCTTCAACTGGCTTCGTATCGTTGCAATGACGGTGGCCAATGAACGGTGTCCGGCCTCCCTCCAAGGTGACGCTTCATGGTCAAATGAGCGGGGAGCCGAGCATCGTTTAACTGCACATATCACCCACATTGCAATGATTCTAAGCTGGTTGTAAATCGGCAAAGTTTCCTTTAAAGATTGGGACCTATACGCTGTGCTCTTATGGTGCATGTATTTTTTGTATATGTACGTACATCTTTGATTAATTTGAAGATAACATGATACACACACACTGCACAGGGAGATGGTGGTGGTGGGTAAAGGTTAGTGAGTAAAGGCTCATGTGAGTTTATCCGGCCGTGATTGCCAAAGCAGGTTGTACAAGATTCACAATATGTAATAATCAAGAAATCAGAATTTTAAAAGAAAATATGTCAACATTTGTTTTTCATGGTTTGGAGCCAGGTTCCTTATGTCCCCATTACGATACATGTTAATGCCACACCATTGAACTTTAAACCAAACTCTCTGTGTTCTTTCAACCCTGTCTCCTAAAAATTACATTCCCCCAGAACTAAAACGCATTCTCAATTACGTTTGACCAGAAGCGTATCTACACTGTAACAAGTTTCTGTAGTTTTCACAGTAATATTACTGTATACTGGCCATATTCTTACTGTAGAACTCCTATACAGCATGTTGCTGTAGATTTGCAATGCATCATGGTCAAAATTCATTCCCGGGTGAATCTTACTGTAAATAAATGTTGCTGTGAAACACACTACAGTAATACATGTTGCTGTGAATCACAATACAGTAATTTTGAGCGGGAATACACCATAATCCGTTTTAACATTATTTTCAACACGGATGTTAGGTTTAGCTGTCACGCAGACAGAGGGGAAAGCGACATTGTATACCTTCCGTTGTGTTACACAAAAGATGACAGTAGACTATAACGTTGTGTGCCGATGGACACTTGCTTCGCTCGACGAGGAGAGGAAGGAGAAGCTTCTCTCAACATTTTGGAGCAAGAGCTACAACATTTCTGACCAGAGTCCACTTCAACTTCAGCAACAGCCGAAGCTCATTATTATTCCTTCATATTTCCTTTTTGCCAGCAATTTGCAACTGTACATTAATTACAGCACAATGGCAGCACAGTCTTCTCAAGTAAAGTTACCGTCTAACGCTACGTGACTTTAAGAGGGAAGTAGAGACACTTTCCTGCACTAGTAAGCTAACGTTAGTGTTACTAATATTACCAAAATATAGTATTTGCACTTTAAATTGTGATATAAATCATTTGGCTTCATATAGTTGATACATGGCATGCGTTTAGTTTAACGTGTAAATTAATTGGAATCGTTTATGTGTGGGGCCGTCACCGTGTGTGTGTGTGTGTGTGTGTGTGTATGTGTTGCTGCTCGTTAGCTAAGGCTAGCTTTTGACTCTTTTCTCTCTTGCTAGCTACCGTGCGGCACAACGTGGCACGAGTAATATAACGTTACCGAGCACCAGTAGAGGTGAACTAGAACTACACAACAGGTCACACAGCACAACAGGTAAGACTTTTACACAGCACAACATGCCGTGTGTTTTCTGAGCTAACGCTACATGGCAGGTCAGACTGCACCAGCTGGTATAACGTCTAATCTGACCGATTTACAACTTTAATCAATCATAAATATTGTGTTTTACATCTGATTGCCTCAAAACCTTATGATATCCTCCACACTAGGCATTTGAACATATACAATTGCTGATCATATTCCCCAGGTCTCCCTGCTGAGCGCTCCAAGGCTCATCATGTTGGTAAGATCCCAGTACCAGACAAAACACAACGTAGGCTGACATCGTCAGTAGTAGAAACATATTGTGGTATTTCTAATGGGAATCGGTAACCAATGTCTCTCTGTCCTTCCACTGCAGGGAAGAGGACTCCTGCCCAGGAAGAGACTCCAGTTCAGGAAGAGACTCAGTTCATGGAGAAGACGACCGCCCAGGGAGAGGATTCCAGTTCAATACAGTAAAGTCAGTCATGGACTTTTTATTGTACTACAATTACTTTTTTCAGTTCAAATTGTTTTTATACATTTCCCCCTTGACCTGAATATTTTATTGCTTCCAGTGCTTGAATTTGACTGTTTACTGTCAAATTACTTTAAAACATGTTTAAATTGTCATAGTAACTTGAAGAAAGAGGAACATTTAAAATGTTGTATGTTCAAGAATACCATAAAAAAAGGTTGTTTCCATTTATTTATTTTTACAAACTAAAAACAAAATGTAAATATTTTATTTAAAATGTTGAAATATTAAAATAAATGACTTTTGTTGAAAAAAACTGTCTTCATTTTACAGTATGTAATTATTTTACAGTATTCATCTACAGTATTAAAATGAATACAGTGATGCATGTTACAGTAGTCTAGGATTTGCTGTAAACTGTACACGGTTACTGTGATGACAAGTACAGTATTTTCAGAACTACTGTAATAACAATGACAGTACTGGGATTATTACAGTAAACATTACTACAGTATTCCATAGGTACTGTGGTTCATTTTACAGTAAGCATACTGTGAAATATACTACAGCTACTTACTTGCTAAGTGCTGCCTGCTACTTACTGTAGTTTAGTTCTGGGGGAACGTAATTTTTAGGAGACAGGGTTGGTTCTGTGGGTGTTCCGATTACTGAGGTCCTGAGTGAGTCCCTGTGGCGTCTCACGAGCAGTCAGATTGACAGATTCAAGTTCATACAGCATCAGGTCTAGAAAGATTAAATCATCATCATCGAAGAAGGAAATCAGCCACAACACGCTGTAACAATCTCACACACTTTCATCTTTTTTGCAAAAGCTGACCGTAATTGCTTTGACATTTTTGCTGACATAACACTGGTGTGCTCTGCTCCATCGGAGCCGTATTAACCTTTGTCGAATGCAGCAAGGGTCCACTGTTGTTCGGCGTACTGTTTAATAAGAAGCCGACTCTTCCAGCAAGCACACAAGAAGACGTATCTTCGTGTTAGATTATGGAAATGAGAAACGGCCAATACATGTATATCTCAGCTCCCACCCCTGTCACTCGTCTCCGTAGTGCATGTTTTTCTTTTTCTATATCTGGTGTTCAAATGAGAGTGGGCCGGTTTCCTTGCCAACCAATTACACTTGGTGGTTTCTAATTAGCCCTTTAGTGCGTGGCGAGGCCGCGTGTCAAAGAAGCAATCCCCGTCAACAGTGTGATTTTATACTCGCAAACAATTATTGATAATCTGTAGACTATTATTGACAGTTGCTGTAATTAGGCAACTAGCAGCAAGCAAACACTTTGTCTATTTACACATTAAGCACACACGGATCAATATTAGCACTCATTGGGATTCATGTTTTTGGCCTCACAACACATGTATGAATTCTGGTTCTTTAGCTGCTAAAGGAGAACATTACAGGAGAGCATTCCTGCCCACTGCTATAAGACTTTATAATAAGTCACCTCTGGCCAGAGCCTCCGTCAATTGAATCAACATCAACATCAACAGCCCTGACATCGCTTTTGTTGTTTAGTAGTCACTGTACATACTTCTATTTCACTTAATATACTTATATACACTTAATATACACTGCATATACGTTGCATCTATCTATCTATTTAAACTCTCCACTGTGTTCACCAGCTAGTTGCTAACGTAGTGCGTCTGTAATTTCGTGCTGAGCGGATAATGTAAAGTCTTTTTTAATTATTTAAAGTTTTGCCCCAAAAAACTGTTAAAAACACTGTTGACGAGACTGGTAAGACTGAACCAAAAAAGTAAAGCTAATATAATAATAAGGGCAGCTTATACTTGCTGAAGCAGAAACAAATGTTTGAGAAATACAAGTCTGAACTGTAGCTTTAAAACTTGGATTTGCTCCTCAATGAAAGAGATTTACTGCAACAACAAAACACAAATGTTAATTAAAATGAAGCCACCCCATTTAGAGCCCATTACCAAAGAGCAATGTATTGCCACATGCAACAGTGAATTCTGGTTGCAGCAAGCTGGAACACAACAGGGATTTATGGATGTTCATTTCTCCCCATATTTCTCAGACACAGCTCACCCTGCTGCTGCATCTTACTCTCAGGAGCCCTGCTCTCCTTAAAATTCATGAGCAGCACTATGTATATCTGGGATGTCAGACGTGTTTATACAACCAGGGGGATTTTTTTTTCTCCACATAATTAGCCTGGAGATGCCGCCCAAAAATTGGATATTAAAAATGAGTTCAATATGGACAAATGCATGGGAGCACCGTTAGAAAAAAAAGTGTATTTCCTCTGGGGCAATTAATAGTGGCCATGCTCCTCAGAGAGATGCACAATGGTCGAGTATTCAACTGACTACATTTCTTCCTCTATCTCTCTCACTTTCGGCTATTTCTCTGAGGATGAGGAGGAATATCTAGTGTTTCCATGGTTACGCCGAAGAGGAGTGCATCGGACCCAGCTATTTAAAGTGACTGTTTCAAAATCCCATTGTCGGCCTCGTATAGGTTTCATCGCATCCAGACAGAAGGTGAAGCCTCCGGGGAGGAGTCGGTGACTTGCTGTGATAAGAATATGCTTAAAGGGAGTAAGAGATGAGCTGACAGCGGGGAGGAAGAGGGAAGGAAGAGGGGAGGAAGAGGGGAGGAAGAGGGGAGGAAGGGGGGGAGGAGGCAAATGGGTGGGATAAGAGCGGTGGAGTGGGGAGAAGAGGGCGACGATGGATGGCTGGAGAGTACGGGAGACGCAGAGAGGCTTTTTAAATGAATTCAAGCACATGTGAGAATCAGAGTCAAGAAGCTTTCTGTGCCTCCCTCGCTCCATCTCTGGATGAGATGAATTATAGAGGACGGTAAAGGATAGAGTGGTATAGCTGAACTTGGGTTTTTACACTCTCTTTCTTCCTCAATCTGCCTCTCAAACACACACAATCTATTTCTGTTTCACACTCCTGCTCACACACATTAGCACGTGTAGGCCGGGTGGGTTTTCTCTGCCAATTTCACACTTATTTAACACAGGAAGGCATCATGATTCTCCGTCTGTCACCATTCATGGAAACTTACTTCACATTTGAATAGTTTAAAAATGAAATAAACAGTATGGCATTGACGTGTATATTAACTATTCAGCATCAACATTCATCACACTGTCGCAGGTTTATTAAAGAGGGCTGTTTGGGGCGGTCAGAGTTTATGAACCATAAACAGGATGTCATTATTCAAAGCTCGGGTCCTTGGATGTCTGAGCGTGTGTTCTCATTACGGTGGGAGCTGATGAGAGCAGAAATAAGTGAAGCGCAACAACAGGCACTGACGCATACATCACCGGGGCCTCCACCGTGGACGGGAGGAACGAGGGAGTCAAAACAAATAAAAGTGAAAAACAAATAAAAATAAAACAACACTGGGGGCGAAGATTAAATACTTCTACGGAAAATCTAAGGCTGAGCTGATGATGTATGACACACACACTGCAGCAAAATAAAATCTTGGCCATGTCCACTACCATCTGTGTGTGTGTGTGTGTGTGTGTGTGTGTGTGTGTGTGTGTGTGTGTGTGTGTGTGTGTGTGTGTGTGTGTGTGTGTGTGTGTTCCAGTGAGGGAGGCGGATGTGACTGCCTCGTTCACAAGTATAGGGTTGTGATAGACTGTGATTTATTTTTTCCCCACCAGCTTATATAGCACGGTACCGCTCATACATTTTGCATTACCACAGTGGTGGAAAGGAGGGAGGGGGGGCAAGAGCAGGAAGTGGAGGGCGAGAGACATGTGGAGAGAGTCAGAAACGGGGTGTCAGAGAGGTTGTGAGCAAAAAGGAGAAGGAAAAAAGCCTCGGGCGTGAAAACGCTGCGAGGAAGGTCAGAGGGAACTAAAAATAGAACAGACATAGAACAGCTACGTAAACGCATCTCGGTTAGTCAACAGCCCCAGACATGAGACGAAGAATACAACAGACCTTCATTGCATAACTCTCAATACGTCAAATGGGTGCGTTTTAGCCCCACAGGTTGAAATGAGCCCCCCCGGGCCCTCTGTTTTCCCACAGATTTGGATGTTCGTCACCGCTCTCGACTATTTGAGTGATAACCTGTGATTACCTTCGACAGACTAAAAGGGGTTTGCGCCACAGATGCAGCCTCTGTTGCTGTGTTATATGTGTGCCTTGGCCTTGTCTGTGTGTGTCTGTCTGTGTGCCATAGTTTCTCAAAAAACCTGCATCAACATTTCCAAAACTGGGGCGAACGTGGATCCAGACATTTTTGTATGGTTATGTAACTCAACACTGCTCCACGCAGACTTAAACAAAGTAAGGCGTAGTCTCAGTGAGGTGCCTTTGGGATCTTAAACACTGTGGGGGCTTTAAAGCCGGATTAACCAGGGCATGTGTGTGCGAAATGTGTTGGGGAAGGTTGAGACCGTTTATGTGAGATTTTCGCACGAGGGGAACGTGAAAAGCTTAAAATCCACAGCAAAACACTGCAATATGATGCAACGCCCGCACAGACACACCCATGTTGTCTGAGTGTGTCTGAAGATTGTTGTAAAAAAAGTATAGATGACAAGAGGATAAACCACCTGACAGAATCTTATAAGTGGCTGTTTGGGTTATCACACCGATCTCAATGAAGAGAGAACGTATATATACACAACTATATTATTTATCTGTATGTTTATTCATGCAACATCACTGCTGTGAGTCAATATGTGTTTGTGAGATCATTGACGGAGGTGAGATCCTACATTTAGAAAATACAGCATGAGGGATATTTGCATAAAATGTATCAACAGCCAGAAGGTACAATAATGAAAGCTGGGCTCAAAAGTAATATATTCTCATAGAGGTACATGTTTTTAGATTCACAACGTAATTATCTATCGGATGAACAAATATTGCAAATGCAAATGCAGCTGTTCAGCAGCGTTGTAAATAGAATATTGTAAACAACATGTATATGTAATTGTGTGCAAATGATTGCTGCAGAACAACAGATGATACAAAGATGAAGAGATGTGTTTCCATCCCATCAGTGAGGCACCAGATCGTCCTCCTGCCTGGCAAAATCAAAAGAAATTGGCACTGATGTAATTTCATTTTATGTGTTATTTTTTGACAAAACATAATGCCAATCTATGTGAAATGCTGGTAATTGAAGAACTGAGAATAAACAGCATTTTTGCGCTTGCACACAATAATTTGTTTTCCGGAGAAGGACATTTTCTCAACAGGACCGAGAAGAAACCTTTTTTTTCTTTTTCTCTTGCTTTAATAAATCATATAACCTGAGAGATAAACTAAAAGCGCCAGAAGATAGAACAAGCTGCTTGTAAACAGATCACCCACCACATTGTTCAGCCTCTCACCTGCTGAATTGATCTGAAGATAAACACTGAAATCCAGATTATTGCAGTGTTGCTTTTCTGAAGCTGACCTTTGACCTCTCAAAGAAATAAGAGGAACGAGACTAAATGTCTTTTTTGGGGAACATCAAGACAATATAAATGTGAATTATTCCACCTGTTTGGATCTCCAGAGCAGTTTTTCATGTGTAATTACGACTTTATTTTCTAAAGATATTTTGTTTGCCACTTGGAAGGCCTCAAGTCTGAAACATGTGTGTGTGTGTGTGTGTGTGTGTGTGTGTGTGTGTGTGTGTGTGTGTGTGTGTGTGTGTGTGTGCGTGCATGCGTGCGTGTGCATTAACCCTGAGGGGAGGATCTGGCTGCAGCTTTTATGGCGACGACGTGCTGTTGCTATGGCGAACGACAGTGCGTCTGTCAGATGAAGCACCACGCGGTACGTTTATGTGTGTGTGCGTCAACGCCTTATCTAATGCATGCGTTTTTTTAAGGCGCACACAAAAGAAAGCATGCACTCACACACACACAATGACGTTCTCTCTCTGGCTCAGGTAAAGAGGCTGATAAGAAAACAACAGGAAGAAAGAGTGTGAGAAAGCATCAAAAGAACGAAGGTCAAAGGTTATGAATGCATTGACGCATGCTTTCAAAGTTGAGTGATCTTTTATTGTTTTGTTCAGCCAGGGAATTTATTAAAGCTGCTATATTGATGTTGCTTAATCAATTAGTTAAAAAATAAAATAATCAACCACTATATTTCTAATCAGTTCATCGTTTCAGTTCCAGCTTCTTCAATGTGAGGTTTTGTTGCTTTTCTTTGTCATATATGATAGGAAATCAAATTGATTTGGGTTTTGGACTGATCAGACATTGAAAGAACTATTAAAGAAAAAAAATGCAATATGCACTACTTTTTTAACATTTCATGAATGATTAATTGAGGAAAACACTCCACAGAATAATAGATATTAAAAATGATTGCTGGCCATAAACACATAGGCTACACACATCAGACTCCACGTTCAAGGAATTTAAGTTGCTCTTAATGTACACAGTTCTGAGAACAATTGACAGGAAGATAAAAGTAAAGGATAATATAACTGAACAAAATAGGTAAATCCGTTATGTGTACGTCAGTGAAAATATAAAAAGTAACAACAAATACAATGTTGTGTGTTTCTGTAAATTGTACACAAAATAATACATATTTAAATATATCATATCAGTGTACATTTTAATCTTCTGTGGCCTTTGGGGATTTTGTTGCATTAGATTTGAATGTCCTGCTATAACGTGTGTAATAACAATATTCCAGAAACTAATCGGTACGTGCGCCATGTATTGTTTTTGAGAATCTATGTAATAATAATAATAATAATAACAATAATAATAATGCATGTAATGTATATAGCGCTTTTCATAGTACTCAATTTATAGTACTGATTTATATTGGATATTCCTGTCAAATCAATAATTGAACTGAGAGAGATGGATATGGCGGGGGGGGCGTGTCTGTACTCCTGTGCGCGTCCCCGTGAGTGTTGTGCTGGCGGGGCCGCGCGGTCCATCCCCTCCCATGCTCGCCCCCTACACGCCCCCCCCCCCCGGAGGCGCGCGCCCGCCCCGGCCCAGAGTGTCCGCCAGGGGGCAGCTGTGTCTCGGTCTGAGGCTGCGCCGCTCCCGCTGCATCACAGAGAGGAAAATACCACCAGATGGCGGTTTAGGATTGCTGCTCTTCTCTCAAGGCGCGGTACCGCTCGCACGGGCCAATTTTACAATATTAAAATACGCACGGTATCAAAACGATAATCGATATAATATTTCGGAAGGCGATAATCGATTCGGCGATGTTCGTTAAAGGTGAGTGCCCTGTGTTTTTGTCCTGTTTTTGTGCGGTGGGGAAGGGAGACGGAGCACAGATTAAAGATGGTGGACACAGACGGTGAAGGCTGGCTGGTTGGGGGATGGGCGTTAGCGGCTAACGGAGGTGAATGTGTTTTCTCTCTCTCTCTTCCCCTCACTTACATTATAGCCTAGCGGAGCCATTAGCTCGCGAGCTAGCGCCCCAAAAATTCGTCTTGCCGGAGGGGCAAAGAGCTTGTCGCAGCGGCGGCCTGTTCACCCCCTCCACCCTTCTCCCCACACACACACCCCACCACCACCCAAATGTCCACCCGGCTCTTGAGTTTGGCTTGTCAACAAATAAAGAGCCATGCGGTGTGACGTGTTTTCTCGCTTCTTCTCTGCGAGGGATCGGAGCATCACCTTCCTCCGTTTGCACACAGCCGCGTTGTGCCCGCGCGCCGCTCAGATTTGTGATCACGTTGTTGATTTTGTCATCAAACCCCTGATAGTTTTGCTCTTTTTTTGTTTTAGTTTTTGCACACTCAAAAGACATGAATATATTAATTTTCTTCTGGTCTTGTGTCAACATCAGCACCCTTCAGCTGCTTATCTCGTCTCCAAGTTTTCACAGTAGTGGGGACTTTTTTTCTTCTTCTCCACACACACTATTAATGAACGTGTTGCGTTTTAACGACTTGACTTTTTTTTATTTAAATAAATATGTTTGCAAGTATGGACTCCGTGCATGTTGAACACCGTTATTATGGCGCTTCTTTCCTCTTCCCGCCCCCTTCCGTGCAGGAAGCAGGCGCCACTGAGCGGGGAAACACGAGTCACATTAAGGGGGTGGTGGTGGGCTCCACCAGCCAGCTGTGCACGTCCTCAACGGCTCCAATCCTGGCCATCCCTCCCCTCTCATCCTGACCTATGTACAGCGTGCCCTGTGCAGGCTGGTTGGGGATAGTTGATAGTGGGTCAGAGGGCCTGCTGGCAGTGTGCAACGATCTCACATTGTTGCATAACTGATTTGTTTACAGTCAGCCATGTGGATTTTTTCCTGCAGAAGTTACATACATTTTAAACATTTTGATAATATCATTTGTATACATGTGTTGATGCATATGTATGATGACTCTTTAGACATGGGTTTATTTATGTTGAGCTGTTGACAAATAGCCAAAGTGTTAACTGTCAATTAAAACATTTTAATGAATTCTTTTTTAAATGGAAAACATTTCCATAAACATATTCTGAAGGCACTTGTAAAATGATGCATCTTCGTAATTGCTGAGCGACTACAGAGTTGCATAATACAGTGGTGTATTTCGTGGTATATTGTATTTTACAGTGGCGGGCCGTGCATTTTCTACCTAGGCCTTCTCTGCTGTCTGATATCGTTTACATAAATACACGCATGACGGGATGCTGCGTCATTAACGAACATGTAGTCCACATCAAGAAGAACAAATTCACTAGAACCAGTCACATTTAGTTATAAAAAACATGACAAAACAAAACTGCGGCACAAAAATATCGCACACACAAGCCATCAGAAGGAACGATATTAATGATTTAATAAAAACAACACTGTGTTGGCTCAGCTGCAGAGGGAAATGAAGGTCTGGCGTAAGTTCAGACAGGAGATCACCGTCAGAAGAGTCATAGGGTGTAGGGCTGTGCGGTATACCGGTTCAAACCATATACCGGTTTCAGATTTCCATACGGTATGAATTTTTCATATACCGTCATACCGGTGCTTACACGTAACAACTGTTGTTGCTCTACACCGGTCAACTAGACCGTGGCGTCAGCGATCAGTGCCGTCAGCGAGCCGTGCATATCCGCAACAACAGCAGCTTAATACTGGGAGCGCAGTGGAGCTACTTACCTGTCAGGGTAACTTGCTTCAGTCATGGAAAAAATTTCGCCGCGTTTGGTGTGAACACAGCATAAGACGCAAGGAAAGGACGCAAGTGAGGCAAACGGGGATGCAATTTAGAGACTTGGGATGCACCCATAGACTATCAGCTGTATAACAACTGGTAGAGTCCCCCCCACCTCCACTAGCTAGCCTCTATGGCGCTAGCCGCGCCAACAGAGAACCGAGCTGGGTGACACCTTTTTGGGCGGAAAATGTCCGCTCGACAGTGGCAGTCAATATTAGGATCGTCACCGCCAAACATGCCCGTAACCCTCCGTGCGAAAGGCAGTAAATCCACCAGTAAGTCCGTTTCTCCTCCTCCTTCAGCCATTTAAAAAAAACAACTAACAATGTCTTCTTAACTTCTCTGACTACTACTGAGTTCTGCTAGCAGCTAGCTAGCTTTCCGTTGATACAGAAGTCACGCTGGCCCACTGACCAATCATACGTCCAGAGCTTGCATGCAGGCACTTTTGCGTCAAAGAATACGCCCAGCATGTCAAACTAAAAATCAGATTGGTTGAAGACTATGACAATCAACGATAACGTCCACTCTCCGTGTACTTTAATCTGCAAAGACTATCTAGAAGGCGCTCTGCTTCCATAGACATAGAGGTGAAATCTGATTGGATGAAAGCTCTCCTTGAAAAAAGCTTCAGGCGCTGCAGGCTGCAAGCAGAGCAACAGCGGAAGACAGGAGCTGTGCAATGAGAAAATAAGCTAAT
Organism: Myoxocephalus aenaeus; assembly: GCA_038501785.1. NCBI lineage: Eukaryota > Metazoa > Chordata > Actinopteri > Perciformes > Cottidae > Myoxocephalus > Myoxocephalus aenaeus. Next base: position 20,564 of record JBAMJR010000384.1, read on the forward strand.
AGGGAAAAAATATTATAATACATGTAGTGTATTTGTGAAAAACAATTAAATTATAAAATAGATATAACTTTTATGATTCTGTTTAGGCCAGCAGAGAAGGCTTAGCGGGCCCTGACGGCCCATCACTGGTATTTTATATCACATAACCGTATATCGGGATACGGAATGTCCATTTTTGGCTAAACCAGAAATGTAATACCTAACGGAACAGTCGTATACAAAATGTAATATTTCCATAAACCGTCATGCTCATTCATGAGCAATATTGGCCAAAATAGTTGATACACACAGAGATGTTGGCGGCGAAGGGATAGCGACTATGATATAAACAGTATGGCAAACTCTTATAATTGGCAAATGTATATTGTCTTTCGTTCCCTCTCCTTAGATTATTATTATTGAGTTGAAATGCGTGCTTATTTTTTTTATTACAAACAAAACGTCTGTATGGGAAAATCCGAGTCTTACAAGTGGCTTCCATCCATGTGACATGTGATTTCATTTATTTATTTTTAAACTTCCTCTTACAGTCGTGTGCAGAAGGGAAACTACTGTTTACATGAATAATACAACCGGTCCTGTTTTATTGCTACTTGGTCTCTCGTACAGTATTCATAACCAGTTTTCCCATACATAACATTTATTGGTGTGGCCGACCCAAACAGATCTGATTATTCCACGTTGGTAAGAATTCATAGAGTTGGTCTGATGCAGAACCAAAATGCTTGTATTGAAGAAATAAGTAGTATTTGGACAAGATACTCACAAATGGCTTCATCCCTGAAGAAGAACACCACAGCGTTTCTAACAATCCACAGTTTTCATTTGATAAATATTCAGCCTTGCACCAGGCTGTCCTTGCCTTGGAAGTCAAACTGTTTGAAACTGCCATATGCTGGCATTTCTTATCAAAGGTGGAGGATGTGAGGAACATGTCATTGCATAAACCTTTTTAGATAACATTAAGGGTTAACAGAAATGGGGAATAATCCCTCCTACTTTCTCTATCCCTAGAATTTCTTGGCTCTTTGCCCTGACTCTTCCCTTAATACGCCTATAAAGGACTGAGAATCACATTATGGTTCCTATTAGTAGTACACACCCTGTAGTCTGTTGTCATTTTAAAGGTAATAATGGGCAGTAAACTATCTCTAATGGGTATTTGTTTTGAGGGTAATTGTATTCAGCAATCTTCTGTTATGAAAAGCAAAATGGGTGTCCACAAAATGTACTTTAAAAATCCTAATGAAAGAGAGATTTATTATTTGAAACATGCAGGTATAAAGAAGCCAATGAATGAAATTGGAAAGAGCAGAAGTGGATTCTTTATCTTGAATTGTGCCACCAAGCTGAAGGCATTCACTGCTCAAGTGCAGTGTGCTTTTTGTCAGAGCCGTATGCTCATAATGATACAGCTCAGAAGATTATGTCAACGGCTTGACATTTGTCAGAGCCTATTACCCAGAGGCCTTGATTCAAGATGTGGGCTTTAGAAAGAACTACATTTCTTATTTGTTTTGTCTTCCAGCACAGTCAGAGGAATGTCGAAGACAAAAACAAATATGGCTGCCATCTGCCCTCATTAGGGGCCGTTCACACCGGACGCGACTCTCAAAAACGCGTCGCTAGCAAAACCATTGTTTTCCTATGGTACGGCGCGCCTTTCATGCGCGCTTTTTAAATGCCGCGCGACGCGTTTTTCTAGCGTTTTTTCGGCGCGCTTAAAAGTTGAAATATTCTCAACTTTTAAACGCCTTGCGCGGAGTCGCACAGCTCATCAATGTCACACTCAGCCAAGGCAGCCAATCGGATCAAGCAAGAGGCGGGCTTTATTACTTTACCACTTCTTTCCTGTTTCCGTGTGGTATGAACAGCGGGAATTTCAAAAGAAAATGGCAACCGCCGATGAAGGATTCATATTAGCGGTCTTCAACTACGAAGAACTTTATAATTCAAGATCGAAAAACTACTGCAATAGCATACGGCGCTCGTCATCGAGACATTTTTTTATTTTATATCGTGAACCCAAAATCTCCGCTTTTTTGGGGCTTTTTCCTCCTCCTCATCCCACAACACAGCAAGGGCAAGAGCGCGACGTCTGCTTGAATCCATTTTGAAGTTTTATCGCCCGGGTGCGCACGCAGGCCCGCTCCACAGGCGCAGCGGGCTGTTTTTATTTTTTTTCCCTGGCACGTTTTTGCCAAGGCCTTTTTGAAGCGGCTGCGCTTTTAAAAGTCGCGTCCGGTGTGAACGGCCCCTTAGTCTGTTTTATATCTCTGTTTATATTAAGCATATAAAGCAGCACAGTGATTTAGAAATACGTCCACTTCTTCATAATTATGTTTGTAAATAATGGGTGCATTTTGCAATCCCAGCAGTCTCTCTGTAATTTATTGAAGCCTGCTCGTGCAATATGCAAACAGACCCGCGTAACGCTTTCTAAAATAGTTTTGTCACCCTCGGCTGAAGCCTGATTTTAAGACTGTTCCTCGTGATGTGGTTTCCTGTTGTATAATTAGTTGCGTTGCTGCTGTCAGGCTCATTGTCTGTTACTGTTTTTGTGCAGGGCAACTCAGGTCAAGTCGGAAATACGATTGCTGTAAAGCCAAGCTGGAATTTGTTTACTTAAAAGTTGACCGTTGAGATGAGGTCCAGCAATAGTTCTGAGCATTTTATCCTCTTTTTTTTTAAACAAATGGAAGCCTTCGGGTCTGTACCAATAAATAAGAAGCATCGGCGGCAACACAAACACACACAACACAAATATTGTATTAGACACATCGTATGCAATAAAAGTATTGAAAATTGCACGTTCTGAAAGCTGGATTAATTAAATTGTTGACACAGTGTTACTTGCAGATTAATTGGCAACATGCCCGCCATATTATTTCATCTCAGCCTCATTACACAGGCATTAGACCAATGTCACTCAGGGATTCTGGCCTTTTTAAAATCCATTACTCTGACAGAAAACCTGGGCGCCATTAAGTTAGATATTGATCGCTTGGAAGCGTTGCCAAAGTGTGAAGAGCTGCTGGTGGTGGATAACATTCATTAACTATGAGAAGTGCCCGTATGGGGGTATGATTTGTTGTGGTATTGTCACAAACTATGGTAACAATCATAGTTTTCCTGCCTTCAAGCACAATCCCCACGCTCTCCGTAACAACAAAAAAAGGACACCGCGGTTACAGAACCAGCCGTTGTCGACCGCGTGTGCACGGGCTGGGATGCAGGCATTTAACACGCACATTTAAAGCGATCGCAGGGATTTCCTGCCAATCCACAAGAGCTCGTATCTAAGTGCTAATGCATGTGAGCTCTGTTTTTACATATGGGCGGGGCTCATCGCTTACCACACGGCTAAAACCATGAGTGGTGTTAACTTATCATGCAAAAACGTCACTCAGCTGAGTAAGTTGGAAATTGCAAGGCTGTCTGATAAGTACAATTGTTGTCAGATAACACAGTAAAAAAACAGTTGTAAGGGTTGCTTGTTGAAGTAATGAGCTGTCAGGTTGAGCCGTAATGAGACGAGGTCCGTGCGTCATGTCTTTGGTGTTTGTTGTAGAGGTTTGTGATCTCTCTCCTGTATTTCTACACGGCTCACTGGTTTCCAGGCTGAGCCAGCTGCTTTTACCTGTTTGCTGATGCAGCCAAGTTGGCAACTGGCAGAGGCTCACTAGTTTTTCTCTTTAAGGGTCAAGACTGGGAAAACAATACCATGGCTTTTTTTTTTTTTTTTTACTTTCCGACATAAAGGCACTTGTTTTTCAGCCCACTGCCTACATTTAATAAAAACATACTGCTACTTGTGCTATTATGAGTCTTATGTTCAGCTTTACTACTTTTATAATACTGCAAACTTACATACAAATTAAGTCTGTAGTTTATATATATATATTTTTAAAGCAAATCCCCCACTGTGGCTTACTTGACTCCTCTGGCCTTAAAAATGTGTGTTTAGCAAGTTTACCCTGATCTTGCTAAACAGATGTGGAAAGTAACACGTAAAGCCCAACTTAAATGAAATTACTTTTTGTCTGCTGCAGCTTATCTGCTCTGCAAACCCCTTGTCGTGTGTTCTCCTTTGAGGATCAGTAAAGACATTTATATTTAATATCTTTTTCCTTTTTAGTTGTGCATTACTTCAGTGGAATACTGTTCTGGTTTCTACCAATGTCAATGGAGACACAGTCAATTACATCTTGCATAAAGCAGCAACGTCAGCGTTCTATCAGCGGTAGAGCAGGCGGTCCCACTGAGCCAGAGACCTGTTGTGTTACACTACACAAGAGCCACGGAGCAACAACACACACTAGCTTTTGCAAGCTTGAGTCACCTTCTTATCTAACTTCCAAGCGTGAACACACATCTGGTCCAAACAAAGATTTATCAGGCACAAAGTGCACGGCTAACGGCAGGTTGGCAGGCTGGATCGCTAACTAGTTGCTCAGCTGCAGCATATTTAACAGCATATATTATGTTTTAGCCTGTGTCCTCTTGGATGCTTGTGTGGTTCCTTCATATTCAATGCCACTTAAGACACACTGTCTGTCAATGAGATGTAGGCTACGGTGCACGTTTGTTTACGTTGTCGTGTTTTTAGTGTAATAGCCTTTACACATCACGGGCAGTTGTTTTTCTTGTGCGTGACTATTACGCTGCGAAAAAGCGTCCTTACTTTTTGTGGACCAACCTCACATTTTTCTGAGGTTTTTTACACTGCGAATAAAGCCATAAACCAATCATGTTGTGCGAAACGGAACATATTAAAAATGTCCGACAACACAGTGGCTCCTTTGTTCAAACCAAGAAGGTAAACTTTGATTTCTCCTTTTTAGCTTTTACATGGACAGCGCAGATCAGATCTGCTCCTTCTGTTCTTACCTTTCACAATAAAAGCCACACAAAAGAGACGCTGTGTAACTGTTCACCAGAGGGAACTCAAATTAACTGAGCATTTTGCTAAAAAAAGAACACTCAATAAAATGGTGTACAGTAGCTGCGGCTATACAGCAATTAACCACAGACAGACGGACAGATTCTCCTCTGGGTCCATAGGATCTATTCAAACCTTTTATTGCTGCTGTTATTAATAGTTTTGATGCAAAACATTTGCTGATTGAGTATATCACATTTTTGTGTCATTTTTTGGTCATGCCCCCAAATGTGTAAAGGCCTTCAGGCTGCATTCAAGCCAATTGGGGTGTCACTTAAATAACCCATTTATGTGACGCGATGCTGCTTGTGTGCCAGGTCCTACGAGTGATTGTCTGTCCTCATCGATAGATTAAAAAGACATTTTACTTACAATGACTAACCAAGATAAAGGGCCTATCAAAACGGTGGGTTTTACACTGGTGCTTAACCCTCTGGAGTCGGGGGTCATTTTCTCGATTTTACTTTTTTTTTTTTTATTCACCTTTTTAAAGGCACTTGCATATGTGTTTTACATCTAACATTGCAGAACAATCTCAGCTCTCTATATAATGAGGCACCATTGTCCTAAGGCAAAAGTGTAAAGAGAAAATATGACTCTAAAGCTGAAAAATATAATCTTGATTTTGGAAATTCTTCATATCTCTTGTGAAAACATAACTTTACTCATGTGGAAGAAACGTTTTGGTGCTTGAAATTGGTTTACCAAAGGTCTTAGGTTCACAAAAGCAGTGAAATATATGAATACAATTTATTAATATATGGTGGGGATGATCTGTTGGCAGGCAGAGTTGGACTGAAGGCTGCTGCAGCAAGGCTGCATGTTGTCCTCTGGATCCTGGCAGCTGTGAATCCTCTGTAAAATAAATTAATACTTGTCGGTATAAGTTCACTGAAAGAAAGTAATGATTACACACCAACACCTAAGGGAGATCCAACACTGACTATGTTCAAGACAGTGCAGTGTTTCCCCCACTGTTAGAATAGGGGGGCAGGGCGCCCCCTGAAGAAACCCCCCGCCCCCCTGTAATTTTCTCGACATCGCCAGATCACAAGTCGTCATTTAAGTTTCTCTTTCCTATAGAACAGGTCTACACCTTGTTCTGTTAGTAAAACAAACTAAACGGCCGTATTTTATTGATCTTATCCACACACAGCTTGTCATTTCGGTCTCTACATGGTCGCGTTAACACTTCTCCTCTGCTCTGCATCGCGCACAGCAGAGTTCCGCCCTGAAGCGCACAGACACGTGCGCGCGCACAGACAGGTGAGCGCTGAGCACACAGCAGCGGACAGAGAGTGTCGAAAAATATGTCGCGTGAAAAGCAGATCTATATATGCGTTTTAAACGCTCCCAGGGTGAAGATGGCAACAGCAGCTCTCATGTGAGGAGCACCGGAGCAGCTCTCTGAACCCGGAGGAGAGCCAAAGTGCTCGTGTCTTGTACCAACAATGAGCTGCTGGCTTCACATATTACAAAAGTACAAAGTACACGGACATAAAACTAAGTCATTAATAAATACATGGAGAAAAGCCTGTACTTTCGGGTAAATGTTTACGTTATGCAGTTAACAGGTTACGCTTGCGCATGCTTTTGTCTCTTTGCCAGAAGTCTCCGTGACGTCCTTCCTGCTGCTGCGTCTCTCAAAACAGAAAACAGATCTCAGATCAACGTTGAGCATGAACTGTATCAAATCTACAACCCCGTTTATAAAAGATGTGTAGAGGCTCACTGCTCCACTAATACTGATGCAACCTGATGCTCACATATCTGCACTCATTCTGTTTTGTTTGGCAAAAAAAAAAAAATAGCTTATTGTTTTCCACAATGAGCTATTTAGTAGTAACTAAATATTAGTTATTTTTTGCACAGATATAACTTTATTTGTTTTTTAAGTGATTGCAATTTAAAAATAAAAAAATGTGTGATTGAGCAATCTGATTTACTTGAAAGTGGTTGCAATTTTCTTTATTCTGTTATTTATGAAAGCACAGATGGAGTCACAAAATGAAGTTATTTACAGAAAAAGTTTGAGAACCACTACTTTAAGTGTTTGTGTTGGTGTCGTCGCCTCCGCCGCGGTGCATGAATATATATTCGAATAGTTGTTAAAAACAGAATTTCGAATGTGAAAATTAATATTCGAATGTAAAAAATAAAAAAATTATCGTGAATCTGGCAACCCCCGCCGCGGCCGCGACGAAGTGTCCTCTTTTTCACAAACTCAAATCTGGTCGCGGTTGACCTGCGTGGAAGATGGCGGAAAGTGCAGAACCCAGCTTGACCGCAGCAGAAAACGTGATATTAACCCCGAAAAATCTAAAGAGTGATGTCTGGAAACATTTCGGATTTTGGTCAGTTGATGGGAAACTTGTTGAGCCTACAACTATAGTAGTGTGTAAGCTAGTGTAACGGACTGAGGGAAATGTTATGTTATAAATGTTATGTTCAGGATGTCAGTGAACGTCTCATGAGCTGGTAGCTGTGAAGCGTGTCTGTGATTGGAGAGCGAGTGATGTTGTTTGTGTGTGTGTGTGTGTGTTACGAGCCGTTCGGGGCAGAGTCTATGACCCGGAGCAGACGTGAAGCTGGTTGAGCGGCTTTCACGGGGTTTTGCTGTTGTTGTGGCGTAGGCTGCGGCCCACAGTAGCCTGTTCTATGTTCCCTTAATAAACACCCTGTAAGCCAGCTAACGTCTCGTAGCTTTCCTGGCCCAGGGTCGCTACACTATGTAAGCTAGAGTTAGCTTACCATTCAACGACAAGCAACTTGAGGCCACATCTCCAGAATGTGCACCCAAGAGAATATGGCATAAAATGTGGAACTTCAGAGAAACAGCCCCGTCTGGATACGTATTTTGCGCCGTCCGCCACAAGTTCGTTGTCTGCGGCACGACAGGAGGCCTGCACGCAAACATTTATTTCGTTCGTATGCAAGGACATGAGGCCGATCAGTGTGGTGCATGGGATAGGCTTCAGGGACTTCTGTGAAGCACTGGAACCGAGGTACCTTATCCCTGTTCAGCACTCAGCATTTGTTTATTGTTGTCGTTCAGAGAGAGAGAGAGAGAGAGAGAGAGAGAGGTCTGCGGTCTTGGCCATTAGTTCATTTAAGTTAGTTAATTTACTTATTGTGTAGGTAATATGTTGTTAAATATGTTTAAACTTAAATAAATTACCTATACAAGTAGTTATGTCTCGTTGTATTAATTTGTCCTGTTATTGACGTGCCTAATGCGCAACCAGAAAGTCGAATATGTGTTTTTTTTAAAGGGAATATTCAAACGTCATTTTTGAGCAATTTTGACCCCTACTGCATGATCTACGTTAGCTCGCTCCCGCCAGCGCCGTTTTAGCAGCAGCTAACGTAAACACTACGGTAGTAACGATTAACGGAGATCCAACACTACTAGGCGTACTAAGTTCACTGAAAGAAAGTTAACGGGGATAGTGACCATATTTGATTACCCACCGTGCAGTCTTATAGACACTCTGTAGCCATCTATCTCCCCGTTAGCTCGCTACCGCTAGCTACCGCTAGCTACGTGTTAGCAGCAGCTCTAGCTGGTCTACAGGTAAATATGCTATTGCAAAGTTCAGTAAATACACGTACCCATCTTCAAATGAATCCCTTTTATTGGCGTTGTCCTCTTCATCGCCGGAATTGAATCCTTCAGGCTATGAAGCTCCACCGTCCTCTCCAGTGTAGCATCGCTCAAGCTAAACTCCATGCTCGGCACCTTCTCTCTCTGCCTCACAATGAATCTGTGTACGCATCACATGACACGTCAGTGTTTAGAACGCTCATATCTCGCTGTGTGGATCTCGTATGATCTCGCGGACAGAAGGCAGCGGAAGCGGAAATTAAACTGAATCTCTGAGAAGTTTAACCATATTTCTGTGCAGAATTATCGCGAAGAAATGGATATTAACACTATCGCTATCATCGTATACCGCGCAGTCGCAGAGTCGGAAGGGTTAAGGCCAAATTGAGTGAGTAACAAAACACAACGTTACAGACTTGCAGCACAATCGCAGGTTTTTACCACAACGGCAGATTTTGCACTCTGGCAGCTGGCCTTTTAATAAGAAACTATTAACAATACATAAAAATGAAATACAAAATGTTTGTTGTCTACGGGATGACTAAATGTGATTTCAGTTGGACTTAAATCAGAGTTTAAGACTTTGTGACATCACAAACAACTGTGATGTCATACGTGCACAAACATTTACAGATAACGGACCTTGATCTTTGGTTTAGTAGAAATTGTTTTTGAAATAACAATACAAGTTTGCATATTCAAAGATTCTGGAGAGAAAGTAGAAGTTATTTTAAGACATTTTAAAACCAGTAATTTAACATTTTCTGTAAAAAAATCAAGTTAGGCTCAAATTATTATTACACATATTTTATGTGTCCATAAAACAAACTTTCTTTAAAATTTAAGTTATGGAGTTGAGTATTTTCTGTACCGTTGCCTAAATTATTCATAGATCTCAAAAGGTCAATCCATGATAACACAATGGAGAAAAAAAAGTGAATTACTGTAATGCGAAAATGATGCGGAAGTGATTTGTGATGATGTGTTAATTTGTTGTGTATTTACCTGGTTGACTGCAACCACAAACACCTTCCTCTCACTGGCAGCGTAGCAAGTGAGACATTACAAATTGGTTATTTTCATCACGAATGTCCAATGAAAATGCCACAGCAGTTGTACTTTTCATTTTACAATTCAGGGTGAAGGAATAAAAACGCTGCATTAATTTGTCCACAAATGTGACGTGAAGTGTTTTACATGAAAATCGTTGAACTTGATGAAATGATTGAAAATTGTGTATTCTGGCATTAGATGAAAGAAAAAAAGGTCTCGATCCCGACTATCACAGAATGTTTTTGTTTGTCTCGTCTGCCTCAGCTGTTAGGACATTGAGGAAGTGTCGGGATGGTCCGCTCTGTTCATGCTGACAGCAGCTCATTCTTCTTTTGCATCAGCGCTGTAAAGTGGAGCTTTGTAGACTGGAACACCTTATTAAATACTGAGCCTCAGACAGACGGCTCACAGAAAAGACCACTGGGGCTGCAGGGTTTCAGGTGGCGTGAGCAGGAAGCCTTTGTGTGAAGTACAGACTCTGTGCATGCAACATTTTAGTAAAGAAGTTGCTTAAGAAATGCATTATAAGAGCCTTTATTTTAAGTGTTTAATAATGTCTTTGTTATTAACACTGTAACTCCTCCTGTGAGGCATCCATAAGTGGATGCCGGTGTATAAACAAACAATTAATGGCAATTAAACACAGTGTTTAACACATAAATGTGTTAAACACATCCTATCTGAGTACAACTGGATTAAAGTGTGTTGTAAACCCTGTATGAACTGTTTCTGGAGCTTATAAATCACAGTAGACATGTCAAATGATTTGAGAGTAAAGAAATTATACAATTAAATAATAAAATGGACAAAAGAACAATAAATTAGACAAAAGAGAATAGCAAATCAAATAAATGTCGGGGAATAAAATAATAGTGTCTTCAAAACATTCTAATCAAAAGATGGGTTAAAAGGTGGCTTTTAATTTCCTCATTTACTGTAAAGATATCGACACTTTCCGCTGCTTTCGCGGCCTGTGGCTCGGAGAATAAAATCTCAAAACTAGCTCACCGAATACTGAACTAATTTTTTTCAGTTTCCTGATTCCCAGATGGAAAGAGTTTCGTTTGGCCAACAGTCAGGCGGTGGAGGGAAAGTCCTGGATTTGCATAGACATCGATTGAGATGTGAACTGCATATTTGTCTCCTCAAGGAGCGCAGTCCAGTTTGTTTTTTATGAATGGAAAAGAGAGGTTACAACACATTATTTATCTCTTTTGGAGGCATTAAGCGGTTGCCTCAACTCCAGTTGATATCCTGCTTATAGAGTCTCCGAGGGTCGACGTCTTGGGGATAAGAAAAATCCTCGCTTTGGCTTCAGAGGAGGTTTCGCTTGTTATTTTATGATTTGCGTACATTCAGAGCAGCCAGATCTAAATTTGGCACCGGACCTGACCTGCAAATCCTGTGTCATTTACACAGACGGGGTTAACCAGCTTCAAGCAATGGCAAATACCACCGTGGTGGTGGTGGTGGGTGGGGGTAGGTGTGTGTGTGTGTGTGTGTGTGTGTGTGTGTGTGTGTGTAGGTGTGTGTGTCAGTGTTATTTGCTCTTACTCTTACTTAATATTGATTCGCTGGCCTGTGCCAAGTTAATTCTGCAGCTGTACAGAGTGGAAGTGAAATGGTCGCTTAAAAGAAAACACGAACATTTCAGCAAAGTGAGCTGCGGGACGGGGCTTCCCGATTTCTAGAAACAGCAGATGTGCCAAGTATTTATTTGTATTCTGAAAACAAACCTTTTACCATGTGAGAAAAACAAATTGATAGACTAAAAGTGGACCCCTCGTAAAGTATTTTCGAGCACAAAAAGGACTTGCGAGTAAAAAGTTGATGCTGAGACCGCGGCAAACAAAACCGTGCCAGCTAGTGTTCATGTTTCTATGGATTTCACGTGGAGGTCTCCTGTAAGTGGAGATGTGGCCGGCTAGATTTGCTTCCTCCACTGCCCTGAGACATCATTAGTTTGTATCACTCATACTCCATCTGCTCTTGGGTCTGTGCAGAGGGGATTAAGGGGTTTTCCCTGGCCTGCACTGGCCGACTCCAACAGATTATTTACCCATAAACCTCTTTCCTTATTCCCTCCTGGCTGCATATTGTCCTGCCAGCATTATCCAATGTGGCGCAGCATCACACAAACCCACCGCTCACAGCTTCCTTATAGATACCCTACTATTGTGATTTTATTGATTTTATTTAGTACGAGGTAAAGACATTCATTCACCACAAATGATTAAAACTGGAAGATTGTTTTGTGCTTTTTGCCAGTACATTTTCTTGTGAAGGATACTATGTGTTGCCTGCATGCTGTGTTATAAATAAATAAATAATAATTGTGTGTGCTAGTTCAGTTTATTCGACTTATACGGTTTTGTGAGACAGAAAACAATGTTGAAACAATGATGACTTGGTTATGTATCCGAGCTAAATGTCATAAAATAAAAATGCCTCACGAAATAACTCACTGCACTTTTATTGCAGACCAATGTAATTTCATTATTGATTATTCATTCATGTAAAATACATAGAATGCAGCATCTTAAAAGATCTTGCTTGTCCAAAAAAGTTATAATACAAAACACAGACACAAAACCGAAGGTATTCAATTTACTGTCGCATAAAATAAATAAAAGCTTTAAATCCCCACATTTGAGAAGCTGGAACCAGAGAATGTTTAATGATTAATCAACGACACAACTACTGGTGGTCATTTCCATGATCAATATATGGCCTCTAAAATTATTTTAAAAATAGTATTCTATTAACAATGCTACGAAAACAGAAGTACAAGTGATATTTTTATATTTTATAAATGACAAGTGAGGAAACGACTGTCAAAACGTTCTCTGAATCCAAACCTGTCCGTCCTCTACATGAATGAACCGCTCACGATGACTCCGGCTTGTTGCCTCTGTGTTTTTTAATTGTTCTCCTTGCCATTCATGTCTTGACGCCTGGCTGGGAATGGATATACATACACTTTAAATACACAACCTCCTTGAAGCGCAGCGTTGACTCAGAGTCAGAGCCAGAGCTCACTCTTCTGATTCCCTCAGTCTATAACCGGGCAGTCATCATTATTATTATTCCCCTCTAAATTATTGCTCCAGAACAGCACTTTGACATCTGCCTGCTCAGATTAGCAGGCTTCTCTTGCTCTTGTGAAAATCTTCGACATGCCCCCAAACCATTAGGAAGTAATAGTGTGTGTGTGTGTGTCAGTCTGGGTATGCGTTTTATGAGTGTGCGTCCTCCCTCTCTCTCCCCCTCCATTAGAAGTGAATATGAGGCAGACTGAAAATGTGGGCCAAGGTGAGCGAGGGAGCCCAGACAGATGAGAGGAAAACAAATGAGTCCCTTTTTCTTTTTCTGCCCCACTCCTCCTCCTGCTGCTCCCCCACTCTGTGCTGCTGTCACACATTCGCCCCCTCTTCCCATTCACCCCCCCAGCCCCCCCCCCCCCGCCCCCCCCCCCCCCCCCCCCCCCCCCCCCAATCCACCACCTCTTCTCGCGGCTCCATTTTGCAGCCGAGCAGGCAGCCATTGCTCAGAGAGATGGCGAAACATTGCTCGTCCTTAGCCGTCTCTCTTTTCTGACGATTTAATTGTCCTTTATTCACACAGGTAGTTCTCGGGAGATGAGGAGGGGAGAATCTATTTTATAATGCAGATCTTATCCGTTTGTGCAGCTCACACAGCATCCTTCCTCCTCTTCTCCTCTATTCTAAGATCAGGCTTTATGTGCTGCAGAGTTTGAGCATACAGTAGTCTGTGGCAATAACAGATGGCTGTGCATGTGTGTGTGTGTGTGTGTGTGTGTGTGTGTGTGTGTGTGTGTGTGTGTGCAGGGACATGACTGTGTCAGACTCTCTGTGTTGGATGGGTAATCTCCCGTGTGACATAATCATAATCTGGTTAAACCAGACGGTCACAGTCGGCCTCGAGGCGGTTCCACATTATGAGGCTGCGGCTCTTTGGTCTCCGTATGTATGGCTGCTGGCAGCATGATAAAGTGTAATGATTGTCTTGGTGGTGCCGGTGGCCCAGAGGGACCGATTGTGGTTCAAACTCACGAGTCAGGCTCCGGGTTGGCCCTCATTGTGTGGAGGTTTATTCTTTCTTTGTTGTGGTTTAGAGTCTCTGTTTGTTTTTACTTTGAATTTGAGTCAGGACTTGAGGTTCTGCACTCTTTTGGAAGGAAATTATTAAATAATAGCAGAGGTGGGAAGCTTTTTCTCACACTTGAGCTTATCACAAGTGATTAAGTTTACTTTTTCGTCACTAGAGCTGCAAATGATTGTTTTGGTTGTCGGTTAATCTGCTGATTACTTTCTCAATGAATTGCACACTTTAATTACCATTCCCAACAGTCCAAGATAGATAGATAGATAGATAGATAGATCAGTGTTTCCCCTAGGTTTACAGTTTCAGGGGGGGTGGCGGGGGCGACGGCGGTAACACCACCACTTAAAGTAGTGGTTCTCAAACTTTTTCTGTAAATAACTTCATTTTGTGACTCCATATGTGCTTTTATAAGTAACAAAATAAAGAAAATTGCAATCACTTTCAAGTAAATCAGATTGCTCCATCAGACAATTTTTTATTTGTAAATTGCAATCACTTGGAACAATGAAAATAAAGTTATATCTGTGCAAAAAATAACTAATATTTAGTTACTACTAAATAGCTCATTGTGGAAAACAATAAGCAACTTTTATTTTTTTTAATTTTTTTTTTGCCAAACAAAACAGAATGAGTGCAGATATGTGAGCATCAGGTTGTATCAGTATTAGTGGAGCAGTGAGCTGCTTTACTCTACACATCTTTTTAAAAACAGGGTTGTAGATTTGATACAATTCATGTTCAACGTTGAGCTGAGATCTGTTTTCTGTTTTGAGAGACGCAGCCGCAGAAAAGTGACCTCACAGAGCGCAAGCGTAACCTGTTAACGGCGTAACGTAAACATTTACCCGAAAGTACAGGCTTTTCTCCATGTATTTATTAATAACTTAGTTTTATGTCCGTGTACTTTGTACTTTTGTAATATGTGAAGCCAGCAGCTCATTGTTGGCTAGAAGACACGAGCACTTTGGCTCTTTCACTTGGAGCAGGAGAGCTGCTCCGGTGCTCCTCACAGCGCGCCAGTGCCGGTGCGAGGAGCAACTTCGGTTGTTCCTCTCAGCTGCTGTTGGCTATGGAGGACCGGAAATGACTTAATTATAAATAAATAAATGCAGGAATAAATACAGGAATAAATAAATGCTTAAATAAATGTATAAATAAATACAGGAATAAATAAATAAATGCTTAAATAAATGTATAAATAAATACAGGAATATATAAATATAAGTTATACCTAAACAGGACATAATTAAATAAATCTATTTCTACATTTCTGTATTTCTTCATTTATTTATGCCAGTATTTATGTGTCCACACGTATTTCTTCATTATTTATTTCTGTATTTCTGTGTCCTTGTATGTAAATGAGCTGGGGCGGTCTGAACCTCATTGTTAAACAGGATTGGTCAAGTAGGGGAGCCAGACAGAAGCAACCGATCCCTGGCACATGGCCCCTGTAGGTGAAGTCAAAAAGCTGTCTAGGCTAGGGTGACCATATCCATAACACCAAAAAGGAGGACACTATGCGGTATTTTGTGAGGCTGTGAATAATTGCATAGGAGGGGTGCAGTTTGATTTTATTAAGTGTGAAGAGAGATGTGAGCCCTTTTTACTGTAATTGATCTCCTTGGAGCATACCCTGCTTTATCAACTAATTAATTTGTATTTTTAATTTTTATATGTAATATATATATATATATATATATATATATATATATATATATATATATATATATATATATATATATATATATATATATATATATATATATATATAACAATACATATTAATTCATTGTTAGTTACAATGAATAATTACATATTAATAATATATTACATACATACACATATATATATATGTGTATGTATGTATGTATATATATATATATATATATATATATATATATATACATATATATATATATATATATATATATGTATGTATGTATGTGTATATATATATATATATATATATATATATATATATATATATATATATATATATATATATATATACTTATATATATATATACTTATATATTTTATATAATTGCAATCAATTCGGTAAAAAGTAATAAAACACCGCTATAGTTCAAAGTAAAAGTTCAATTAAAATCTTAAGTTATGAATCTTAACCTTTCCCTCCGTTAAACTGATGTAACGTTACTGTGAATAAATAATAAACTAATAAAGATTGCTCGTTAGATCCTCAAAACAGAATTATATCTCATGTTCAACCGCTAAGGAGAAATCTGAGCCAGCGGATCATTTCTAAAAGTCCTGCCGGGATCAGGCTGCTCTCGGCGGGCAGCAGAGCGCTGACGGCCCGGTGCTGCGGGACTCACGGTCCAGCGAGCAGGAACTCAACTCGTCGGCGTATCTTTTTAAGTCGGCTGATTCTTGAATAACCGATCACAGATTTGATGCTTAAACAACTAACTTCTCGCCTGAAAACATCCTAAAAGTACATGTTGTGACTCAACAACAGTAGTATTCAGAGAACGTCAACTTTCAGTTGTGAGTTTCCTCATCAAGTACAGAGAAGAAGCGTATTGAGAAACGGCCGCTGGAGACATCTTAACGCTGTATTTATTCCTTCATTTATTTATTTATTTATAATTAAGTCATTTCCGGTCCTCCATAGTTGCCATCTTCACCCTGGGAGCGTTTAAAACGCAGATATAGCGGTCTGCTTTTCACGCGACATATTTTTCTACGCTCTCTGTCCACTGCTGTGTGCTCAGTGCTCTGCTGTGCGCGATACAGAGAGCAGAGAAGTGTTAACGCGACCATTTAGAGACAGAAATGACGGATAAGATCAATAAATTACGGCCGTTTAGTTTAATAACAGAACAAGGTGTGGACCTGTTCTAAAGGAAAGAGAAACTTAAATGATGACTTGTGATCTGGCGCTATCGAGAAAATTACAGGGGAGCGGGGGGTTTCTTCAGGGGGGCGCCCCGCCCCCCTATTATAACGGTAGGGGAAACACTGTAGATAGATAGATGGATGGATGTATACATTTGTTTGTTACAGTAGCAAGCAAGGTTACATAGAACAAATATCGGAATGAAAATACTCAATATATACAACAAATTAGTAGAGCGTATTAATTTAGGAAATTAAACAATAAAGAAAGTGCAAAAATGCAAAGTATATGAAGTGTATATAAGTATGTATTTAAAGTGCTAGAAGCTGAAAATAGCGGAGCATTTAGCAGTTAAAGAGACGGATATTTTCCTCAGTTGGAGGAGACCAAAACGGAGCTAAAATGCTAGACTTGCATTCCTTCGAGGGATACAAACACAACACCAAATGAAAGCTAACGTTGCTCTGTGCATGTCTTCATAAACAACTGTTTATAGTTATGGTATATCAATACAGTATCTTCCCCAAATATAGTTCACTATCATATGAGACCAAAAAAAAACTATTTGAGTGAGAAGTTGGAATTTATGACATATTTGCTTAAAAACACAGTTCAACAATCAGCTATAAAAAATGATCGCCAATATATTTCTCTGCCGATTAACTTGTCAATACAAATGTTTCTGACTGCCGAATATAAAAGTAGCTGGCTCTTTGGCACAATAACCATAATAACATGAACACACTAATAGTGTGATTCATTCCCATGCATGATGCTCAGCGACTGCTCTTTATGCCTTCTACCACACCGCTGCTAATAACAGAGCTAATGCTGAACGTCAATGTGGTGGAAATTTATCATAAGTGCTTTATTCTTAAATGTGTAGCTGAACTCTGAGAGGAGAGTTCAGTTCATCTTGACCCAGTCTCATCGGCGCCATCCGTGTGAAGCAATAACAGGTTGATTTCGGTATTGTTTTGGGTTCTTTTTGTTTGTTTTCTTTCTGTGCCTCTCACTCTTGCTCTCAGGGCCGCAGCCAAACAACATCCTCCAGACAGCATCAAGGCTTGTCTGGAGGGAAGGAGGACACTGCGAGGAGGAGCAGGGGGGGGAGGGGGAAAGGGCAAACATTTCAATAATAATTGTTGATGTATAAAACTCATGTTGAACTATTTTTCCTGGTCAGACCTCCGAGCCATCTGTGGTGACGAGCTCTGCCCATTCAATTGAATTATTCCAAGTTTCTGTTTAATAAATACTTAAAGACATTTAAGTGTTTCACATCGCATTTGTTTTCTCTAAAGGAGATTGATAAGGTTAATTAAATTTCCATTACAGTCAACAGAGGGAAAATATTCAGGGAAAATAAGTAGTGGGCGAAGGTAAATAATGTGTACATCATAATCATCGTAATCATAAACATAAAAAAATAAAAAACATTTTCTAAAAAAATGTACCACTATAGATGGCAATAACCGTTTTTTACAGTTTACGCTGATAGACTAAAACAAAAACAAAAAGCCTTGTCTATTATAGTTCTTAGGAAACAAATCAGTCTGCAGGTTAGACTTTAAAAACATCGGAATTGGCCAAGAGAATCGCAATTATTGCATCACTTGGGAAAAAAGTGTGTTTTGGGCCCAGAGGCATCACCTGGTGTTGTAATTGTAAATTGTAATTTCCATGGTTTGGCCTTTTAAATCTGGTGCACCTCCTGCGGTTTGTTTTTTGAACTGTGCCGAAGCGAAGGGCACATATTCCAATCATGCTTTGTCTGTGGGGTTTGTAAAGATGTTGACATCAGTGCATTTTAATTTGAGACGGCAGGTCCTAGTCGGAGCTTTTCCGAGCTCTGCTTTCCTGTCGCTGAGCGGACTTCATTCAACAAAGAACCCCGGTGTGAAAGTATGCGAGGCGTCATGCGGCTTTAGGTTGAGAAGTGCCTTTGACTTACAGCTACTGCTAGTATGTGTGGTGATGTATGCCGAGTCACAAGAACACCCAAACACTTCCTGTTTGTTGTTCTTGGTGCAGCATACAGAGCACGCAGGTTACCGCCTGCTGTCATCATCTGATCTGTCAGCGTGTCTCTACTTGTTCCCTTTTCATCCGTCTTAATAATGCATCCCTCGCTGCTTTTGTCTCTAATGTTTTTTTAAGCTGACTAGCAGACTTTTTTATCTGAACCAAGTTCCCAGTTATCGTTTGCACATTGACTCAGTGACACTGGCTTCAGTCTGAATTTAATTCAGATTAATTTAATTATTCATTCAATTGCTCTTTCCTGCAGACGGCCACACCTTTATGACCCAAGTGAGAACAATGCCGTTCTCACTTGGGTCATAATGTCGGGCTGTTTGAGAACTGTAAACCTTCAAGGCTTTAGTTAATTTTTTACAGGAGTATCTGTCTAACAATGTAGAGAAAGCAATACCCTATCTGATCCTGACTGAAACATTTCCACTACAAAAACGTATCTGGTGCTCGACATGACGAGCAGAGAGTTCTGGGATATGAAATATTAAAATTTGGCATATTTTACTAATTGCACCGTTACATGGACCTTGTTGGCCCCGCAGCGCCAGTATGTTAACGCTGAGCATCTTATTCAGAGTTGAACTGCTGACTGAATCTTGGCCTCTCGCCAAAGTGTTTCATGGAAGAGAAAAGTCCCAAGATCTCACAGTTTTCCTCTAGTGATTTGTGATTAAAGGCATTATACTATTTAATTGAATTATAGACTCACATTATGTCAGTTTTCAAGCACTGGTTGCTATTCACTGAGTGCTTCTCCTTAATTAGGTTTGCACAGCAGCTCACAGCTTCTCACTCTGACTCTGACGGGCATAATGCAGACGACCTTGGCCAGATCATTGACGTTAATCCATAAAATACAATCTGAGTGGAGCTGTTAGGAGCAGTCAGAAAATCATTTTTGAGGTTGTCAGTTCATGATGGCGTTCCCCACTTTTCTCAGTGACTGGCACGGACACATCTTTGTTTACGGCTGCTTGATTATTATTTTTTTTATCAATGAAATCAGCGATTCCACGTTTTCTTATAAAATGATTCAATGGCCCATGATATCGTAATGTTCATTTCTTTTACCAAATTGTGTCTGTAAAGTATAAAATGGAATTATTGACAAGATGATTTTAGACTGATTCTTCATTCTTAGACAGATTGTTTCTCTTTGTTGATGAATACATGTTTGATCAGATAGTTAAATGTTTGTCCTGTGGTTGGTGGAAATGATTGGCCCACTACTTATTTGATTGTCAAGTCATAGATAGAGGAGATAACGGTTGACTGTAAGGTGTAATTCATGAGTTGTTTGTTAGCTTTGCTGATTTGTGTAAGCAAGAGATAAATATATTTCTTAATTTTATTCATGTACTTAATTTTAGCAATCATTTGTGAAGTTTTTACCATTACAATGTAGCTAGCTTTGATGGGAATTTATCGTCTTTCAATGAAATTGTCCTGTTATGAAATTAATTATCAATATCATAATGCACAATTAGTCGTCTTAAGTTGATAATCATAAGCACGGACAAACTCAAGATTTCTCAGAACATCTGATCAAATTCTGTTCAATCAATTATTCTGTATTTGTGTGCAGGTCAGTGTACAGCTGGAAATATTAATATACCGCTATAATTTCACTTGACACTGTTCTGTTCATTTTCCATTACAGTTCTTAATTAAATAAAGAAAATAGTCCGTACTTTTCATTCACACAGGATATACCATCCGGTTATTTCATTTACCTATTGAATCACCAAAAAACATGCTATATTGTGATCAATATATATCGATATCGAGACATGAAATGACTGATATTGTGATGGGAGATTTTTACCATATCACTCATCTGGGAATATAACATGACCACCAACAATTAGAAGCTGGGATGTAAAACGATAAAATAATTGGCAAGATGGAACAGAAATTTAATAATTCATGAGAAGATAACATTGTGTGAAGTGAAATAAATCCCGCAGAGTTTAACAGTGAACAAGATGTAATTATCAGAGCACGGTGGGAGAAAACTGGCTTTTCCTGTATTGTTCTCCGACTCATGCAGCTGTCTGACTTGATTGCCGGCTATTCGTCTCACTTTCAGCTGCTGTGATGTACTTTACCACATTCACTGGAGACGTCTGCAGGGCTGGTGGTTTATACTTTTGTAAAGATAATTTTTTTCCCTTCTGGCATTTGTAGGAAACGGCTTATTCTGCTCTGCCAGATCTCATCGCTCAATTCAAGGATTTTATTTTTATAGACTTTTACTTTTCTCATGCTGTTTTATCGCTCTGCCCATGAATGGCATTTTCTTCTATATCTCACCACACAAACATGATGCAGCCAGAGGGGTCAAAGCGGAGTATGAGGCATTTGCTGTCACTTTTGAACCCGCAGTCCGGAGGACCGACCCTCTCGCTTTCCAATCACGGGGATGATCCCCAGGCCAGCAGGTCCACCCAGATTCAAGATAATTGAATCCATTTAAATCCACCCGGGTTAAACTAGTCCGCTGTACCCTCGAGCAGTGTTCCCTCTAAGCTGCGCGCTGTGCGCGGCCGCGCAGGCCAGTCGAAGTGGCCGCGCAAACGATTTTTCAGACCGCGCACATTTTTCAGACCGCGCAAACGATTTTTTTTCAGGGGTTAAAAGTCTTTTTTGCGCCAGTGTTTCTGAGATAGGAGTGAGCCATCTCCGCAATAGAAGATCTTTGACGCGTCGAGTCTTCTTGGCCAATCAGCGTCCCGTTTCTCGACATGCGCGCTCTGTACCTCTGCTAGCGCTCTGCCTCCGTTAGCACCTCCCACCCCCGCTGTCCTCCTCCGGGCGCCAGGAGTGAAGCTCGCCTAAGAGCGCCACATGAGCTAGGGCCGGCGCTGTTTAGGCTACTCTTGGCGGGCCCTGCTCCAGCAGTTATAGGCTACCATGGCGAAAAGAAAGGCAGAGCAGGTGCCCCATAGCCAGATAGGCCTATCTCCCTCAATGACATTCAAATGACATGTTTTGTAGCCTAGTTTGTTGCAAACCACTCCAGTTATTAAATTGTTTATATAGGCTACCTTTAGGAAAAATGACACCATGTCAATTTAATAGGCCTATAATTATTGTTAAGCACTGCATTAGCATTTTTCTTTCAATGAAGTTCCACTTAAATGTTGTACCTGCTGAGAAATGACTAAACTAGGGTGACCAGACGTCCTCTTTTTCCCGGACATGTCCTCTTTTCGAGACCTAAAAAAAGCGTCCGGCAGGGATTCCAAAAACGTCCGGGATTTTGCTACGTTCGGGAAAATAGTTATTACCCCCTTACACGTTTTGGAAATGGTATCTCCCTCACGTTCCACCTTCTTGCGCAAGCTCTGACTGTAGAGAGAACTGTCATTCGTTGACCGATCTCAACGTAAATGTAGTGTGTAGCACGGCATGCTACACACTACTGCTACCCCCCCCCCCCCCCCCCGCGACGAAGTGTGTGTCCTCCTCCTCCTCCTCTCTCTCTCTGTCCTCCACCCCCCCCCCCCCCCCCCCCACCCCCGGAACGTAGTGTCCTCTTTTTCACAGACTCAAATCTGGTCACCCTAACTAAACACCTTTGATACTTTTACTTTGTATATATATATCATTATCAGTCATAACCAGTGAACCAGTCATAACCTCCCCTTATTGAAGATTGAAGTTCAACAAAGATCCTTTAAGTTCAACTAAACTGACTGGTAAAACACCATCATTAAAATGTTCCCAAAGTCCAGCCATTATAAAGGATATTGAATAAATATCAACCTTGTATACATATTGATGCATTTGCTGTCATCTCTTTGAATCCCCTATGGCTAACGCAGGCTTGTGGTCATTTTCGGCAGGTCGCGAATTGCTCACAGTGCTGAAATGTGCGCTCAGAAAAAAAATAATTGCTCAGTGCTGAAAAAAATTAGAGGGAACATTGCCCTCGAGTGACACTGTTGCAGCACCCTTCAGGGACGAACCACAGATGAGTGACGAGCAGCAACGCCTCCCTCCGCCTCGGCCGTCGTTACAACGTCTTTACGGTCATAAAGTGTCGGTGGTAAAAGTACGGCGAGGGGGTGGACCGGAGATAACGCAGCATGATGACACTGATGTGGGTCAAATTCTTAAAAAGCAGCAACACAAATCGCTTTTTGAGGAAAATAATCAAAGTGGTAAATGGCCATTGAGCAAAAAAATGACTAAACCAACCTTGTAAGGACGAGTGCTTCGCAGGGGTCAACATGCTTTTGTGGTGACAGAACATTCAATCAGTTTTTTGTGAAAGTTAATCCACTTCAGCCTGAGCTCGATGTAACATCAGCTCAGCGAGTCAGCAGCTACAGTGTGAAGAGACTGGAGACACAAAGTTAAGCAGCTTCAGCTCGTGTCTGTCAGTTAGAGCTCTGCAGAGCATTCGCTGAGCCCACGGCGGTAATATTTAAAGAGACAATAATATCTTCCCGGTGTTGAATTTGCTTCAGTCGGTTTCCCTTCAAGGGGCCTTTGTTTGGAGTCATCCCCCCTAAATAGCTTCTTTATGTCACATTGCCCCCTTTTTACCCTTCCGTTTGAAGAGCTGAGGAGGGTTTGAGGAGATGGTAATGAGGGAACTCACTCCCTGTGTTATGCAGTCGGGTTGTTATCTATGTGTCGCTGTGCTTTTTTTTACTCAAGAGGCTCTTCAGAGTAAAATTGTTTTGCAGATATGTTGAGCGTTGGAGTTAATGATGCATGGTATTGTGGTAGAAGGCATGAAGAGGAAATGCTTCTTAGTTTGGACATTTTCATTTTTGGATTTTTGTATGTGGAATTTACACAACAAGTATAAAGCAGAACTAGTGGTTATTTCCATGGTGGATGGCGGAAACGGTAACTGTTTTTACGTGGATAAGCCACGCACCCTTTCGGGCGCGAGTAACACGTCGCGTTTGGTGTGAACGCAGCATTATTGTCGAGCGAGTAAACTGACGCGAGTAAGACTCTGTTGCCAAGGAAATGCATAATTGTCCTGAAATGGGTCGTCCGGGAACCACGGATCATTATTTCTAAATAACTAATATCTTTTGAGCTTTTTTGAAGCCGTGAAGTTCATTCCTGGAGAAATCCTGACATTTGAGAGGAGTGACATTTCACCCAGCTGCTTTTGTGACATTTTTTTCTTTTTTCAGAGTCTGTCTCTGCAAAACTTGGAATTGTTTCGTCGATGTGCGTTTTTTCCTGCATTTGTAATGAACTCGATAGGAATCCTCTCGACACTCTCGTCCTCTCGTGGAGCTTGAATCTCTTTGTACTTTCACCAGCGCCACACTTTGATGTGCCGCTCAGTGCCGGCTAACCTACCTGAGGCGACGTGAACGCTGTGTATAAATCGGGCTTAATTACCACGACAATAAAGACATTGACTCGTAAACAGTTGCCGACTGTCTGAAAACACCCAGCGAGCCATCTTCTGTGTGTGGCTTTGACACGCCAGCGCAATAAATCAAATCAATATTGCTCAGTGGATTTTACAGGATACATCAATCTCTGATTGGTGTCTCGTATTTCCAATCTGACAAGTCATTTCCATATAAATGACCACAATATTACACAAGGATTTCTATTCTTCTCCATTTCTTTCAAATTATTATTTATTTTTCTGTGTGTTTTTCTACTTTTGTTCTGGTCTACTCCCATTTTATACATTTACATATTCCTCTCCCAGGTAGCCCCAATGGGAACTGTTCATTCCCAGCGCTCCTCACCAGCTTAGAGTATCACCACTGTCTCTTATCCTGAAATATTGACTGTGGAGACAGAAATAGCACTCGAGTCTCGATTGGCTATATTGATGGCAACACATGCAGAAGGACATGTATAGTATCTGAGCAACCATCCTTCTTTGCTTTATTTCCCTCCTGATGTTATTAGTGGTGAATCCAGTCTTGTGCTTTTTCCTCTCAAACGTTGCACAGTTTGTAGTCCACAGTGTTTAAAACCGGCTTACTTACTTTACACTCCGTCTCTAGAGATGATGGCCAATTATAGCAGACGCAGTTCAGGTTGTAGTTGTCAGAAGAATCGGCCTGCAGGGACCGCAGCAGCAGGATGGTGTGTTTGTGTGTAAAGACTTTCCAGTGCAATGCGAGTGAAAGCGACCGTCACCTTTATTTTTTTATAGTTACCACCTGTTACTCCCCTTTCTAGTGCGTTAAAAGCTTGAAATAATTAGAGGGAAATGTTGCATAATACCAAGCAAAACTCGGGGACAACGTTTACCAAATATTCCAGTCATGTTCCGAAAAAGACAATATTCCTAATAAGTTGTTTACATAGCTTATGAAAATGTATATTCCGCCACGCAGCCTCCGTCTTTTGATTCCTTCAACCACCTTCTTGAAAAGATCGGGGTTGAAGGTGTGTTTTGGGCATGCATCGCTACTCCAACGTTGCAAACGGTTGGCTAGTTGGTTTGTGTCCAAAACTCCGAGCTGCTCGTAAACAGGAAAGTGCCGTTAAAAAAAAAGAGACGCATATTCCAAATGTGCTGTATACGTGTCCAAAGAATTCTCCTAAAACACAGCATATCCCACACGTCTTTGTCGGAGAATTCTCCATTCGCAAAAAAGGGTCTGATTCCGAATATCCAAACGGAAAATTACGTTTCCATGAGCCATGAAAAATTATGAATGTTCTCATGTTCGGAATAATAGTGGAATATGAAAAAAAAGGTGGTCAACGTCAGATGTTCTGTCGCTGTACTCCAGATCTGCATGTGCACCCCGTTCTATCTGCACATCATCATCATGTCATATTTGAAATATTTAAGGGTTTTTATGAAGAGGGAGGAAAGGTGTCGAGCATCAGTCAAATAACAGGTCACAATAACAATAACTTATTTTAAATCACTTCTTAAAACTCATTTTTATAGAATTGTTTTTAAGTGATGTTGTCCTTTTATGATCTTTATGCAGTTCTTTTGTTCCCCAGTTCTATTTCATCCTTACTGACCGCCAGAGGCAGTGTTTCACACTGGATATGTTCAGCTTGCGCAGTTTGAGTAATTATAACAACAAAGTCACGTGTGACCTCGGGTGACTCCCAGCCGGGTATAACTTCCGGCGTCATCCCGAGATCGGTTCTTTTTCATCTTCTCGCTGCGCAGGCTAACTAGTGTGTTAGCATCAGCTTTGGCTGAACTTGTGTAGAAGAAAGCTCGTCGCCTGTAGCCTTGTGACCTCCGGTCGGAGTTGCGGGTCTCTCGCCCTCCAAAGGCTGCGACAGCTAAAACCTCCTAGGAGGAGATGGTGCGCTTCTACGTCCGGACTATCGAGCCGGACAGCGTACCTATCTTCGGTCATCACCAGTTCGGCTATCTTCACACCGTGAAGCAACACCGGGTGAGATCGACTAATATGGTGTCTGCAAGAGCAGTTTCCACGGGCGCTCTCGCTCCCGCTAACTAAGTGGAGCGCTAACGGAAGCGCGCCTCTCGGGATGGCTACATCGCTACTGTCGCGGCCGGCTTTCAGTGAGCAGCGTCCCGTTCAGGCTGACTGAGGGGACGCTAACGAGAGCGACGTCAGGTAAACATTTCGGCTGTTATAGGTAGCGTAGTGTTGCCACTCAGGCTAACTGAGACCACGCTAATTCCCACCAGGCTAACTGGTGGGACGCTACCGAGGTTACGTCGATGACGGTACTGACAGCGTGTACATCAACGTCGGTAAACATCGCGGCTGTTAGAGGAGTACGTCGATGACAGTACTAACAGCGATGACGGTACCGTGTAGCTATGGCTAGCCATAGATACGGTACTAGTGAGGAGAGTTTCCTAGAAGTGCTCCCCTCTCACTAGACAGACCGTGTCTGACCTGTTTCCACAGGACTGGTCTCCACAGCAGTACAGTGCTCTCACTGAAGCTACTGCTAGGACACCAATAATCACAGCTACTATACTAGCACAGCTACTATAGTCACAGCTATGCTACTAAGGGAGGAGAGTTTCCTTGCTCCCCTCTCACTGGATAGACCGTGTCTGACCCGTTGGTCTGGTCTCCACAGTAGCTCAGTGCTCCCGCTGAAGCTTACTGCTCACAGTTACTGTATTGGTGGGGAGAGTGCCCCCCCCCCACTAGACAGACTGTGCCCGTCCTGTCGCCACAGGACCGGCCTCCACAGTAGCGCAGCGCTAGCCCGCTGGAGCTGACTGCTAGGACGCCAAGAGTCTCAGCTACTGTACTGGTGAAGAGAGTCCCCTCGCTCCCCCTAACTAAGTCAGGCTGTGCCTGTCCTGTCGCCACAGGACCAGCCTCCACAGAGGCGCAGTGCTCCCGCTGTAGCTGACTGCTAGGACGCCAAGAGTCACAGTTGCTGTACTGGTGAAGAGAGTGTCCTCGCTCCCCCTAACTAAGTCGGGCTGTGCCGTCCTCTCGCCACAGGACCGGCCTCCACAGTAGCACAGTGCTCCCGCTGTAGCTGACTGCTAGGACGCCAGGAGCCACAGCGACTGTACTGGTGAGGAGGGCACCCTCCTCACTTATACTCCTCACTTATACAGTCGCTGTCTCCTTGCCACATGACCGGTTCCCCACTAGCTCAGTGCTCTCGCTGAAGCTTACTGGTAGGACACCGATGATCACAGCTACTGGACTAGTGAAGAGAGCGCTGCGCTCCCCTCTCCTAGACAGACTGTGCCGGCCTGTTTCCACAGTAGCACAGTGCTCTCGCTGAAGCTTACTGGTAGGACACCAGGAATCACAGCTACCGCACTAGCGAAGAGAGCCGTACTAGCGAAGAGAGTGCTCTAGAAAGAGATAGAAGCGCTCCCTTCACACTAGATGGACTGTGTCTGACCTGTTTCCACAGGACTTGTTTCCACAGTAGCAGAGTGTTCTCGCTTGGCTTACTGCTAGGACATCAGTAATTACTGCTACCATACTAGGGAGGAGAGTGTCCTCATTCCCTCTCTCTGACTGTTCCCTGCCCCTTCTCAAGCAGTCAGCAGAGCACTCCGCCCAGACTGACTTCGTAATCCACATCGATTAGGGGGCAGGGTCCCCTCAGACTCGTGCTTAGGTTTAACATTGCCGGCTGTGGGACCTGTGCGGCTCCTCTCCAGCCTGAAGACGGCCATGACCCTTGGCCTCGAGCCCGAGGGAGGGTCTCTCACCTTCCACCCTAGTGCGGAGAGGACTGAGGCATCAGACCTAGCCACGGCTGAGCCGGTCCCAGAGGAGGACATTAGGTTACTGGCAGCGTCCGCCAATTTCTTTACTGAGTACAGTGGCGAGCAGCCCTCCCATGCTTCCGGGTCTGGTTCCCGTTCCTCGGGCCATACCCCTTCGGCGGGGGGAAGTCGACGACTCCAGGGGGTTTGTCATCCGCAGGGCGCTGGCAATGCCTTCTTCAGGCACATTCCCGCCCCTGCCATCTTTTCTGTCCCTCCCTCTGAGGGAGTTGCACGCATGCGGGGGAGACACCAGAGGTGCTCTCTCCCGTCTTACGGCAGATGGACGAACCCTGGCGTCCATAGGGGACGCGGCAAAATGGGGCATTGAGGCCAACCATTGAGCCGACTATTGCGTCTCGCATAGTTGAGGCCAGCTGTCGGGTACCCTTGACCCCCAAGGTCGGGTCGCAGACGACCTGCTTTCCCAGGCTTACAATACGGCAGCATGGGCTCCATGTCGGCCCACAGTTCACCCCAAGAGCCACCAGCGGCCTCAGCATCTCGCTGAGAGGCAGAGCCGCTCCCAAACGCGTCCCCCCTCAGACGACCTCCGAACCGGGGGACTAACGGCCTTAGCTGTCGTTCCTTTGGGCTTGCTGTCGCTGTGCCCCTTTGAAGAAGTGGCTGAACAGCCTCGGCCTGTGCCACAGGCATAGGTCAGTAGAGGCATCACAGCATTTGCCTTATCGCTCTATCCCTGTGGAGGGAGAGAGCATACCTGTCAAGGAGTATCCCCATTGGCGTGGTTCCATCCCGTCGGGAAGTGGTCACAACAGACGCCTGCCCTTCGGGGCAGTGTGGCAGAACAGGACTGCTCGGGGGAAGGGGTCCGCTCAGGACCTCATTGAGCAGGTCAATGTCACCTAGTGCTCAAAAAATGTCCTGCCATACTTGAGAGGAAAACATGTACTTCGGTCGGACAACACCTCGACTGTGTTCCACTGGTTCTCCTTAAGGGAGAGGACCAGTCCTCTGGGTCAAGATGCCCTGGCTCACATGTGGACAGAGGGCCTTCCTTATGCTTTCCCCCCCATTTCCTCTGATCTGCCAAAGCTCCTCAGTGTTATTCAACGGGACCACAGTCTGGTGCTGGTTGCCTCCAGGACTTGGGTTCCCCTGTTGCACAGACTCTGCCGCGGGACGCCATGGCGCCTCCCTCATAGGAGAAACATCCTATTGCAGCTAAGTGGTCGGATCTATTGTTCCGATCCCAGCCGCCGTCAACTAGGGGCCCGGCCGTTGCCGGGCCCGAGCGGCTGCACAGAGCCAGTCATGAGGACTATTCTGAAGGCCAGAGCGCCATCTACCCGTCTATAGAACGAGGACTCAGTACAGTGCCCCGTGCCTACTGTACTAGAGTTTCTGCAGTGGGGGAACGCTTGTATCTCAACCAGCCTATTCAGCTGGTACAGTCAGAGCTCTGTGCCCGGTGCGGGTCCTCGAAACCTAGGTCAAGGCCACCACCATGCATACGGCGGTCGGGACGGTTTTATTGTCTTAGGACGGACCTAAGAGGGGCTGTGGAGACCGGGGCCTGTGCATACAGATCGAGCGGCCGTGCCCTGACATCCGGGGTAGAGTGCCATTCTACCAGGATTGTCTCCACATCAGGGGCAACCTTGAGAGGTGTGCCCGTGGAGGATACATGTGCTGCAGCCTCAGGGGCATCACCCAGCACATTCAACAGAGACTACAGAGCGAACGTTGCCACCCCTCACCCACTGGGTGCGGTTCTTGGCCCAAATTCCGCTGCTTGAGCCATATGAGGTAGTTCCCATGGGATTCCTCGTGACTTTGTTGGTATAAATACTCGAACTGCGCAAGTGCAATACTGAACATATCCAGTGTGAAACTGGTCATCCATGATTCATAGAACCGTAGTTACCTTCGTAACTTTCGTTTTTGTTGGTTTGTTTTATTGTATTTGTTTATGTATTTGTTTGTTTTCTATTCCATTTGCTCTTTTTGGTTATTTGTTTTGTTGTATTCATTGCCTTTATTGTATGGTCCTTTTTGTTTACTGGTATTTAAGTTATGTATGATTATGCTTTGCTTCTCTGTAGAGCAGCGATCCCCAACCTTTTTTTCGCCACGGACCGGTTTTGTGTCAGACAATATTTTCACGGACCGGCCGTCACGGTGTGGGTGATAAATATGACGTAATAAAGTGATACGACCGGCATAAAGACAATTTAGAGTGCATAAAAATACAACTCACCATTACGCCGAATTAGTGGGAGCCCTGAGCTTGGTTCTCTGCCTCGGGGTGATGGGAGACAATAACACCCAACGTGTGTTCTTATGTACAGTCTGCTCCGTAACTTAACCTTTATGTACAGTCTACTGTTTAACTTAAACCCCGCTGCACAAAGACAGGATGTTGGAAATAGAAGCAGGTTTTCACTGCTTTTTTGGCGATCTCAGGATATTCTTCCTTGATTTTAATCCAGAACACCGACAGAGTTGAACAGACTTTTAAGTTTCGTTTTTGGGGTATACAGACGTAACCTCTTGACATGTGTCAAGAGGTTACGTCTGAGGTTACCTACAAACGGCTGTATCCTGTCATTTTCCAAAATAAAGCATATTTCCGACCTTGATTTTTTATTTTTTTTTACTTTATTTACTTTCTGTGTGGCCCGGTACCAAGGGACCCACGGACCGGTACCGGGCCGCGGCCCGGTGGTTGGGGACCGCTGCTGTAGAGTACTTTGTAAACTGTTTTTAAAGGTGCTATATAAATAAAATTATTATAAGCTGAAAGCTGTTTTCTTTTCAGTTTAGCACCGTTAAGATGTTTTGAATAGTTTTCGTAAAGGGTGTCAATGAAAGTGTCTCACGCTCGTGCTAATTGGTACGAGATTGCTGCTGTTTTCTATTTTAGCCTTGATGCCGGGGGTGTTTTAAGTGTGTTTTAAACGATTATTATTATCCATTTTCAACCAGAAAATATGAATCTTTCACAGTTGGAGGGCGAAGAGGGATCACGGACCACATCTGGTTCTTTGTAAAATCTGATTCATGCCTTTTTCTGTCGAGGTGTTGTGACTATCACACCATAGAAGCCTCCGGTGCTGGAATTTGATTTAATACTTTGAATTTCAACCTGTCGATCGCGACGGCAGAGTCACACAATATCATGTGTCACACGTCAGTCTACGCTCTATAATTAACTCAGTGATGCAGCCTGATGACAGACGTTGGGCTCTGGGAATGGATTTTTGAGAACCACTTTTTTGAGAACCACTTTTCACTTTGGAGGAAGAAAAATGTTCGTGCCGCACCGCCCCAACAAAATTGTAACAAAATGATCCATGCTACATTTTTATTGAAATAACTTTTTGTGACTCCTCCATCCGTGCTTTTTCAAATAATAGAATAAAGAAAATTGAAATCACTTTCAAGTAAACCAGATTGTTCCATAAAATTAGAAAATGGAAATACAGTTCTATCTTCGCAAAAAATAACTAATATTTGGCAAAACAATTGCCTATTGTGGTTGCAATTAACCTGTTTTGCACTGAATATCTTTTCAAGAGAATAACAATAACGTGCAACCTGTGCAAAACCAAATGAGTGCAGATATGTGTCACACAGGAAGACTCTTCTTATGCAGGAAGAAGTCTCTTCCTGTGCGACTGAGTGGGCGGGCTTTACCCAGCATGCATTTTGGTGATTTCTTTCAAACCATGAGTCAAGCTCTATCCCTGAGACATTACATTACATTTAGCTGACTCCTTTATCCAAAGCGACTTACAATAAGTGCAATTCCACAATGAGTACTGTAACACGACCCTGTTACACTCGTGAGTCTCGGCCAGGTATAAAAGAGGACAACGCGCTTGGCTTGATTATTAATGTCCTTTTATTTATATGTGCACTCTCGCTGAGGGCACCCGCCTTCTCATCCCGGCTGCTTCGGCTGTCTCGGCCGTGTCCACTCCGCCCGCTTCCAGCTCTCCCATTCCACAGCCGCTATTACTGTTTATATTGGGGAGAGACACACAAACACAGATTGCCCCCAGCTGAGGCCAATTACACCTCATGCTCATACCTGTTCCCTGAATCACCCCCTCGTTCCGTTCCCTCTGCAGCTGAGCGCAAACCCCGCCCCACTGCCACATACCTCCACCGCTAGACTTAGGACGGGGTTCCATCCGGCCTAACCTACTCTCTCCCCCCCCCCCCCCCCCCCCCCCCATGAGAGCGGGAGAGGAAGTCGGCCACAACCATCTGCGTCCCCGGCCTATGGATCACCTTGAAATTAAAAGGCTGTAAAGCCAGATACCACCGGGTAATCCGCGCGTTGGTATCTTTCATGCGGTGGAGCCATTGGAGCGGGGCGTGGTCCGACCAGAGGGTGAACGAGCGCCCAGGAGGTAGTAGAGCAGGGAGTCGACCGCCCACCGGATGGCCAGGCACTCCTTCTCCACCATACTGTACCTGGCCTCTCTCGGATAGCTTCCGGCTGATGTAAAGGACAGGGCGGTCAACCCCCTGTACCTGCTGGGACAAAACGGCCCCCAGCCCTCTGTTCGAAGCATCAGTCTGCAGAGTAAAGGGAAGAGAGAAGTTAGGCGTGTGAAGGAGTGGCTCCCCACAGAGAGCCTGTTTCACCTCCTCAAACGCCAACTGGCACTGCTCCGTCCACTGGACCGGATCTGAGGCACCTTTCCGGGTCAGGTCAGTCAAGGGGCTGGTCAGATCCGCGAAGCTTGGGATGAAGCGCCTGTAATAACCCGCCAGCCCCAAAAACTGCCTCACCTCTTTTTTCGTCTTGGGCCGCAAGCAGGCCGCGATCGCTGCGGTTTTGTCCACCTGCGGGCGCACATGCCCGCCGCCCAAGTGGTACCCCAGATACCGTACCTCCCTCCGTAACAACTGCACACTTCCCCGTGTTGGCGGTGAGCCCGGCCTGCCTCAGGGACTCCAGCACCGCGCCCACCCGCTGCACATGCTCCGCCCAGGTAGTGCTGTGGATAATTACATCATCCAGGTAGGCGGCAGCATATGCAGCGTGCGGACGCAGCACCCGGTCCATGAGGTGCTGAAAGGTGGCTGGCGCACCAAACAACCCGAAGGGAAGCGTGGTGAATTGGTACAAACCAAACGGAGTGGAGAAGGCCGTTTTTTCCTTGGACTCTGGCGACAGAGGAATCTGCCAGTAGCCCTTGGTTAAATCCAGCGTCGTGAAGAAACGCGCAGTGCCCAGTCGGTCCAGGAGCTCGTCGACCCGGGGCATTGGGTACGCATCAAAACGTGACACATCATTCACCCTGCGATAGTCCACGCAGAACCGTATAGACCCATCCTTCTTGACAACAAGAACAATGGGGCTAGACCAGGCACTGTTGGATTCTTCTATTACCCCCATCTCCAGCATGGCAGCCAATTCCCCCTGAACCACTTTTCTTTTGTGTTCAGGTAACCTGTAGGGTCGTAACCGCACCGTCACGCCCGGAGGAGTCTCAATCTGGTGCGTGATGAGGTTTGTGCGTCCTGGCAGGAGAGAGAACACGTCAGCAAACTGTTCTTGCAACTGGGCAATGTCTGTTCTCTGGGTCCCGGAGAGATGGTCTTCACAAAGGAGCGTGGCCGGATTGGTGGCTTTTGGGACCTCAGGCCCCAGCTCCTCTCTATCAGAAACCGCAGACACAAGAGAAACAGACTCCGCCTCTCTCCATGCTTTTAGGAGGTTGAGGTGGTAGATCTGTGTAGCTCCGCCCCTGTCAGAACGCACCACCTCATAGTCGACATCCCCCACTCGCCGTGTGACCACAAAGGGCCCTTGCCACTTGGCGAGGAGTTTAGAGCTGGAAGTAGGAAGCAATACAAGTACCTTTTCTCCCGTTGTGAATTGTCTCAGCCTAGCTCCTCTGTCGTACAGCCGTTTTTGACACTCCTGGGCCTGGAGCAAATTCTCATGTGACATCCGACCCAGTGTGTGGAGTTTTGCTCGCAGGTCCAGGACGTATTGAATTCCATTCTCACTGGTGCTCGGACCTTCCTCCCAGTTATCCTTAATCAGGTCCTGCCACGGGGGGTGCTCGAAGGGAGTTCAAAGGGAGAAAATCCCGTGGAGGCCTGGGGGACATCCCGCACTGCAAACAACAGAGAATCAAGCCATTTATTCCAATTACGTTCATCGTCATTAATAAATTTACGGATCATGGACTTCAAAGTCTTATTCAGACGCTCCACCAGACCGTCGGTCTGTGGGTGGTAAACACTGGTCCGAATAGATTTAATGCCCAGCAACCCGTAAAGTTCTCTCAGTGTTCTTGACATGAACGAGGTGCCCTGGTCAGTCAGAATCTCTTTCGGGATTCCGACTCGGGAGATGACCTGAAACAGCGCCTGCGCAACACTCTTTGCAGAAATGGTGCGCAACGGCACTGCCTCCGGATATCGTGTTGCGTAATCAACCAGGAATAACACAAAGCGATATCCGCGTGGACTCCGGTGAAATGGCCCGATGAGGTCCATGGCTATTCGCTCGAACGGCACCTCCATTAATGGCAGAGGACGCAAAGGCGCCCTCGGAATGGCCGGCTGATTTACCAATTGACACTCCGGACCCCCAGATGCCTGGCCAATAAAATCGGGTCATTATCCGGTCTAGTGTTTTTTCATATCCCATGTGCCCATGGGTTATAGTGAGCCGCCTGGAAAATCATTTCCCGGCGGCTCTTCGGCACCAGCAACTGGGTGTTTTCCTGCCCGGTCTGAGTGTCACGACTCACTCTGTACAGCCTGTCCCTAATCAATGAAAAGTGCGGATATGACTGCGCTGTGTCAGGGCGCAGCAGCTGACCATCAACTCTCATCACTTGGTCAAAGGCCGACGCAGAGTATCATCACGAGACTGCTCGAGTGTAAAATCTTCCATGAAGTGGAATTCGGGAGCCGATGGAGTCTCCACGGGAGGCTCCGCCGGTTCCTCCTCCCCCTCTGCAGTGTCTGACAACCTCGCGTCACCGCTGAGCACAGCGCACATATCACATGCAGTGTTTCCCCTAGGTTTACAGCTTCAGGGGGCACGGCGGCGGGGGCGGCGACGACACCAACAC
Organism: Myoxocephalus aenaeus; assembly: GCA_038501785.1. Lineage (NCBI taxonomy): Eukaryota > Metazoa > Chordata > Actinopteri > Perciformes > Cottidae > Myoxocephalus > Myoxocephalus aenaeus. Next base: position 55,466 of record JBAMJR010000384.1, read on the forward strand.
AAACACTTAAAGTAGTGGTTCTCAAACTTTTTCTGTAAATAACTTCATTTTCTGACTCCATCTGTGCTTTTAGAAATAACAGAATAAAGAAAATTGCAATCACTTTCAAGTAAATCAGATTGCTCCATCGGACATTTTTTTATTTTTATATTGCAATCACTTAGAACAATGAAAATAAAGTTATATCTGTGTAAAAAATAACTAATATTTAGTTACTACTAAATAGCTCATTGTGGAAAACAAGCTATTTTTTTTTTGCCAAACAAAACAGAATGAGTGCAGATATGTGAGCATCAGGTTGCATCAGTATTAGTGGAGCAGTGAGCCTCTACACATCTTTATAAACGGGGTTGTAGATTTGATACAATTCATGTTCAACGTTGATCTGAGATCTGTTTTCTGTTTTGAGAGACGCAGCAGCAGAAAGGACGTCACGGAGACTTCTGGCAAAGAGCCAAAAATCGGCGAATCGTAACCTGTTAACGGCATAACGTAAACATTTACCCGAAAGTACAGGCTTTTCTCCATGTATTTATTAATGACTTAATGACTGGTTTTATGTCCGTGTACTTTGTACTTTTGTAATATGTGAAGGCAGCAGCTCATTGTTGGTACAAGACAGGAGCACTTTGGCTCTTTCACCTGAGCAGGAGAGCTGCTCCAGGTTCAGGAGAGCTGCTCCGGTGCTCCTGACATGAGAGCTGCTGTTGCCATCTTCACCCTGGGAGCGTTTAAAACGCAGATATAGGTCTGCTTTTCACGCGACATATTTTTTGACGCTCTCTGTCCGCTGCTGTGTGCTCAGTGCTCACCTGTCTGTGCGCTTCAGGGCGGAAATCCGCTGTGCGCGACGCAGAGCAGAGGAGAAGTGTTAACGCGACCATTTAGAGACCGAAATGACAAGCTGTGTGTGGATAAGATCAATAAAATACGGCCGTTTAGTTTGTTTAATAACAGAACAAGGTGTAGACCTGTTCTATATGAAAGAGAAACTTAAATGACGACTTGTGATCTGGCGCTGTCGAGAAAATTACAGGGCGGCGGGGGGTTTCTTCAGGGGGCGCCCCGCCCCCCTATTCTAACGGTGGGGGAAACACTGACATGACCCTGTCTGCCGTGACCGCACCCCCGCTGCCTGCCCCATTAGTTTATTAAACCAGGCCAATCGGTTCCCAAGATTAGAGGGCGCGTAAGGCGGGAGCTAACCGCAACCTTTATACTATGCTTTTTCCCCCCGTGATTTGTGCTGCTACCCGTGTTTCCGACTGGGGAAACGAGAGGATCAGTTGGGTGTCATCGGCATAGCTATGGTAGGAAAAGCCATGCGAGCGAATGACAGAGCCGAGAGAGTTGGTGTACGGAGAGAAGAGGAGAGGACCCAGGACGGAGCCTTGAGGGACCCCAGTAGTGAGAGGACAAGGTTCAGACACAGATCCTCTCCAAGTTACCCGGTAGGTGCGGCCGTTGAGGTAGGATGAGAGGGAGAGCGCAGTGCCTGTGATACCAAGGTCCTGGAGGGAGGAGATAAGGATCTGGTGGTTCACTGTTTCAAAGGCAGCAGAAAGGTCTAGAAGGATAAGGACAGAGGAGAGAGAGGCTGCGCTAGCAGTGTGAAGCTGCTCAGAGACAGCAATGAGGGCAGTCTCTGTTGAGTGGCCTGCCTTGAATCCAGACTGGTGAGGGTCCAGAAGGTTGTTCTGGTGGAGAAAGGAGGAGACTTGGTTAAAGATAGCTCGCTCCAGAGTTTTGGAAAGAAAGGGAAGGAGAGAGACCGGTCTGTAGAGACGTAAGTAGCTCAGACCAGCTGTGACTATAAACATTGAATGTTGCTGCCTGCCGAAGAATGACAATAGTCATTACGGCTGCGCATGCGCCACTAGTAGAAGGGATATGAAATAACTACATTCCTCTGGGTCCTAAATCCCTCCAGGTTTAGCTTCCTAACACAACCTATGTACCAATGTACAAACAGCTGCTGGCCAGTTGCGAGCGAGTGGTGAATAACGGCGGCGGCAGTCCTTTTCGGCATCAATAAATGAATGTGTTTATTCAGAAAAAAATACCGTGATATACCGTGAAACCGCCAGAATCTTACAAAATACTGTATACATTTTTGGCCATACCGCCCTAGTGTGAGCCGTCACGTTGTATTAGTGGCTGCAGTGATGTGGTGCAGTGGCGTGGCCCACAGTTTGAGAACCACTGATCTAAGGAGACTATTGCCATGCAGTCATTCTATAGCCAAAGTAATCCTGTTTCTTTACTTCACAGCTTAATGGTGACACTGGTGACGAGGGTGTAACGTCCCACTGGGAATGACTTTGCAAGCTCACGAAATACCGATTTGTGCAGCATCGCTACACAGTAACAATTACGGAGCATTTTCTTCATGTCGTCTGTCAATAACTGTATACACTCCAGGACAGCTGGTTTGAATACCACATCCAGTAGTTATTCGGCTTGTCAGATGTTATGCTACGATAAGAATGGATTTAAAACTATAGAAAGCCATTAAAATGACCATTATTGTATTCTGTCCAACAATCACAAGGTGAACAATAGAAATATTTAATTGACAAACGGAGCGCATTTCTGGATGCTGTGTTGTTGTTGTTTTTACGCAGAGCTTTTTTTCTGCCTGCACGTGGCCTTCGGGTAAAGTAAATGCAAAGAGCTGCAATGTTGGAGGGTGTGTTGTTTCAGGTACAAGTGAGTACAATCCAGGAAACCCAGTTTGAGTAATAGATCAATTATTTTTGTAAGCTCATCAGTTTACAATACGCACACAAAATAATTTCACAGGAATGCGCGATTGCTCGGCTTTGAGACTCAGGGTCTCAAGTAGCTAACGTCACATTGTTTTAGGCAAAAGATGGGCCATGTTTAACTGCTGTGCAGAATGACGCTGCGCTTAAAAAATAAATAATTGCCATCAATCCGAGAAGTCGGCAGTTCATATACTAATAAATTCATGCTTTTGGTTTCCACTTTTACTCGTAAATCTCCTCCACGGATGACGATGACGTCACTACGCTCGTTCAGCTCGCTACGGGACGAACGTACGTTGTTTTGGGAGGTGAGAAATTTCCCCCACCTTTCACCGCGGTCCCTCCTGTCTCCACTCAGCCAATCATATATGCCGTCACCGCCGGGCTTTTGACCCACACTAGTTGCTATAGCAACGCCGGCCTGCCTCCCAGAGAACATGTCTTGCATTTTAAGTGGTTCTCAGACGTTCGCTCGTTGTCTCCCTGCGCCTCTCTTAAGTAGAGACACACACACACACACACACAGGTACAAGCTGAATATCTTATCATCACATTCATTTCTTACAACTCGTGGAGCAAAGTGCTACTTTAAGCTTTTGTGTAAAAGTCCAACTCAACTGCTTAACGTTTGTGTGTGTGTGTGTGTTCGGGATATTTAGAGACGCTCAGCAACAACAACGGTGTCAAAAACAAAACAACCTGCAGACAATAGTATTTGCTCCAAACAGGGGAGTTGTCGTTACAGTTTATATCGCTATTAGCGCTTAATGTTCCCCATAAACCAAGGGTTATTTCTGTCGGCATTTTCTCTCTCTCTCTCTCTCTCTCTCTCTCTCTCTCCCCCTCTCTGCGCTGTAATTAATGATTATTAGGTCCAGCCTAGTTGAGGTTTCTGGACTTTTTTTTTTTTTTTTAAAGAACAAGCTTCCCTTTCGAGATGTACACACACACACACACACACACACACACACACACACACACACACACACACACACACACACACACACACACAGACACAGTCTGTCACATCACCTGGAATGACTGTCGGGGCAAATGTTTTGAAAAGCTTGAAAGAGAGAAGCTGCCCTCCAACCAGTGTTATATTTCTTTCAGGTGCAAGTCTAGATATTAGCCCTGTCATGTACTGTATTTAAGTGCTTCTTATTTAACCGTCTGACAGGGGTGGAGGCCTTTTTTCTCCATTGCAATATTTAAACAGGTCTACTTCCCAAAAGAGTGTTGAAAAGGTTGCATGTGGTATATAGTGGATCAATACTATAGTGGATCAATACTATAGTGGATCAGAAAACATCTATTATCCAAAAGTAAACTACATGAGTCAAAATACACAATATATGTATATTTGCTTGATTTCTCAGTCTTCTGTGATAGTAGATGTAAATCTTTTAGGTTTTTATCTCTACTCTGTACGACCACACGTTTGGTAGGTTAAAATAACGGGATAACACCTTGTTTCACCTTGATCCTTCAGACCCTGTTAGCTGTACATTAATTACATAACTAATCATGTTTTGAGAAGAAATAAGTTATAAATTAAGTTTTTTTTTAAGGGTTTTTTTTGGTCTAAATAGTTGTAGGGTTAATGCAGATACGACCCCGGTCGGTAAAAGATTTAACTGAGCGAACAGGAAATGGGCTTCTAATGTATAATGAGTTAAGTAACTGTTGTTGTTTAATTGGACTGTGGTATTTATTTATTAGAGGGGTTGTTTTCATTCATGCCGTTAGAATAAACGGCGCTGAGAACGGGCCGGAGAGGTGCAAAGGAAACGCAGTCGGCAGCTCCTATCCTGTCCTCCAAAAAAAAATGAGGGGGAGGGGGAGAGGGGGAGAGAGAGAGAGAGGGGGAGAGAGAGAGAGAGAGGGGGAGAGAGAGAGAGAGGGGGAGAGAGAGGGGGGGAGAGAGGGGGAGAGAGAGAGAGCCCTCTTCCTCTGAGAAACACGAGAATTAATTCCAAAGAAGTCGGCTTCCGTCCCTTTGGAGAGCGATCATGTGCCGATGAAAGAGACGCGGAGGCACGATGGGGTGAAGAAGAACGAGAGCGAGCAGCTCTGTGAAGTGCTGACGGTCCACGACTGTGGCTTTTATTTGATCGCTTATCGTTAATTAGTTATAAAGTAGCGCTGATTGCCAGTTTTGGAAGAGCAATATCATCTCACTGTGTCTACAATACGATTATGTTTCAACTGTAGCGAGCTCTCTAAACGGTGTGACGTGTTTCTGGGATTAATTAGCAAAATTAAAATCCTGAGACGAGACTAAATGAGGTGATGATTCATTAACACACAGTGTCTTTGGTCGGAGTCAATTATAGTCACACGTACAGTCATTCGCTTCCCACTTCTCCACTACAGGGAGTTTGCCGTATTTTTTTTTATATCAGAGTTTGCTTTTGACAGGAATCTGTGCAGAGCTTCAGACGTCTACATGTTGTTTACCCGCTGCTGTGTTTGTTTGTTTGTTTTTGTCTCTGTGTTGTATTTGTGCCCCTGGCCTTCAGTGGGTGGACTTTGTGGCATACAAAACAGCCAGGATGAGGGAAAAGAGCCTCCTCAGGCTACTTATTTACGTGTGTGCGTGCTGCGTGCGTGCAACAACAACAACAATTCTGTCGAGCCAACAAATGGCCCGTCAGAATTGTCTTCTACTTTATTGCAGGGGTGCATGGATTTAACATACATTTACATTTGTTTACATATGATGTTGTTCATACTGATATCATTATTTTATAGTGAAAGAGTAAAAATTTTAGTACAGTAGAAAACAAATAAAGAACTATTAAAAAGAAAACTATTAACTCCTCAAACTCTTCAGGGCTGAATCTTTCAATATTCTTTCATTATGATTCTCATAATCTATTCTGTTCCTTTGTTGCACATGTTCTTGATTTCTGAGTATTTTAGTTAATTTAAAAAGCGTTGCACGGTACATTGTGTACTTCAGGGCTCGAGGTGCAGGACGCTGTGTGCAAAGATTTCTTTTTTTTCCTTTTCATTCACCGGTTTACAATTTTGTTGGGAAGCAGCCCGTGGGTGACGAGGAGTTCATATTCCTTTTATTTTGTGTTAAGTTTGACTGTTTTTCTTCCATCATTTCAAGAGCTGTCCTTCTCCACTGATCGCATGCCGACATCTAAATTAGGTTTTTGCACATAATAAGTACAAATCCCTTCTAATTGAACTGATTTACAGCACACTGTGCACATGTTAGTCTTAGAGTCGCAGAGTTCATGTGTGCAGAACCACACCTTTAGTTATTTAGGCATTATGCAAGTTAGCATTTCAGCCTCATCTATCCAGGACGTCCAGGATAATTTCCTTCATCATTTCTATGTGCAGCCATGTCAGCAATATAATGCTTCTTGCTTCCTTTTGTAGGTTTAATGTCTGTGCAGCAGGAATATCAAGTGTCAAAATCTCAGAAGCTCATACGTATGCAGACGGGTCAAATCCCAGCCCATTAACACCCTGCTGCCCCTTCGGGCGCTGCCTATTGAAGTCTGAGCTTGGAAGTAGGGCAACTTCTGATTTTATTAAATATTATTATAACCAACTAAACATCGCAAAGGATTACCGACTTTACTTTCTTGGCTAAAAATAGGACTCTGTGCTTGTAAACGATTGAAGCCGTTTACTCCCAGTCTGGTTCAGACGACAACCTGTGTGTGTGTGTGTGTGTGTGTGTGTGTGTGTGTGTGTGTGTGTGTGTGCGTGTGCGTGCGTGCGTGCGTGCGCGCGCGCGCGCGCTATTACTCAGTACAAACACTGTGTTGAAGATCGTATTTAAATACACACTCTCTTAGCCTGCCCCCTACTGTTGCCCAGACCTACTTTCAAACACACACGTATACACTCACACACACTCTGGGGAGAATACCCCCTCAAAACACTTTGTAGGTGAACAGAACTGAACTGGCCCTGAGCTGTGAGCTAAATGAGTGCTGGGGTTGTTGTTTTTTGACCCACTTTCCCCAGTTAAAACTCAATTAAGCAGTTTGCAGAAAGACTTTGGCCAGAGGACTTTGTGGATCCTACTGCCTCGTGTGGCGAAGAGCGGTATTGCTCCTCATCTGCTCTTTGCCCCTATTAGAATATGATACAGGTCAATAACTAATAATAATAACACATTTAGCTGCCAGTCTTCTGACTAGCAGCTAAACTCTTCAGTCTTCACTCTGGCTGCAAGTTATTTTGAGATTGTTTCATTGAGTGTACATCGTTTAGGAATTTTCACAACTCTGGAAAGGATTTCTTAAAATCATATTTATTACCAGCTGTTTTTTTACTAGAAGGCATTCGGCCTACGTCATAGCAGCTGTCTGCCTTCTCTATAATTCAACTTTTACTTAAAAATGGTCTGATGTCCCACTGTAAGCCGACCTGACTCTTTATTTAATACATTAAACCTACTTGGTTTATGTTCTATGGTACATTTCTAACAATTTTCAGTGGTGTTTCTGAAAATGTTTAATAACATCACCACCCCTGTGTTCAAATCCTCACTCCACGTCCCACAATATTTTGCTGTTGTAGTTCTCAATGTGTCCAGTTGGTGTCCTCCTCTCCCCATTTCCAGTTGCACATCCTAAGTGAACACTTGAGCCATCTCTCTGCTTTCTGTGACATTTTTTACAACTGTGACACTTTGGACACTGAGCCTGCACACTCAATGTAAACTGTCCGGTGTTTAACTAATGTTTAAAACCATGTGGGACAGTTATTTATCACAGTTTCATTGAATACATCGTCATTCTAGGCAATCACTCTCTTTGATACCTTCCTTTTAAGATCTAAATCTTGTGTTTATGTGCATATGCTTAACTATTGCACAACATGTACAGCTGCACCTGTATCATTTATCGTTGTTTCTGTTTTCACAGGGATGCTTTAATGATAATTTTCTCTCTTTTCTCTGTGTTGTTTTCCAGGCGCTGAAGAGAGTTAAGTGCCAGCAAGTTAAACGCAGTGCTTCCTGGAGCCTCTCCTCCCGGCCCGTCCAGAACTTGTCCCCCAACCGAGCTTCTGTCCCGTGCCTCCCATCTTTGGACCTGAACACACACTCATTCCTGAAGACGCACACAAACAGAGTTGCACACCTCACCGCCAGCCGCACTTTCCAGGATGATCACCTCGGAGCTCCCTGTCCTACAGTAAGGGAAACGCACAACTGAGAGAAGGAGAAAGTCGCATGCATTTGCAGTCGTTTTCTTTTGATACTTAATATTTTATTTAGGTATTTTTACAGTTTAACAAGAAATAAATCCTTTGAAAGTAAAAAAGAATAAAATAAATTAACCATGCATCTGGCCAAGAAGGGCCATACAGAAAAAAGTTAAAAGAAAGAAGAAGAAACTAAATCAAAACAACCATGCAACACTTCGTGTCAACTAAGTCCAACAAACGGATATAACAAAATATATTCAAAGAGTTCTATTCACAAGGTTTCTTATACCTATATGTAAACTTATATATATGGAGTTACATCTTGGTTAAAAATAGTGCTTGTCTTTTTAAGAGATAATGAGTCTCTAGAGCCAACAAAATCCCAAAACCGGTGAGGCGAGTCATCTGCCAATTTCCTTATTCTGACATATTTGGTCCATTTCGTCCATCTTGCTATGTATGTGTCCTTTCTTAGTCTCAGAAGGAAGGTCATTCTTTCCATCTCGTGGATTTCTTTAATGATTTCAGTCCAGTTTTCTATTAAGTGGGTTTTTCTTTGCATCGTTTTTACTTTTGTGAAGAGTGTTATCCGTCTATTGCTCTGTGGAAGAATAAAATCCTTTTAAATGCATGAGCGTCTTCTGTTGTTTTTCTCTCAGGGACACTTCCAATGAGTCTGGGGCAACAGACGCCGTGGCTTTAAGTATGAGCATTGGAGAGATTGAAGATCCAGAGGTGAAGGGCAAGAAGAAGAGAGGGAGGCCTGGAAAACAAGCCCCGGTATGAGTCTGTGTCAGCGGAGTGTGTGTGTGTGTTAGGAAAGAGGAAATGAGTGAGAAATGCCTGGTTAACAATCAGACTGTATACGTGACTGTCTTTTGATTGTACGTGTGTGTGTGTGTTTGTTTGTGTGTCCCGTGTGAACGTGAGCATTTGAGTCCCTGTGTCGCTGACGTCTCCGTCCCTTCAGGCGGCGAATAAGAAGCCAAGGAAGGCGCCGGCGGAAAAGGCCGTGGGCGTTGCGAGAGGCCGCGGGAAAGCCAACGGCGTGGCTCAACATAACGGAGACGGTGGAGACCCAGTCACTCTGTTCGAGGTGGTCAAACTGGGCAAGAGTGCCATGCAGGTGGGTGCACACATCCAAATTATAAGCTTTGTAATAGGCGTGATTCAATCAAATATATTCAATTGTTTTTACGTGTGTGTGTGTGTGTGTGTGTGTGTGTGTGTGTGTGTGTGTGTGTGTGTGCGTGCGTGCAGTCTGTGGTGGATGAGTGGATCGAGTCGTATAAACAGGACAGAGACTTGGCGCTGCTGGATCTCATCAATTTCTTCATCCAGTGCTCGGGATGCAAAGGTACGACGAGTGAAACTACCGCGACTCTGTGTCGCCACAGCAATCGTGTCATGAAATCGGTCGTTCTGAGTCGTGTTGTTCTGTAAACAGGCACCGTGAGGATCGAGATGTTCAGGAACATGCAGAACGCAGAGATCATCCGCAAGATGACAGAAGAGTTTGACGAGGTAACCGTCTGCTGCAGTTGGGGAGTGATTCATGTTCAAGTGAAGTTGTAATTGTTTGCAAAGATGTTTTGCTTTATTTATCAGCAAGGCAGTTATGTTGCCTGTCTAAAGAAGCTGTGTCTGGTTAGAGCATGAATAATCTTCCACGGGATAATGAAATCTTTAAATGGATTTGATACGTTATCTCATATTTCTATCTACAGCTCTTTTTTTTTAAATAATAGGTAAGTACAAAGGTATTGGTTGGTCGATGCAATGGGATTCAAATGGCACAAAGAAAGATGAAAATCCCTCTGAAACTCAGTTTTCAGTTTTTACTTTTTTTGTATTTTTCCAGCTTGACATTTTTTGACGCAGCCGAGAAAAACAAACAAATAGCAGAGGTTGAAGAAATAATGTGATCTCCTTATTGGCAGCAAATGTGTTCTTAATATCAACCAGAAAATCATAAGCATCCAGGATGAGCATCACTGAAAACACACACGTTCACACATCGGTGTAATAGTGGAAAACAATATATATTTCTTTATATTTCTGATGGGCTTTTTCTTGCCGGTACAGAGGCTTGAACCAAGATCGTTCTGATAAACGCTTGCGAAGTCCGTCTGATCCGCTTCCGTTTCCCGTCAACAGGACAGCGGGGATTATCCCCTCACCATGCCGGGGCCCCTCTGGAAGAAGTTCCGCTACAACTTCTGCGAGTTCATCAGCGTGTTGATCCGGCAGTGTCAGTACAGCATCATCTACGACGAGTACATGATGGACACGGTGATCTCCCTCCTCACTGGGCTGTCGGACTCTCAAGTGCGAGCCTTCAGACACACCTCCACACTAGCAGGTAAGGACACCAGTCATGCATAACTTAAATACCGGTAAATAAAAAGGACCATACCATAAAGGCAATGAATACCAAAAAGAGAAAATCAAATAGAAAACAAACAAACAAATAAATAAATAAAATAGACAAATAGAAACAGGGGAACAAAAGAACTGCATAAAAGGAATTCTATAAAAATGGGTTTTAAGAAGTGATTTAAAAGAAGTTATTGCTTCTGCAAGCCTCATCTCCTCAGGTATCTTAGCAGGTAATGACAATAAATAAAGGTCTGTAAAGATAATAAAGCATTTTTAAACAAGTAAGATAAACGGTAGAAATTCACTTGAAAAGTTGTTTGATATCAGGAAACATATTTTGGTGTGTGAGACGACAGCTTTCCTATTGGATCTTCTCGCTTTTGAAATACCATATTTGCATCTGAATATAAAAAAAGAGGATTCACTGTGATTCTTGTGTCACTTTAACCACTTCAACTGGTGCAATATAAATACATTTTTAAATACTTGTTATTCTGTCTGTATACACAGTGGGTACGGAAAGTATTCAGACCCTTTTACATTTTTCATTGCAGCCATTTGCTAAAATCAAACAAGTTCATTTTATTTCTCATTAATGAACATTCAGCACCCCATCTTGACAGAAACAAACAGAAATTTAGAATTTTTTGCAAATTTATTAAAAAAGAAAAACTGAAATATCACATGGTCATAAGTATTCAGACCCTTTGCTCAGTATTGAGTAGAAGCACCCTTTTGAGCTAGTACAGCCATGAGTCTTCTTAGGAATGATGCAACAAGTTTTTCACAACCTGGATTTGGGGATCCTCTGCCATTCTTCCTTGCAGATCCTCTCCAGTTCCGTCAGGTTGGATGGTGAACGTTGGTGGACAGCCATTTTCAGGTCTCTCCAGAGATGCTCAATTGGGTTTAGGTCAGGGCTCTGGCTGGGCCAGTCAAGAATGGTCAGAGTTGTTCCGAAGCCACTCCTTTGTTATTTTAGCTGTGTGCTTAGGGTCATCGTCTTGTTGGAAGGTGAACCTTCGGCCCAGTCTGAGGTCCAGAGCACTCTGGAAGAGGTTTTCTTCCAGGATATCTCTGTACTTGGCCGCATTCATCTTTCCTTCAATTGCAACCAGTCGTCCTGTCCCTGCAGCTGAAAAACACCCCCATAGCATGATGCTGCCACCACCATGTTTCACTGTTGGGATTGTATTGGGCAGGTGATGAGCAGTGCCTGGTTTTCTCCACACATACCGCTTAGAATTAACGGAAAAAGTTCAATCTTGATCTCATCAGACCAGAGAATCTTATTTCTCATTGTCTGGGAGTCCTTCATGTGTTTTTTGGCAAACTCTATGCAGGCTTTCATATGTCTTGCACTGAGGAGAGGCTTCCGTCTGCCGCTCTGCCATAAAGCCCCGACTGGTGGAGGGCTGCAGTGATAGTTGACTTTATGGAACTTTTTCCCATCTCCCTACTGCATCTCTGGAGCTCAGCCACAGTGATCTTTGGGTTCTTCTTTACCGCTCTCACCAAGGCTCTTCTCCCACGATTGCTCAGTTTGGCTGGACGGCCAGGTCTAGGAAGAGTTCTGGTCGTCCCAAACTTCTTCCATTTAAGGATTATGGAGGCCACTGTGCTCGTAGGAACCTTGAGTGCTGCAGAAATTCTTTTGTAACCTTGTAACAACTCTGACCATTCTTGACTGGCCCAGCCAGAGCCCTGACCTAAACCCAATTGAGCATCTCTGGAGAGACCTGAACATGGCTGTCCACCAACGTTCACCATCCAACCTGACGGAACTGGAGAGGATCTGCAAGGAAGAATGGCAGAGGATCCCCAAATCCAGGTGTGAAAAACGTGTTGCATCATTCCCAAGAAGACTCATGGCTGTACTAGCTCAAAAGGGTGCTTCTACTCAATACTGAGCAAAGGGTCTGAATACTTATGACCATGTGATATTTCAGTTTTTCTTTTTTAATACATTTGCAAAAGTTCTACATTTCTGTTTTTTTCTGTCAAGATGGGGTGCTGAGTGTTCATTAATGAGAAATAAAATGAACCTTTTTTGATTTTAGCAAATGGCTGCAATGAAACAAAGAGGGAAAGATTTAAAGGGGTCTGAATACTTTCCGTACCCACTGTATAATACTGCTATTGTGGATTATTTACTGTTCATTTATATTACTTGTTTGTTTTTATTTAATTTTACTATGTGTCTCTTGTGTGCAGTTTACCTGCTGCTGTAATCCTGCAATTTCCCCACTGCGGGACTAATACAAGATTATCTTATTTTATCTTGTACACTTTAAATCTCTCCCTGTAGAGTGTAATCCCCACAGTCATTGTGTCATTTAAATGTTGTTGCCGAGCCTCTAATGAGCATCTTCGTCTCTGCGTAGCGATGAAGCTGATGACGGCGCTGGTGAACGTGGCGCTTAACCTCAGCATCCACCAGGACAACACGCAGAGGCAGTACGAGGCCGAGAGGAACAAGATCGCCGGCAAGCGAGCCAACGACAAGCTGGAGCTGCTGCTGCAGAAGAGGAAGGAGGTTTGGCTGCTGTTTGATGTGACTCTTTTCAGATTTAGTATAACATATCAAAATCTGAAGCTTTTTCCTGCAGAACTTTTAACACATAGAGATGATATTATGGTTCAGCTTAGCGTCGTATTTATTGTATGTTCTTTCATTAGGAATAACAACTGTTGTCTCTGCTTAGGTTGTCAGGATATTCCACAATATATCAAAATGTTTGTCTTTTTGTCTTTGCAGCTCCAAGAAAACCAAGATGAAATAGAGAATATGATGAACTCCATCTTCAAGGGAATCTTTGTGCATCGCTACAGGTACACTTTGTGCATGTTGATGCAATTATTGCTATTTCTTACTTTTTTTGGAAGATCAATCAATTCCAAGTTTGTTTATACGGCACATTTTATTCAACAGGCGTAGAATAGATAGATAAATAGAGATCTGGCCAGAGGTGAAGTCTTATTGTAGTTGGCAGGAATCAGTGTGCTTCAAGATAATAACCATAAAAAGCTGACCCTACATGTCAGATAATAAGGTATAACAATAAAAAGGGAACAAGATAAAATTGTATTATTATTATCTTTATGTTATCTAATAATAGTACTGGTTTTAAATAAGAGTTTTATTTTCTAGGGACGCCATTGCTGAAATCCGAGCCATCTGCATCGAGGAGATTGGCGTGTGGATGAAAATGTACAGCGATGCTTTTCTGAATGATAGTTACCTGAAGTATGTCGGTTGGACGCTACACGATCGGGTAGGTCGGTGAACCACCTGACCGGCTTGTTGTTGTTTTTCTCACATTTCTTCAAGACTTGTTTGGTCTTCTCTTCATATTTCGGTGCACCACGGCTGGACTGATTCAAAGGGTCTGACGATGTTTACACAAAACTTTAACCCACCAGGGACTGTTTTTAACGGTCTCTCTCTCTCGCGCGCTCTCAATGTCGCTCTCTCTCTCCCTCCTCCTCCTCTCTCTCTCACTCCTCCTCTCTTTCTCTTCCTCCTTCTCTCTCACTCCCTCCTCCTCTGTCTCCCCCTCTTACTCTCTCTCCCTCTTCCTCGCTCCCTCCCTCCCTCTTCCTCTCTCTCTCCCTCTTCCTCGCTCCCTCCATCTTTCTCTCTCTCTCTCTCTCTCTCCAGCAAGGAGAGGTGCGTCTGAAGTGCCTGAAGGCTCTGCAGAACCTGTACACAAACCGAGAACTGTTCCCCAAGTTAGAGCTGTTCACAAACCGCTTCAAGGTAACAGCAGCGAGAATGAAGTAGGACGCTCAACAGTAGGACCTAGTAAATCCTTATGCCGTGTTCACACCAAAAGAATTGCGAAATATTCGCGCAAGTAGATTACATGTTAAGTCAATGCACAGACGCGAATGGTTGCGAAAAATTTGCTTTTCCGCCGGGCGGCGCGATAGAGGCGAAAAGGCGTTGCCAATATTCGCTTTTTTGCCGGAGTTGAAATATTTCAACTCTGGTGAAGAATTCGCCCGACATGGAGTTGCGAAAGCCAATCAGCGTTGAGAAGCTCCGCCCGGCATCACCGCCATCCTGCTGTCGCTGAATCAAACTGCTGCGGGTCCACTGAAGGAGCGCTGGAGGAGTCGGAGCTGTGTGCGACTACGGATAATATTATGAACCCAGACACGGGGGCGTTTGATGTTCCCACGTTTGTGGGACTTCCTCAACAAGTATAAAGCAGTGGTTATTTACATGGTGAATGGCGGAAATGGTAAATGTTTTCACAGAGTAAAGCCACAGAGATAAGCCCCGCCCCCTTTCCGCAGCGAACGGTTAATCACATAAAGTCGAGCGAGTAAACTCAGGCGAAAAAGCGTTGCGAAAATTCGCAACTCTTTTGGTGTGAACACGGCATTAGTTGCATTTCTGCTTATTCCAGCTCTTTCCCCGTTGAACTCTATCTGTTTTGACAGGACCGTATCGTCTCGATGACGCTGGATAAGGAGTACGATGTGGCCGTGGAGGCCATCAGACTGGTCACGCTCATTCTGCAGTGAGTCCCTTCAGTGCTACAAACTCTGGAGTGTTGCACTATATTCAATTATTTCATAATGGGTCTTATTCACATAACTGTCAAGTCATTAAAAGCATGAATGAACATCACATTTTGGGCCACAAATATCCCGTTGCACATGCAATGCTTATGGTTTAATGTAACGTGAAAAATGAACTGAGGAGACACAGATGTTCATTTTTTAATCTTTGTGTTGAGTGTAACTGGTATCTTGGTGTTTTCGTTGCAGGGGCAGTGAAGACGCCTTATCCAACGAGGACTGTGAGAACGTTTACCACCTGGTCTACTCCGCCCACCGGCCAGTGGCGGTTGCTGCAGGAGAGTTCCTGCACAGAAAGTATGTTTTCCAAATTCACCTTCAATCTGTTCTGACTGGAAATAGTGTCGACCTTTTTACTTTTAGTTGGATCTTATTTGTCCGTTGTTTTGAACGTCTTTTATTAACTTCTCTCACTGTTTTCTTTTGTTTTTCACTCTTCTCGCTTCTGCCTTCTCTCTCTCTCTTTCTCTCTCTCTCTCTCTCTCTCTCTCTCTCTCTCTCTCTCTCTCTCTCTCTCTCTCTCTCTCTCTCTCTCCCCTCCTCTCTCTCTCGTGCTCTCTCTCCCTCCTCTCTCTCTCTCGCGCGCTCTCTTCCTCTCTCTCTCTTGCACTCTCTCCCTCCTTTCTCTCTCTCGCTCTGTTTCTCTCTGTCTCTCTCGCGCTCTCTCTCTCTACCTCCTCCTCTCTCTCTGTTTTTCTCTGTCTCCCCCTCCTCTTCTCTCTCTTTATCTCTCTATCTCTCTCCTCCTCTCTCTCTTTCTCTTACTCTCTCCCTCCTATCTTTCTCTCTCTCCTTCCCTCCTCGCACTCTCTCCCTCCTCCTGTCTCTCCCTCCTCTCTCTCTCTTTCTCTCTTACTCTCTCCCCTCCTCTCTCTCTCTCTCTCTCTCTCTCTCTCTCTCTCTCTCTCTCTCTCTCTCTCTCTCCCCTCCTCTCTCTCTCGTGCTCTCTCTCCCTCCTCCTCTCTCTCTCTCGCGCGCTCTCTTCCTCTCTCTCTCTTGCACTCTCTCCCTCCTCTCTCTCTCTCGCTCTGTTTCTCTCTGTCTCTCTCTGTCTCTCTCGCGCTCTCTCTCTCTACCTCCTCCTCTCTCTCTGTTTTTCTCCGTCTCCCCCTCCTCTTCTCTCTCTTTATCTCTCTATCTCTCTCCTCCTCTCTCTCTTTCTCTTACTCTCTCCCTCCTATATTTCTCTCTCTCCTTCCCTCCTCGCACTCTCTCCCTCCTCCTGTCTCTCCCTCCTCTCTCTCTCTTTCTCTCTTACTCTCTCCCCTCCTCTCTCTCGCTCCATTAGATTGTTCAGTCGTCATGACCCACAGGCAGAAGAGGCGCTGGCGAAGCGCCGAGGGAGGAGCAGCCCCAACGGAAATCTTATTCGCATGCTGGTGCTCTTCTTTCTGGAGAGTGAGGTAACTCATGATTCACACATGTCACATTATACACACTGACTATGCACAAAGGTACTTTATATATAAAGCTGAAATCTTTGCCGTTTAAAAATATATTAGGTCACTGGGGCAACTTTACGTGATTGGAGACACTAATGAGAAAAAAATTAATAATCTTCATCCACAACTTTAGATGAGATATAAGAGTTCATGAAGTGTCTTTGTGTGTGCGTAGCTCCATGAGCATGCAGCCTACCTGGTGGACTCGTTGTGGGAAAGCTCTCAGGAGCTGCTGAAGGACTGGGAGTGTATGACTGAGCTCCTGACGGAGGAGCCTGTGCAGGGAGAGGAGGGTAAGACACGCACACTGACCGTGATCTCTCTCTCAGCCTATGAAATGGCTCGAGGTTACTTCACAACACCGCAGCCAAAAACAAGCTAGGAGAGATGATGTAAGGCGATCTTATTCATTGAAACTGCCTCTTGGTTTCTCTTTTTTTTTAATCCCGCTCTCTGTTTCCGACCCTCGCTGACAATCTGCCTCTCCCTTTTGTCTCCATGTTTGTTTCTCTCTCCCCTCTTGGTATCTGTCTCTCTCTCTCTAGTGTTGTCAGACAGACAGGAGAGTGCTCTGATAGAGCTGATGGTGTGCACCATCCGACAGGCAGCAGAGGCACACCCACCTGTTGGCAGAGGCACCGGCAAAAGGGTAGGTCAAGTATACACACACACACACACACACACACACACACACACACACACACACACACACACACATTGCTTTGAATTGTACACAGGTTTAGTTGAAGGTGAGACTGATGTGATAAGAGAGCAGGTGGATGCCATTAGCTTCCTGTACAAAGCTAAGCGGCCTAAATTTAGATGTGGCAGTTCAATAAAGAAATATTTCCATGACTATGCTCCGACAAAGTGCTTCACTTTTTCACAAGAGTGGCGAGTATCAGTTTGGTGATGAGAGAAATAGATTCATTAAAAGCTGCTAATAAGATTAAGTACTAGTACATTTAAGAAAGAAAATACTGAGAATATCAAAATCGCACTAAATTTGTCTAAATTTGTCACAGTGACATGGCAACAACTGAGTGTGCTTTTTTGCTCATTTGTATATTTCTTATTAATGTATCAACTTTACATTTTGTTCCTTATTGTCAGCAAGGCACAGTATCCATGGCAGATTTATGGGGTAGAAAGAGCAACACATTAAGAACTCTCCAGGTCATAAGAAGAAAAAGAAGAAGACCGAATATTCCATCTAACCCAAAAGCACTGTTTTATCGCCCCTTTTCTTTCTTTCTTTTTCTTTTTTAAACCTACTACATTTGACCTTGAGATTTGTGTCTTGCTTGTCAAGGTGCTGACGGCGAAGGAGAGGAAGACCCAGATCGACGATAAGAACAAACTGACGGAGCACTTCATCATGACTCTGCCCATGCTTCTGTCCAAGGTAAGACCTTCCTGCAGTCTGCACGGGGCCGGAGACGCTGATTAACGAGCGGGTGACTGATGTGTTTGTCGAAAGTATCGATCGGGGTGTTACTTTTATAGTCGGGAGAAGTGTTATTGAATGTGAGCCACTCTGGACAAGTGTGCTGGCCAAATACTTAAAATGTAATCGAGCATTTGACTAACTGGGAAACGAAGTTGATTGATTGGTCCGTCTTTCTCTTTCTGTCCTCGTTGTGTGTGCTTGTGCTTTCTCTCTACATGCCACAAGTCTTCTTCATCTAATTCCCACCTCTCCCCCTCCTCCTTGAACACAGTACCAGGCGGACTCGGAGAAGGTCGCCAACTTGCTGCAGATCCCTCAGTTCTTCGACCTGGACGTGTACAGCGCCGGGCGCATGGAGAAGCACCTGGACGCCTTGCTGAAGCAGATCCGGCTGGTGGTGGAGAAGCACATCGAGATGGACGTGCTCGAGGCCTGCAGCAAGACCTACAGCATCCTGTGCTCCGAGGAGTACACCATCATGAACCGCGTGGACATCGCCCGCTCGCAGCTCATCGACGAGATGACGGATCGCTTCACGCACTCTGTCGAGGGGCTGCTGCAGGAGGTACGACCGTATGAAGGAATGTCTGGAAGGGACTGATGAAAATAGATGGATGTGTGACCCGTAATGTCTTTAAAATTCAGTCTCAAGCTGCATGGGAATTGTGCACGATTAGAAAACTTTTAATATCAACATTACATTACATTTCATTTAGCTGACGCTTTTATCCAAAGCGACTTATGCCGTGTTCACACCAAAAGAGTTGGAGGAGTCGGAGCTGTGTGCGACTACGGATAATATTATGAACCCAGACACGGGGGCGTTTGATGTTCCCACGTGTGTGGGACTTCCTCAACAAGTATAAAGCAGAACTAGTGGTTATTTACATGGTGAATGGCGGAAATAGTAAATGTTTTCACAGACACGGAGATAAGCCCCCGCCCCCTTTCCCCAGCGAATGGTTGCGAAAAAATTAAAAACGAATTAACCACATAGAGCGAATTTTTCACCGGGCGGCGCGATATAGGCGAAGTGGCGTTGCGAAAATTCACAACTCTTTTGGTGTGAACACGGCATTACAATAAGTGCATTCAACCATGAGTACAAACTCAGAACAACAAGAATCAAGAAAGTACAATTTCTTCAAGAAAGCAAAACTACAAAGTGCTATAAGTAAGTGCTACTTTCCCCAGTCTTTGTGTACTAACTCTGTGTTTGTTATCCTGCAGGCGGAGGAGGCCGACGATGACGATATCTACAACGTTTTATCTACGCTCAAAAGACTCACAGCCTTCCACAAGTAGGACTCTCTCTTTGCAGCTTTCTTACGTACTTTGTGCATTTGTGTATCAAAAGATACTCAGAAGTTACTGTGAAACTGACTGAACATACTCTATGAAATCTAATGTTGTGTCCTCTTGTTTCCTGACTTCAGTGCACACGACTTGACGCGGTGGGATTTATTTGGAAACTGCTACCGGCTGCTGAAGGCGGGCATTGAGCAGGGCTCCATGCCGGAGCAGATAGCCGTCCAGGCCCTGCAGTGCTCCCACTACTCGGTCCTCTGGCAGCTGGTCAAGGTCACGGAGGGGGCTCCCAGCAAGGTGCGGGACTCACCTCACTGACGATAGCTTTTAAACACCGCACGCTCGTATCCCAGGTGTATCCTTAGCCAGGGGCTCAGAGTTAAGACTGCCGTGTCTGAGCATCAGTGGCACAGAGGGACAGGAGCTTATCTGTATTTCTGCAGAGAGGTGCAGCTTAGGTGTAGAAATTCATCTCACTATCGGGCAGGATGCTGACCTCCAGTCCAGGGGCTTCCTCCCAATCCATCTCATTAAGCACCTAAACACACCACCGAGGCGTCAGATCCTGATGCTATTATTTAGTGGTGAACCTCCAAAACAGTTTAACTCATGATCCCCTGCTCGGGAACACGTTTCCTCTTTCCTACACAAGTTCAGCAGACTGTCACTCAGACCTACAGCAGCTTAAAGGTTCCCCACTGTGCGCCCATTATATGTCACTTAATTCTTCACCATTAACCATAGCGTTTAAAGATTATTTCCTCTTGATCGTTGATATAAAATAGTTGATTATTATTAATGCTCTCTGAGCCTTTTGGCAGACTCAACACGTGTCGACACAAAGTGTATTGATTTCTCTGCCTCAATGAAGTCGGGCGGTGATTTAATGAAATCATTCAAGTTTGATTACTCCACTGGTGCGGTGAGGGCAAGATAATGTAGCCTGACTGATGCTGCCGCTTAGCATTGAGTTCTGTTCAAGTGCTCATAATTTGTGACACTAATGTGTGTGTGTGTGTGTGTGTGTGTGTGTGTGTGTGTGTGCGCGCGCAGGATGACCTGGTGGCTCTCAGGAGAGTGGTGAAGTCGTTCTTGGCTGTCTGCCAGCAGTGCCTGTCTAACGTTAACACGCCAGTCAAAGAACAGGTAACAACACACACCTGTGTGACCCGCTCACACGCCATCACTAAAGACTTTGACGTTTTTACAGATGTGTGCATTACTGTCAGAAACCTTTTTTTGGGGCTTCTGGAGAACAGAACCAGTTAAAAAGTAGAAACTGTGTTCAGTCTTCATCACAAATTAGACTCGATTGTTATGGTGTGTGATACGTTATGACAGCGATCGATTGATGAAGTAATTTCTAGAATTGCTATTTAGTCCGAGAAGATAGATGGATGGATGGATAGATAGATAAATGTATATTTATTTTGAAAAATGTTTTCTTCAGTCCTTTTTGTAAACGAAGAGAAAACACTTTTTCATTGTTTGTGCCTCTTGTTCAGGCGTTCATGCTCCTCTGCGACCTGCTGATGATCTTCAGTCACCAGCTGGTGTCCGGCGGCCGGGAGGCCCTCCAGCCGCTGGTCTTCAACCCGGACAGCACTCTGCAGAACGAGCTGCTCACGTTCGTCCTGGACCACGTCTTCATCGACCAGGACGACGAGAGTCAGAGCATAGGTGAGAAACTTCTTCCTCTGTTTTGGGTCCGAACACATTGTTTTAGGTTTACGATGAGAGCAAGATGAGCATGAATATAATCTAACAAAATGCCCCCCATTAATTTGATATTTTACTTTTCCACTTCTCTCCCCCACCTCCTTCTCTTCCTCCTCTTTTCTCTGCCCGTCCTCCCCCGTAGAGGGAGACGAGGAAGACGAGGCCAACAAGATCGAGGCTCTCCACAAAAGGAGAAACCTGCTCGCGGCTTTCTGCAAACTCATCATCTTCGACATCGTGGACATGTCCGCTGCTGCCGACATCTTCAAACACTACATGAAGGTACTTGTGTGCAATGTTGACATCTTCAGACATGAAATAAAGAGGAATCACTCGACTGATACAGATGAGAAGTCAGCAGCTAGAACTGTATCAAAAGAGGGGATTTAAATGATGAGGACCTTTTCATTCTTGAGTCTAGATTGCAGAACAGATTTCATCGCAATTTCCCAGAGCAAAATTATTTATTTCCTGTTTGAATTAATGCAGTATTTTAAAATGTGTGGTGAGACTGCAATAGCATGGAGTAGATTTATTTTGGTAATCATTTTTAGTTTGCAGCGAGATAAAGCATAGAAGTAAATTAATGGGAGAAATAACTATTCTAATGCACTTAAAATGGTAAAAGTAAGGAACTTCTTTTCTTTTAAACAAACCAAGAAAGTAGCCTAAGTTGGGATGTCAAAGTTTCTTCACATAAATTCTGACTTTTATTTCAATATGTTGCTGAAAGTCTGTCGATCATGCCGGCGTAAATGTATCTGTCTTGTTTCTCTGCCTCAGTATTATAATGATTATGGCGACATCATCAAGGAGACTCTGAGTAAAACCAGACAGACGGACAAGATTCTTTGTGCCAAGACGCTCATCCTCAGTCTGCAGCAGGTGAGACATCAACGCAGACAATATTACAAACTGCACGCTGTGTGCGTGTCGTGCGTGTCGTGCGTGTCGTGCGTGTCGTGCGTGTCGTGCGTGTCGTGCGTGCGCGCACCCACAAACACTTTGTCTACGCGTGTGTTGCAGCTGTTCAACGAGCTGCTGCAGGACCAGGGCCCCAACCTGGACCGGACCTCGTCTCACGTCAGCGGCATCAAGGAGCTGGCCCGCCGCTTCGCCCTCACCTTCGGCCTGGACCAGATCAAGACCAGAGAGGCTGTCGCCACGCTGCACAAGTGAGTCGCAAATCACACACACGACGCGCAACGTCAAATTGAGCGAGTGTCGGTTTTGTGAGTGTGACAATTATCCGGCTGTGTTACCACGTTGGCAAGAATTCTGAGAATGAGACGTGAGCTTTCTGCACACTCTCAGCTGCCCCACAATGCATTGCGTCTTGGTGCCTTGAGACCGGCTGTTGGTTTTGTAAGAATTTTGTCAGCTCAGCCATTTCATGGGAACAAAAATTTTCTTTTTATTTCACCTTTAGTGTCTCTGAATCTCGCCTTGTGTTGCGCTCCTTTTTCCTTTTACCGTCTTTCCTTCTTTTTCAAATTTCTACCTCTCTCTCTCTGTCTTTCTTGTATCAGGGATGGGATAGAGTTTGCATTTAAGTACCAGAATCCTCGAGGACCAGAGTTACCTCCCATCAACCTGGCCTTCCTGGAGGTTCTGAGTGAATTCTCTTCAAAACTAATCCGCCAAGACAAAAAAACTGTGTAAGTACTCCCTACTAACTTTTTTTTTTTCTCCCACTGTGGCAAAACTCTAAATGAATTATGCTAAAATAATCTGCATGTCTCCTCAGCCACTCGTACCTGGAGAAGTTCATGTCGGAGTCTATGTCGGAGCGCCGAGAGGACGTGTGGCTGCCGCTGATCTCCTACAGGAACAGCCTGCTGACGGGAGGAGACGAGGACCACATGTCGGTCACGTCGGGCTCCAGCAGCAAGGCCGGCTCGGTCCGAAGCAAGAAGGGACGACCGCCGGTCCACAAGAAACGCATCGAGGGTGAGGAGACGGGAGCACCGATGGAGAGCAGGGCGCTGACTCGGCTGTGGGAATCTGCTGTTGTGTGACCGGCACTGTGTGTTCATTTTTTCCAGAAGAGAGCAGTGTTGAGGGCTCGTGGATGTTGCGCAACGACACTCTTCAGACACCGGGAGCTCTGCAGACTCCTCAGCTCACCTCGACGGTTCTCAGAGAGAACAGACCAGCGGAACACATGCCCGACCCGGACTCAGAACCCGGATCGGAGAACGACTTTGTGCACAAGTGGGTACACATACAAGGGGAATGATTGGTATCATTTGGTATCTTTTGTCCACTTATGAATACATATTGAACTGACTTATGTAAAGCTGTGCACAACGCGGAAGTAACTCTGCCTCTTTGTGATTTGTGGAGGATGTTGAGGTGAGCCCCCAGTGCAGCTATTACGCTATTATTTCGCCCCTGATGTGGATCTTCTGTTTGTCTCCAGTCCTCAGATGCAGATGTCGTGGCTCGGGCAGCAGAAGATGGAGGAGGTGAACAGGAAGGACCGGACGGGCTTGAACTACATCAAGGCACGCAGCAACCAGGGCGTCCGGCAGACTGTGTAAGTGTGTTTTGAAGCTTTTAAAGCTTTTAAAGAGGATGACGTTGGCTGAAGCTCGGCTTCATGCCTCCACCGTGTTTCACATCAGTCCCTAAATTAGAGAGACCCACCATTTTTATTTATTTTGAATGAATAAAGAGCTAATAGGAAATAAAGATATAAAACGGTGTCTTTCTCCTAATGACGTTGCCCATCAGGCGTGGGTTAATGGAGGATGACGCAGAGCCCATCTTCGAGGACGTGATGATGTCATCGCGGGGCCAGCTAGAGGACATGAACGAGGAGTTTGAAGACACTATGGTGATCGACCTGGTCAGTGATGTCCCTTCCTCCCACCACATTTTTATAATTCTGAATAATAAAGATCCTTTCCATCATTTTATTTATTTTTATGCTGATTTCTAAGTTCATACTTTTATTTGAACACGTTTACATGCTCCGTTTTGGTGTATTTCAATAAAAGTGTGTGTGTGTGTGTGTGTGTGTGTGTGTGTCTGTATTTCTCCATGGATTGAGTGTTATTTATACAGCACTTAAACCTGCTTTATAACAACAACAAAACATGAAAATGTCAATTTTTTCCAACATAAAACCTTTAATTAAATGTCTTAAAATGTGCTTTTGTCCTTCGCAGCCGCCATCAAGGAACAGACGGGAACGAGCAGAATTAAGACCGGACTTCTTTGACTCTGCTGCGATGATTGAGGACGAGTCGGTAAGTAAAGGTTTGCACGTCGGTAGACCTGAAACTATTGTTCAATTAATTGATGAGCCAGTTGACACAAAATGTATCTAAAACACAAAAAGATTTTAAGTCTTTGCTTCCAGCCTCTACAATGTGAGCATTTCCTGTGATTTTGTGTTGCTTCTTGCAAGGTTGAAGCGTAGATATTCCTTTCTCACATTGTCTGACTGTCGCTCTCCTCTCGTTCCTCCAGGGGTTCAGCATGCCCATGTTCTGATCTGGGAAAAGGGTAAAGATCCTGAGATCATGATCCACATCAGGAGTAAACAGAAGGGGGTTTTGGGACGTTCTGTCCCAGATAACCTGCAAATCAAACTCTTTAAGAAGAAGGAAAAAAACATTGTCGAAGTACTTTTCTCTTTCTATAAGACACGATGGAGGGATGTTTCAGTGGACCTACCGATGGATCCCACATCGGCCGGATCCCACCGGAAAAGTGTGAAACGAGAACAGGCTCTGTTCTTTCAGGCGAGGCCGGAGGATCCAGAATATTCTCCAGAAATCTAGTCTGGATTATTGAAGAGCTTCTTGTTGCTCTAAATCTTCCTCCTCTTCTTCCTCCTCCTCAGCCTGTCTGTTTGGCTCTTGTTAGCGGTAGCTCTGATGGCGCTCTGGCAAAAGTAATCCTGCTGCCGGCCGATGAGTACTCACAGTTTTTACGGCACCCCCGTGACACAGATGTACAGTCGTTTGGTTTTGCTCCCGATCAGCAGCACAGAGCAGCGTAACACTCTGTACAGCCCCGACCCCTCCGCCCCGCCCCGCCTTTCTTTTGGTGTCGCACTTCGATCCGTCTTGTTAAATCCAACATGGAGAGGATCTCAATACTAAGTGTTCTATATCTTTGCTCTTATTACCACCCACCGACCTCTCCCCTCTCTGTTCGCCATCCGAGTCCTCGTATGTGGTGGTGTGTGTGTGTGATGTGTGCGTGTGCACGTTGGTGGTGGTGATGGTTGAGTAGTCGCACGTGCACACTGAGGTCAACGGCCATAGACTGACCTGGCAGGATTGATGTAACTGTCTTGTGTGTGATTGTCACCCCAACCAACCAACCTCGGACAGAGGCCTCCACCCTCTCAGATCTCGGAAACATTCTGCACACACACACACACACACACACACTCTTGACTAAGTTTTGAAGTTAAAACGTTTAAAAAAAAAAAGACAATAAACATATTTTGAATTCTGTAGCTTTAGTACTAAAGTTTTAAATCGTGTGTTTTTGTTTTTGTCTGATGTTTGTACAGCTTTTTCTTGAATATGTATCTCGTTTGTTGCCAAATTGTGGCCTACATACTTACAGTATATTCCAGCCCCTCCCTCCTTTCACCTGTAACTCATATCTAATGGTGACCCAGCTCAGATTGTTGCTGTGGGACGCCAGTTTTTAAGCGCTGTCGGGTCTGATTGTAACGGTTTCACAGGTTCAGTATTACGGCAGAGTGTCCGTTAGGTTTGTTCACGCTACAGGTCAACAAGTCATGTTACGTTTTTACGCCCGCCTTCAGTGTTAACTGATCCAAGAAGTTTAAGATTTGTTGTTCTCATTGTTCAAATCCAGTGCAGTGGTGGATTTCTATGTCTGACAGATTAGTTTGAATGTGTTTTTTGAATGTTTTCCCGCCATGTCGTCGTTCACCCTTCCGTCGGTCAATCAATCATGTACCTTTCTCCCTCGGCTGGCTTGGCAGTCCTCCTGTAAATATCAGAGACAATTGGATCTTTTCTGCAGTGCAGTTGACATCAGTTGCCCGAAAAAGCTCTAAAAGCCTGTTTTTTTCTTTTTCTGTGAACCTAAATTCTTTTTAATAAAATAAAATCTGTAATCGATTGATGGACCCGTGTTTGTGTGCAGTGCTTTAAAGAAACGTTTGACCAAACAGTCTCAGCTACAGGTTCACTTGTTCTCCCATGATCCTCCTCAGCAGGTCGAGTTCGCTCAGTTGCCGTGGAACTGCAGGCGTTTGTACTTTCCGTGATATTCTGAACGTCTCTCATCCACGTTGACGTTTGGCAGTTCCCTAGGTCAGTGGTTCTCAACCTTTTTTCAGTGATGTACCTGTGAAATATTGTTTTCAGCCGAGGACCCGCTGACCAGCACAAAACATTTTTCGGTTGAAAGAAAGATGTAATGCACAGCGCTGTGCTAGATTTAATATATACAATTCAGTTTATGAATTTACACTTATATTTGATTGAATATTTATTAAATAAAACATTGTAAAGGATTTTTTAATGGATGCTCATTTCAAATATAAAAAAACTCATGTACCCCCATTTGAGAACCACTGCCCTACTGTAGGTTATCAGGGCCCTCATTGTAAGAGATTAGTATCTTCCCAGTTCAAAGTGCAAAAGAACGAGAGGGAGACGTTTCAGGTGCAGTTTGAATGGTGAAAATGTTTTCGGCCACTGAAGAGATCCAGAAAACTTGCTTTTATACTTAAACTAATGTGGGAATTACACAACATATATTGTTCAAATAAAAAATACTTAAAGCATCACATTGATAAAAGTAGTAAGTGAGAAAACACACTGTATTGAGTCCATGATTTATTTTACAAACGGCAGAGAAGAAAGACACAGCGTCAGGAGGACTTCTTCTTTACCTAAATGGCCGACGTCAAACACACTGAAAGTGTCATAATGTACACACCAGAAACCTTGAATACAGTACATACGACTCTGGAAACCCCGGAAGTGGCAACAGAGTACAGCATGTTAGCATTTCCACTCATACCATCGTGTTGACAGTTCAGATCCAACCTGGTTCTCAACAAAGTGTCCCGAGAGTCAAAGGGACCAATATGGCCACTACTGACACAGCAGTTACCTCAAATGTGTGTCTTCACTATTGCCCTCTTTAAGTGCTGTGAGATGTCTGCATGTCGGTGGTCGTACAGATGGATGTGCTAAGAATTTGAGGATGCTATTCTAACAAAGTTTATAGTTTAAAAAAAAAAAAAAAACACAAATCGTGGGTGGGGCTGCTCGAGTGCCTTTTGAGACTGTATTGAAGTGGACATAGTTGTTTCACAGGGGAATGTTGGCGTGCTTCTTCCAGGGATTCAGCTGCTTCTTGCTGGCCAGCACCTCCAGGTCTCTGCAGATCCTCTTGCGAGTGGTCGACGGCTCGATGATGTCATCCACGAAACCTGAAACAAAACCGGTCGACCGGTCAGAAACTGAAGCGTGCGATGCATGATCTTCGAGTGCTATGAAGAAAGCGAGTCAAAGTTCACCTCTGAGAGCGGCTGGGAAAGGGTTGGCGAACTTCTCCACGTATTCGGCCTCCGCCTCCGCCTGGTTCTCCTTTCCTCTGAAAATAATCTGGACAGCACCCTGAGAGAGAGAGAGAGAGAGAGAGAGAGAAAGAAACAGACATCTTGTGAGCCTACTGCAGGTAGTCCTGGTCCCTTCACCAGATAAAAGTGTGGCCAAGGTGACTTGTGGACCAGCAGCAGGGTCTTTGCAAGCAGGTCAGTTTCCAGAAACTCTTCCAAGGAGCTTTTGCAAAAGCCCCACAGGCATAGCAAACGTGATGGTCGACCCGCATGCACACGATCAGAGAGCGAGAGCGACAGACAGAATTAGTGTGTTTGTACCTTGGCACCCATGACCGCGACCTCCGCCGTGGGCCAGGCGTAGTTCACGTCTCCTCTCAAGTGTTTGGAGCTCATCACATCGTAGGCTCCTCCGTAAGCCTGGCGTACACAAACACACAGTCATGTGTCTCATTAATGTACTGCTCAGGTGAAGAGCTACAGGTGGTCTTTGCCGTTCGGGCCAACGCTTCACTTTGACTTCCAGCATTTCTCATCTCATGTTACACGCAGACCTTTCTGGTGATGATGGTTATTTTCGGGACAGTGGCTTCTGCAAAGGCATACAGCAGCTTGGCTCCATGTCTGATGATGCCTCCGTACTCCTGAGCGGTACCTGTTGACCACCATCACAGCAGTTCTACTGAGTGCGTATGTCATATGTGATGGTAGCTACATTTCAATGTAAGGAGAATGTCTGCTTCCATGTTAAGTAACTCAGTTATTTGCTTTGAGTGTGTATTTATGAACTTTCCCCCATACCAAAGCGTGTTCCTGTGTGTTTACTATTACTGTATCTCTCCTTGAGCTTGCAGCTATATCTTAAAATGCAGCTAGTGTACAGTGAGATTTTTTTTAGGAATACCTGGCAGGAAGCCCGGCACATCCACAAAGGTGATGATGGGAATATTGAAAGCGTCACAGAAGCGTACAAAGCGGGCTCCCTTCACTGAGGAGTTGATGTCCAAACAACCTGGTGAACAAACAAGACCGATATTGAAACAAAAACACACAAGTAGATTATTTAAGTAATTTATTCCCGACATGCTCTTTTGGGGGACTCGGTTGGTCAAAGGGGAAAAATACAGAATAAAATAACCTATTGCTGATTATTTATCCCTTCTGATTGCCTCTTACTTTTGGCCCTTCAATTATTATTTTACTCACCAGAAGCCACTTTGGGCTGATTACCCACAATGCCTACAGTGCGTCCGTTCATGCGGGCAAAGCCCACCACAATGTTTTTGGCGTAGTTGGGCATGATCTCAAAGAAGTCGCTCTCGTCCACCGTCTGAACAGATGCAATAAAAAGAGGGGAAACCCTTTATTACTTGCAGAGATGAAATAAGATGCGGCTGCACACATTTAAGTGTGTGCGCTTACTGCTTGAACGATGTCCAGCATGTTGTAGGCTTTGGTCGTCTCAAGGGGCACGATTGTGTCCAACGAGTGTACCAGACGATCGCTACAAAGGGGACAACATGTCAGACGTGAGTTGAAAAACAAACAAAGATATTCTCCCATTAATAGCGCATTGTTTTGGAGGTCGAGGTGAAGGGTTACCTGCGGTCGTGGCACTCACGGATAGGAGCGGGATCCTGATTGCTCAGCGGCAGGAAGTTGAAGAACTCTCGCACATTGAGCAAGGCCTCAACGTCATCCTCAAACGCATGGTGAGCCACTCCTGAGAACGAGGTTTTAGGTTGAAATATTGTGTTCAACAGCACCCTAGACTCCTCGACAATGCCAAATGAGTGATGAAAGCGTTTTCGGGCAAACTAACCAGACACGGTGGTGTGTGTTTTGGCTCCGCCGAGCTCCTCTTGAGTCACGTCTTCGTTGGTGACGGACTTCACAACATCGGGTCCTGTGATGAACAGGTACGATGTGTCCTAGACACACACACAGGTTTTCCGGCTAATGTGAGTGGGAATACAATCCCAGAAAGATAACTGCGTAATTCATCATGTGTTACCATACTGAAACTTTTGTGTCCACAATTAGCTCAAATCTGCAGAATTGACATTTTAGAAAACACAAAAACATTTGACTTTAGATATTTGCTGTGGTTAATTTTTTTTTACAAAAATCATCAAAATGTTGATTATTAGATCATTACTAATTATTGGATTAGTGTTTTAGCTTTATTTGTGCAGCCTCCTACCTTAACCATGAAGGTAAAATCTGTGAGGGCCGGGGAGTAGACGGCTCCTCCTGCACAGGGGCCCATGATGAGGGAGATCTGAGGTACGACTCCCGAAGCCATCACGTTCCTCTGGAGGAGGAAAAGGTTTTGTTTTTAGTGTCTGTTTAACCCCATAACTCCAGCCGAGTGAATTGAGGACATTCAGCCGTGTGGGAAGACAAAGAAACTGAATAAGTATGATTTTAATCTATGTAAATGAGTTACCCTACCAGGAATATATCTGCATATCCAGCCAGAGACTCCACCCCCTCCTGGATCCGAGCTCCTCCAGAGTCGTTCAGCCCGATGACCGGGGCGCCAACCGTCATTGCCTGGTCCATAATCTGAGCACAGAACATTTAAACTTTGTACATCCATTTACTGTCATAGCGAAGAAAAGAAAAAAAAACTGTTTTGCTCATATTGCTATATAGTTGCTGTTACCTTACAAATCTTCTGTGCATGAGCTCCAGACAGACTGCCACCGAACACCGTGAAGTCCTGAAGGAAACCGAAACGGCAAAGTGGAAAGACGATTAAACATGTGACACCGACGCAGTATTCTAACTGCCCTCTAGCTGCACTTGACGGTTGGACCGCAGGACTCCGGTGGGACAGTGGATTTTGTTGTGCATCCCTGTGTTGCATAATGACAATAAATGACCCTTGAATCCCTGGAGTATGAATGACATGCTGTACCTGACTGAATACATAAACCAGCCTGCCGTTGATCCTGCCTCGGCCAGTCACAACGCTGTCGCCCGGGAACTACGACAGAAAGAGACAAAGATATTAGGAGATGTAGGTATTTCAAACCCCAGAGGAAGAAAGAGCGTCTTGTTTTCCGGTAGCGAGACGCTGCTGAGCTGCGTGCACCTTGTTCTTGTCCTGCTCCATGCCGAAGTCAGAGCACCGATGCTCCACGAACATGTCTGACTCCACGAAGGACTCCGGGTCCAGCAGAAGCTCCACTCGCTCCCTGGCTGTCAGCTTCCCCTGCAACACACAACACACCCCGTTACTACACGTGAGAACACGACGACAGGTGCACGTTACAACAAACACCGTGACACCAAACAAATGTGTGACCGGTGTTTTATCATTCAGAGGGGGCTGCTTGCTATTTGATTTTACCACCTTGATTTGTCAGATACTTAACTTGCTGGATTAGTCCCCAAAAAGTAATTTTTTTATATTTGTATATCCTATTATATTCCATACATCTACAGAGGGCTTATCATTATCACTTCCTTATATAAGTTAGGTTCACTGACTACTACATCCACGGATTTCAT
This sequence comes from Myoxocephalus aenaeus, assembly GCA_038501785.1. Taxonomy (NCBI): domain Eukaryota; kingdom Metazoa; phylum Chordata; class Actinopteri; order Perciformes; family Cottidae; genus Myoxocephalus; species Myoxocephalus aenaeus. The sequence continues at coordinate 86,396 of JBAMJR010000384.1, forward strand.
TGAGTAAGACAGAGCACCAGCTTTAAGACTATTACATTAATAACTTGTGCCCGAAGACTGAAATATAATCACATAACCTAATCTTATGTCACGAGACGGTCACCTTGGACCCAGAAAGGGCATTGCATAGCAGCCCAAGTGCCACTGAGTAACAGTTAACCAGAGCAAGAAAGTTTGTTTTTAAAGGTCATTTAAAAGTGTGTGAATACATTTTAAAAAGTGACTTTGAGCTGAGCGTCGAGAACAGCTTTTAGTGTGTCGTTTTGACGCATTAAAAGCCGCAACACATGCCAACTTAAATGTTGGCTGACATGAATAGAAGACAATCTATGTCGGCCTTTACCTTTTTGTGTTGTGCATCTATTCTGTTTTGACCTCCTCCGCACAGCGCCGTCTTCCGTTTGTGGTCGATCCTCTCCTTCACGCTCACGGAGCTCCAGCGGCAGCCCCGTTGTAGGTTCGTCGGCGTCGTTGCGACAGCGACTGCGCCATATTTCACGGGCGCCAGACTCCTGAAAGAAGTCCTCAGCCCGTTTATCAGTCCGCCGCTTCTTAGGGCCACAGTGAAGGCCGCCATCTTTGCCTGACGTGTGTGTGTGTGTTCTCGGGCTCGTGCGAGAAGAGCTGAATCTCGCCTGTGAGGTAGCAAGGGGGCGTTGACTAACGGAGGGGCCGAGCTATCACAGCCAATGAGAATGAAGGATTGCGTAGAAATGGGCGGGATTCGAAAGGGATCTTGTTTTCCTTGAACTTCAATTACACAGGTTCCAATCCCCAATCTCCAAAAGTCCGTGAGGGTTTAGAGCTGTCCTACTGTCAACTCATTGAGTGTTTTAAGGGCTCTATGGCAGACATATTTAAACCCTGTATGAACCCTTTCCGTAAATCCGCATTTCTGCAGACTTTGCCCAAGGAAATTACCCACAATTCATAGCAATGTGACGTTAAACACGGGGTTGCCAGCGGAAGCGTGGAGACGAATAAAAAGGTAAACAAAGAGGAGGGCACATGGGTGTTCAGCCTGGTGAATGACATTCCCTTGGAAAGATTAAAGAAGGAACATTAAAAACACATGAAATCAGAGGAATGGAAGCAGAGATTATATTAAGTCTGTTCAATTAATATTCTGGGGGAAATCCTGTTTTACATGCAGGTAACCCTATTAGATAACAGTAAGATGTTCCTTGTAGATATTAATAATGAGTTACTTAAACAGATAGATATATCTGTATATAAGTGAAGTGGAGTGCTTTGCCTCCACTGATTGGAGTGTTTTTAAGGCTGCTGCTACAGACCTGGATGAGCTAACTGACACTGTGACGTCATATATCAGCTTTTGTGAGGACATGTGTGTGCCGACAAAAACCTTCTGCACATACAACAACAATAAACCCTGGTTCACTGCAAAACTCAGGCTGCTTCGTCGGGCTAAAGAGGAGGCCTACAGAGGTGGGGACAGGATTCTGTACAACCAGGCCAGAAACACTCTAACGCGGGAGATCAAGGTAGCTAAGAAGAGCTATACTGATAAGCTGGGGGAAAAGTTGTCAGCCAACTACCCCTCGTCAGTTTGGAGAGGCCTGGAAGTACTCACTTCCACCCCGCCCAACTGCTCCATCATCAAACAATCACCTCCACTCTGTGCCTCACCTCTCCCATCCAACCCCCTACCAGCACTGAGGATCTGCAAAGAGGATGTGAGTCGGCTCTTTCAGAGACAGAAGATCAGGAAGGCTCCGGGCCCAGACGGTGTGTCCCCCTCCTGCCTGAAAGTCTGTGCTGACCAGCTGGCCCCCATATTTAAGATCTTCAACCGATCACTGGAGCTATGTGAAGTCCCTTCCTGCTTCAAGCGCTCCTTGATCATCCCGGTCCCCAAGAAATCCTCCATCACAGGATTAAATGACTACAGACCCGTCGCCCTGATGTCTGTGGTCATGAAGTCCTTTGAGAGGCTGGTGTTGACCCATCTGAAGGACATCACAGGGCCCCTGCTGGACCCTCTGCAGTTTGCCTACCGTGCAAACAGGTCGGTGGATGATGCAGTAAATATGGGACTGCACCATATTCTGCAACACCTCGACTCCCCAGGGAGATATGCAAGGGTTCTGTTTGTGGACTTCAGCTCTGCATTCAACACAATCATCCCGGAGGTTCTTCAACCCAAACTCTCCCAGCTCACCGTGCCAGCCCCCACCTGCCGGTGGATCACAAACTTCCTGACAGACAGGACGCAGCAGGTGAGGCTGGGAAAAGTCATATCCAGTACCCGGACTATAAGCACTGGCGCCCCCCAGGGATGTGTGCTCTCTCCACTGCTCTTACACCTCCTACACCAACGACTGCACCTCAGGGGACCCGTCTGTTAAGCTCCTGAAGTTCGCAAACGACACAACGGTCATCGGCCTCATCAGGAATGGCGACGAGTCTGCGTACAGACGGGAGGTTGAACAGCTGGTCCTCTGGTGTGGTCAGAACAACCTGGAGCTGAACAAGGCCAAAACTGTAGAGATGACAGTAGACTTCAGGAGGAGCCCCCCAACACTACCCCCCCCCCCCCCCCCCCCCCCCCCCCCCCATTCACAACAGCACTGTTTCTGCGGTGGAGACCTTCAAGTTTCTGGGATCCACAATCTCCCGGGACCTGAAGTGGACCGACAACACCAACACCATCTGAAAAAAGGCCCAGCAGAGGCTGTACTTCCTGCGCCAGCTGTACTTCCTGTGTCTGCAGAGAGAACCATTGGTTCCAGCCTCCCCTCCATCCTGGACTTGCACACCGCCAGAGTCAGGAAGCGGGCTGTAAAGATCACCACAGACCCCTCCCACCCTGGACACAAGCTGTTCCAACTCCTCCCCTCTGGTAGGCGCTACAGAGCACTGTACGCCAAAACCACCAGACACAGAAACAGCTTCTTCCCACTGGCCGTCACTCTTATGAACAGTTAAACAGACTCTTCATCTGCACTATCTGCATTTTTTTTTTTACTACTGTCTTTAATGTCCTTTTTTATATTTATCTTGTTTACTGTATATTGTGTGTGAAAAAAGTACAAAGAGCGAAGTGAAACTGGAGTCAAATTCCATGTATGTGGAAATTTACATGGCCATTAAAGCTGATTCTGATTCTGATTATATAAGTAGAAGATAAATTGTGATCCATATAAAAACCAAAATCTAATTCACCATAATTGAAATAATTGAAGTAAATATACCAATATACCATTTAAATTAAGGATTAACGAACAGATGTATTTTCTAGGAAACAACTTGATCTCTCTAGGTTCACTGTGGACAGGAACAAATGCATCAACTTATTGTCCCTGAAATATATTCCGATAGCTAATGTTAATATTGTTTATATTGTTGATCAAATTAATTCTGCATTGACATCCACCTAAATTGACAATCTGTTGTTCAGAGGTAGGAGAAGCAGTTTGTTGTTTTGCAAGTCACAAAAGCAAACAAAATCATCTTTACTCGATGGCCCATCTAATTGAGATGCAGTTGAAAATGGACCTTTCACCTAATTGAATACCTATTACCAAACGTAAACAAAAGAGTAATAATTAGGCTATAAGCTATACTAAGTTATTATTAAACTGGAATGCTGTACAAACTACTCTGTCAATAAGAAGAAGAACTGAGAGAGATAATACAGTAAACAAGAGAAAAGAAAAACCGGGTGGTGCAAATATGTGGAACATATTTGGCCACATCAAACATTAATGTAAGCCTATTTTTTTATTTTCTTGATAGATGGATAGCTAGATATACTTATTAAGCCCGCAAGTGGAATTGTTTTCGCAACGGCAGCATTCATACATACAGGTAAGCAATACAATATAAATAATAATTATATAATAAAATAATATATTTAAAAAATGTGTTTACTAAACACTACAATTTGTGTTGTTGATCTGGATGTTAAGAGACATTCAAGTTTCAAAATTCAAGATTCAAATTTAAAATATAAAAAAAGCTATGGCAGAATAAATGAATTGCCTTTGTGGATCTATTGTGTGAATGAAGGCGCTGTGGTGTGTACAGAGCGCACCCTTCGAACACCACGGTAACCAGGGGAACTGGGGGAACTCTCGCGAGATGATCGTGCCCCGACGAGAGGGGTCGACGCGAGGAAAAGTGGAAAAATCGAATGATTGATACGTTTGCGAAAGCGGCTAGCTAGCTATGTTTCGGTCGCTGCTCGCCAAGTATTACAGTGCAACGTATCAGAACCGTGGGATTTCGATTCACAGCTTGCATTTCCCTCCTACGCGCGAGGCATAAGGCGGACACGCAGCTCGCGCGCGCGCGTGTGTGTGTGGGGGGGTTAATGATACGGTTTAATGTTCGCTAAGCTAATTCTGGCTAGCTTTGTTTACATCGAGTGCGCGCCTGGGATACGTTAGCTGGGCGCTAACGAGACGAATGTGTGCTATCGGGAGCGGCTCTTCGTTCAGTTAGGCATCGACAGGGAGCCGGTGTTTGGTAGTAAACGGGCTCTATGGCCAACATCGACCACCTCCCGTGTAAATCGTTTGGCTGTTGTCGTAAGCTAACGTTAGCTGCGCGATGATGCTAACATTTTGATCATGGGTCGTTTGATTCACTGTTAGCTGTCAGACAGGGTCTGGGGGGGAGAATGTGAGTAATTACAACCAAGGGGTCGGATTGGTCCTAATTAAACGGGAACTTCAATTGTGATCTGAAAGCTTCTCGTTTGGTGGACTACCACGGACCAGGCGATGCTAACTTTAGCTAACGTTAGCCGCCTGCAGAGCTAGCTGACGTCGTGCGCGTTTATTGAGAAACCGCTTCGGCATAATTCGTCGTCTGTTATTGTGTCTGTTATATATATTAATGTGCCTGCACTGACGCGCAGTGGCTGTTTGCTGCTCCACCAGGCCACCTTGTGTTTCCTCTATCCACCCTGAGACTTGGCTTATCTTTAGCTCCGTTGCAGTGAAGTGGCTGGATATATATTTTTTTATCTTTTTTCCCGGGCCGTCTTCCTCCCCTCTCCCACCCCCGAGTCTGCGGAGTGCACTGCTATGAACCCCGTAAATGCGACCGCTCTGTACGTGTCCGCCAGCCGGGCCGTGCTGCAGTGTGACCCGCGGCAGCCTCACACACTCGCGGAGATGTACAAGCTGCTGCCCTTCTTCCGACAGTCCATCGCATGCCTCGCCTGTGGTAAGCGTCCTGGGAACAAAACATATACATTTATAATAGTATAACAGCCGTCACGCGCTCAAATGTTGTTTTGTGTCACCTCATTGCACGCTGAGTATCTGTTTAGTCTGCCTCACTATTCATATTGACGTAAGTGTCGGTGGGCGTGTATTCGCAGCTGTTGACACGATATATATATTTTAATCAACCGAGGCTGAGCCCCAGTCCTCTCCTCCTCTTATCAAGACAGATGCCTGCTCTGTTGTTGTGTCTGCTGCAGAGCCATGTGTTTCCTATTTTATTCTTTATTTACTCACTTCGTTGAATATCAATCCTTGACTATCATTCCTTGCGCATCTTGCGTTGAGAAATGTGCAATAATGATTGACACAATGATTCATCACTATTTCTGCCCTCTTGATGATTATGTAATGGTGTGTCTGTCATGATACTGTGTGTATTCATGCCATATTTAACCAGAAGTATAGGTTGAGTGTATATGTAAGCAGTAAACATCTTTACACAGGGTCGGAGCCTTCTTTTTTTATTTCACTAAACAGACAGATAAATTCAGAAAAAAAGAAACAATTTTTAAATCCGAGATTAGTCTCAGATCATGGTGTTGGCATTAAAGTAATTGATTTCCCTGATCTGCTTAAAATGCATCACTCGGTACAGAAACAATTTAGTTTAAAAATTATTTGGCATATATTTTGAAATGTTGGTCAGACTAAACAAGCTATTTGTAGAAATCACCTTAGGCTGACGGGGAATGGAAATGACTTAAAATGACTAGTCAGGCTTTTTGATTGTACTATAGTTGCTGCACATGCGTGCAAAGGGGATGAACAGTTGGATTAACAGCTCACTATTGTTTTTGTCTCAGGTAAACTGCTCCAGGATCCCATTTCCCCAACACATGCAGAGTGTCAGCATTATGTCTGCCTGGGCTGTAAAGGCCAGAAGATGCAGATAAGGCCGCCATGCAGCCGCTGTAAGGATTATTCCTTCTTCCAGGAGAACAAACAACTCTCTTTGCTGGTGCAATGCTACAGGAAGCTCTGTCTCTATGTAACTCATTCGCCATTGCTGCAGTCGATCAGCAGCCATGTGGGAGGGTCTCCCGAGGTTATGGCCCTGCTAGAGGAGGTGCTAATGTCACATGAAGAGGAAATAGAGACTGAAGACCCGAGCCTTGCACAGGAAAATGTGAATCCATCTGCCCCCAAGTCCCTTACCCCCACAGAGGCACCACCTGCTCCTGCAGAGCTGTCGGCTGTACCCCAGAGCTCCTCCTCGGACCCTCCTCGTTCCAATGGACCACAGGAATGCAATGGAGAAGTGCTGGAGGACCTGGTTCCTTCTTCTCCTGAGCTGGAAGTATGCGAGCTGGTAGAGGAGCAGCCACAGGCAGGCCTGTCTGTGTCCAGTACTGGTTGTGGTGGTCTGGAACTTAGTCTGACCACTGGACCTTTAGCCCCAACTCCAGGCACTGTGTGCTCACTCAGGGATGGGGAATCTAGCTGCAGGGAGCTGGAGGAGGGGGAGGTGTTGCTTCTCAGTGTGGAGGAGGTGTTACAGACTTTGGATCCCCTTCAACCTGGCAGAGATTCTCCTTATACGCAGCCAGAACGCATGCACACTCACACACACATCACCACGGACAGAGCACACGCTCCAATGTACATACAGCTCGATGCAGCTCACAACTACACTCAGATTCAAACGGACAGGACTAACACAGTGGCGAGTCATGGCGCTCACATACACACGTCGTCTTTCGATCCTCCTCCAACCTCCAAGCCCCCGCCAGTCCGCCTTAAACGAAAACGTTCTCGTTCAGAGAGCGATAGGGAAAAGGTGAAACCCCTCCCTATCGCCTCTATCATACAGGGCCCTTCCTCACATTTACACACTCCAAACCCTTCTCAGACACTGTACATACAACCACCTACACCCTCCTTAACTTTACCAGCACACACATACTCGTCCCTCCCTAATGGGGCGCCCCCCAAGCTCAGTCGGCCTGCGACGAACCACAACAAAGGCGGCAGGAAGCACGTTGATGCGGGCCTCAAGAAACCCCATGCGAAGGCACGCAGTGGCGGAGGCTCCAAGACCAAGGACGGAAGCAAAGACCAGCGGTTGATGTCGGGCTGCATTGTGCCCCCGGCGCCTGTTAAGCCTCCGTATAAGAAGCCTGCGGAGAAGAAGGGCTGCAAGTGTGGCAGGGCCACCCAGAATCCATCTGTACTGACATGCAGGGGCCAACGCTGTCCCTGTTATTCAAACCGAAAGGTGAGCGTAAGAACATTGCGTTTTTAATTTAATTTGACTAACTGCAAGCTAAATTTGCCTATTTATTGCAGCACTTCAGAACTATAGTAGCATTATTATGTGATTGGTTGTACATGATTGTTTTATGTAGTGGATGTGTAAAAAAAATAAAAATAATTATAAAGCTATGATGCCAATTTTTATATGGACCCCTGAAAGATCACAGCTCATGGGAATTCAAATAAACAAACTTTGTAGATCATAATTTTAATGAATTAGTCTCAAAGCTTTCATGTTAAGGTGTCGTTTTACTTCTTTGTTTTGATTTCTACATGGCCATGATTGGTTTTACAATGACCAGTTTCTTGTGGTAAATCTTGATTTATGTGATCTGTAAATCAGGTTTGATAATGTCAATGTATTAACTATTACTATGAGGTTAATTTAGCAGCCTTTATGTGACATTCAAATAGACTAATGCTCCTTGACTGTTTTTTTTTTTTTTTTTTTGTCTTCTTCCTCAGGCATGCTTGGATTGTATCTGTCGAGGTTGCCAGAACTCCTACATGGCTAACGGGGAGAAGAAGCTCGAGGCCTTCGCCGTGCCAGAGAAAGCCTTGGAGCAGACGCGACTCACGCTCGGCATCAACCTCACCAGCATCACCGCGGCTGCCGCACTCCGCAACCCGGCGACCACCAGCATCCGCACTAACACCCTCCTCAACGTCGCCACGGCCACTGGGACCCCCGTGACCGCAACCTTTCTGTCCCCCAGCCCCCCGCAAGAGCCCAACTATGAGGATAGCCTGGAGCTGCTGATTGGATGAGAGGCTGGGACTCCCAAAACAGACAGCTCGCCGCGGATTGAATGTGACAGCTGTTCATTGTATCTGTCAGACAACCTGTACCTCCCCGACACCAGAGGGGAGGCAATAAGGCAGCTATGGGTCTGTCCTGTTCTGTAACCTGCTCTCCTTCTGTGTTGGAAAATGCTGAGTAGTAAGACTAGCATGGGTGTGCCAAAGCCTCCTGTATTGTGCCTGTGTGCCGGTGTGTATCGTTGCCTGTCTGTAGTTAAACACTTATACTCAGTTCCGAGGCTGTTCTGTACTCCAGAAGTGCTTTTTTTCATTCATAGACCAGACATACTATTAGAGGCAATAGGAACCCGTGTGCGTTGGTGCATAACAAGAACTGCATCATCGTATCTCGTCGCCCCGCTGCAGCATTTTCCATGTTTTGAGTATTACTCCACGTGTATTTAAGAAAGGCATAATTGGCATCAGGACGGCCCTTACTAATCGTAACCCCTGTATGTGTTCACACCGTAATTGTGAATTTGATCTTGTGACTAATCTATGGAGAAGTTATGTCCCACACAAGACTCTATGCCTTTTCTATCTCATTAACTCACTCAATCCGAGTACTGTTAGGCCGATAATGAATTTGTCTTAATGAACTTGACTGATGCAGGCATTGTACAGGCAGCAAGATAATGTCAAAGCACTTGGCTGGCTCCACAGTTTCTGTGCATGTAAGAGTGTGTGTTTGTGTGTGCCTGCTGAGATTTACTGAAATTCAGCGGGGAGGCGGATGGTGGGTTGCAAGCACTTAGTCTGATTGGCCAAATCACAACTAAAAACCATTCTTGGTTACCATAGCAATAGGAGCACCAACAAGGAGCCACGCAGTTGTTTACAGTATTGCCATTTATACAGACTATAACCGACTGTCTTCTGAAATATTACACCGTTTATGGTTTGATTATGGGATCGTACGTGACGTGTGTTTAGATCAACTGAAGCCATAGATTGTCATTAACAAGACAAAAGATCCTCTGTGTGTGCATCCCCCACCCCGACCCCCCCAGTTGTAGTGTCCCGACTGATTAGAGACCAACTCAAGAGACTATTTTTGATACCAAGTGTTTGAGATTTGGTACCACTGTCTTTATTTGTGTTTTAGTTCAAGCACCTTGAAGCCCCTCCTATAACTCGAGCGGCCGTGTATCGTCTGTGTTTGTGTTTACTGTAACTACAACATGTTTATCAGTCCAGTCACGGTGACCAAAAAAAAGAGACTGAAGGAGAGAGAGAGTGGGAGGACTCAGGCGGACCAAACAAACACCTTGGTTCTCAACCCATAGACCAGGAAGTAGCCGGTGGATTACAGGATGATCAGCAAACATGATCTATCTTCCTGTGTGTGTGTGTGTGTGTGTTTCAAGATGTATTTCTTTTGGGCATTACTTGAACCCTGATTAGTTTTGGGTATTGTTTTTTTTGTTTTGTTTTATGTACAAAAAAAACTCTTGTTTGAGGAGTGACTCTTATTATTGCTGAAACATTCACTGCCATAATATGGAAACATGTAATTCAACATGAATTAAATGATAGTTTTTTACTTTTTCAGTTTGGTGTCTTTTTGTGTAGAAGACATATTTTACATGAGTTATTTTTTGGTGTGCAGGTAAGTGCCTCAAACATTAACCCAACGAAGAATCTGAACAATTGTGAAATGGAAATATTTGCCCTTTTATACTGTAAAATCTAATTTCCTGCTCAAAGAGCAAGTGCTTGACAAGCCAGTACAGGCGAGCCATTTTACCTCATCTCTATTACCACACATACTAACATCAAACTTATTAAGAGATTTTCATTAAATCTGTATAATAAAAAAAAAAAAAAAATCTAGCTTAGAAGAAATCGACAGTGTGTACAGGTATAGACGTGCAAATGTTTCACAAAACACTCATCAGCACTCAGTCCATTCACACTCATTCAGTTCTTCTCTTTGAGGCCGCAGGACATCACGATCTATGTCACATCACACATTCCTTCAAGACGTTGCACAAAGAGGAGATTCAAAAGCACCGTCAGCCAAAAAGGAAGCTTCACTTCAACATTGCCAAATCTTGTCTCGTGGCATTTTTTTACACTTATTTTTCATAAAAGAAGTGTCACGTGTCTCTGGGGATGACAATTCAATCTGTTTCTCAATAGAAGTCATTCACACATTTAATCGGCAATCTATTGTTCTCGAACCAATGCCCAGTACCCTGAATGCACCATGTAATCCCTGTTTGCTCTGTCACATGGTGCTTTCTGTTTACCAGCCTGAAGAAACAGAATTTACATCCTGCGTCAGCTGGAGTAAATACACAGCGAATGGTTCTTCTTCCTCGTCATTTTGTGGTTGGGAGTCTGTCACTGCGGCTCAGTTTGATCATTACGGCCCCTGAAGAAGTCCTTTATGCTCTTCAGAGTCCATTCTTCTTCTCCAGTCCTGTACCAGACAGCTGCTCACATTACCACGAACACACTCGAGTCACTTCTGATGACGTCTTTATCAAGTCATCCCCGTCCCGGACATTTCCACCCGGAAGGTTTCCCCCCCCCCCGCCCTCGCTTTTAGCCCACGAGGAAGGCCCCAAAGTAACTCGCCCTCCCGTCCATCTCCATGGCGCTGGCGTTGCTGACGCTGATGAAGAGGCGGTCGGCGGGCTGGAGAAAGGCAGTGCCGGCCTGATGCAGGGAGAAGAGACCGGGCTCCGGACCCCGGGGCCAACAGGCACTCCGAGAAGATTTCATCAGCAGGATGGGCACCGTGTAGGAACTCATCTGTGGGCCATAGCACAAAAAACATACACCTTCATACATTACATTGGCATATAAATATAATTGATTGATCATCAGTATATCTTTCTGATACTATCTGCAATGTACAGCTTCATTTGATTACTTCTGATGCATTCAAGGTCACTGACATGTCAGGTTAGAGAGTTGACTTTGTCAACTCTCTACAAAACAAATAAACAAACTGAATGAGCTTCACTTTCTCCAAACTGAGCCGAACCTTCTTGTAGATGTACTGGACCAGCTGGGCCTCCTCGTCATCCCCCTTGGCCTCCCCGTCCGTCTCCCCCGTGGACGGCAGTCTGAAGTAGGTCTGGCCGTAGATGTAGTAGAGACCCGCTCGGGGCACCAGCAGCTCTCCTCCGCTCAGCTCCATGTTCTGCAGGAACGACAGACCTCTGTGGCCCTCCCACATTCGGATCCGCTCCCCCAGGTAGCCCCTGCTGCCCCGCGGGCCTGCAGCGCGCGCGCACACACACACACACACACACACAAAATCATTTGAGATTTACAGAGTGGGGGTGTTACAGTTATAAACCAGTCGTCAATATTCAAAAGTAAAAACAAATGTAATTAAGTGTGTAAATAATGCTTCCAGATGTGCTCACAGACCAGTGAATTTTTTTAAATAATTAACCACAGCCACATGTTAAAAAGAAGGAATGAACAGAATACATCCTGGGGGGTACCATTTAGAAATATATATTTATTATTATATAGTTTTCTACAAATGCCATGAAAATACTAAAACCAACAAAGTGTTAGTCTGTCTTTTAATTCTTTTGACTTTAGTGTCCATTACAGACGCAAATCTCAAAAAATGTGTTGTCATTATATGCTTTCATAATTTGTTTTCCTTAAAACAGCCGGGCGCTGAAAAAGGAGTAAATATATAATTATGGTCATTTTATGAGATTTATTTACAATAATAAAAAATATAGAACATTAACAGACTTTGAAGCCAAAACACGTAGAATTGGAAATAAATTAACTTTTTGGTCCCCCATGTAGTCGTATCATAACAGACAACGCATGCTACCTAATTGTTCTGGGTCAGGACTAATACTTTCTGAAGAAACTGCATGTTTGTTTTCCATCTGGACAAAGAAATTGAGATACAAGATATTTTGGAAGCATAAAGCAGCTGCACATCTGCAGGTCCCGACAAACATGAATACGTAACCGAGTCGGAGAGCAGCCGGAGAAGCCTCGAAGCACATTCCTCACCTCTGGCCCGTTGAAAGGGTTTGGGTGAAGCAACGCGGGACTCTCAGGCGTGTGAGCATCGGGAACATGAGTCACAAAAAAAAGTACTGTGTTCAAGATGCCAGTTAGGCCTTGCAGGACTCTACTCGGCGTACACACTGGATCTACATTAAAGGATCCTCACCATCGGCTGTCGGAGGCTTCACGGACGAGATGACCCCGGTCACGTGGGCAGCGACTTTAGGAAGAGGGGCCCCTCGGATCCCCGGACTCAGGAAAGGCAGGACTCCTGTCATCTTATCTGTGAAACCGCAGGCAGATGAGAAAACACAAACAAGGCATTTTCTTTTACAGGAAAAAGTCAGACGTTATTCCTATTAGTAGCAACTGACAAGTCAATGGAGGCATTGTTCTCACATCTCATAGCCGTGGATATCTCCTTCTGGAATCTGTCAGCCATCGTCTGAAAGAAAAACACCCAGAGAAACAGATGAGGAAAAGAAACGGGGGGAAAAGAGAGAGTGAATGGATGGCAAGTTCAAGTGTCTTGACCTCTTCAGTTTTTATGCCTTTTTTAGGTATCTTTACATCATAAACATTCAGTCATTCACCAGGGGCCTTGTCAACCCCCATTAATCATTTCTTTCTCCCTCTGGGTCAACACATACATCATCTGTTGACCTGCAATAGCAGTATTCCCCTTTGGATGAGTCCAGCCAGTTTTATTTATACAGCGCCAAAGCACAACAGAAGCTATCTCATGACACTTTTCATAGAGAGCGGGTCAAGAATGTTGTGTATCGAACATTCATGCACTTTGAGCAGTTATTGAGCACTGTTATTGAGCAAGATCCTTTCCCCCCCCGTTGCAATCATGTGTCTGAGTAACTCCATGAAATGTAGAGAGAAATCCAATATGTAGTGTGGGCAGTTCTGTTAAAAAAAAAAAAAAAAAAAAGAAAGGGCCACTTGTGTCTTAAAGGAACAGTGTGCAGGATTTAAGGGATCAATTGGCAGCATGGAATATATAACATCAATAAGTCTGTTTTATTTAGTGTTAAATCACCTGAAAATAAGTTAACAAATCTTAAAATGAGCCCTTTATATCAACATTGGGAGCAGGGCCTCTTCGGCCGGACGCTTGGCACATTGAAGTTTAATTCACCGCAAGATGCCACTAAATACTACACACTGCACCTTAAAATATAATACAAGTGTGTTGCACATGCAATTTTGCAATCAGGGAACACAAACTGAAGACAGATCATTCGACCAACAAAAATGTATAAAATCAAAAACCTTCTCTATGTGGTAGTGGAGCTGTTGCGTAACTTGCCAGCAGGGGTCGCTCTTCTTTTCCTCCGCTGAATCTTCAACGTCTGAGCGCAGATTTACGTTGATCAGGCAGGACACGCTGCTGCGGGAGAAACTCTCCTGCATCTGTCAACACATTAGAGGCAAGACAAACAATGTAACCTACGATTATTTTCATTATCTATTCATCAGTTCATTATTTTCTGGATTAAATCAAGACTTTTTTTTTCTTCATACAACTTACTTTTAAGATTCTAAAAGAGCAAATAAAAATGAATTAAACAATCAATTAGATTGTTAATTGATTAACTGTATGTAAAAGGTAAGCAATCACAAACAACAACATTGATTTTGAATAATATTTTGTGCAGCTGTGAGGCAGTGGACAAAAATCAATAGGGAGTCTAATCATTATAATGTAAACACATATTATAAATCTTTTTCAGAGTAATAAAGACACTTATGCTGTGTTCACACCAAACGCAGCACGAAGCGTTTTTTCTTTTTCACCAGGTGGCGCGAATGACGCGTTTGACACAGCGCGAATTCGCGCGAGTTGAAATTTTCCAACTCGGGCGAAAAAAAAAAAACGCGTGATGCAAAGTTGGGTCAGCCAATCAATGTTGAGAATCAGCGTTGAGAAGCTCTGTCCGTCATCACCGCAGTTTTGTCGTTCCTGAATGAAACTGCTGCTGAAGTAGGGCTGGTAGCCATCATTCAGACGCTGTTGTGGGACTACGGATAATATTATGAACCCAGACACCATGGAGTTTAATGTTCCCACGTATGTGGAATTTACACAACAAGTATAAAGCAGAGCTAGTGGTTATTTCCAAGGTGGATGTCAGAAACGGTAACTGTTTTTACGGAGAAAAGCCAGACGCAGTTCCTGGAGGAGTCGGTGAAATTCACCGAGGTGTGTGCGGCTACGGATGGTGTTATGAACCCAAACACGAGGGCGTTTGTTGTTCCGACGTTTTTGGGCCTTCCACAACAAGTATAAAGCAGAACTAGTGGTCATTTATTCCATGGTCGATAGCAGAAATGCTCTTTTCACAGAGATAAGCCACGCCCCCTTTCGTTTGGTGTGAACACACTTCTATTGTCGAGCAGTAAACTGACGCGGTAAACGCCAGTTTACGCAGCATTAGTTATTAAGCAAAATACACAGTAATGGTACAGGTGCCAATTAGTCCATGCAATTAACTCGTAAGTGGTCATAGGTGCGAGTGAGTTCAGGTGGACGTTCTTACTGTGACTCAGCCAATCAGAGCTCAACCCCGGCTCAATCAGCTTTTTCCACTTTTCAAAGTGTCAAATCTGAAATATGTTGCTTTTGGTGTCACAACCACAGAGTCTGACCTCACCTCATGTCCTCCCATTCCCTCTCTTTTTGTCCAGCCTTACTTTTATTTGTATTACCTCATTCAACCAAATCCAGCAAAGTTCAACCCCTGGAGGAACAGTAGGTTAAGTAGCAGATCATTAAAATTGACCACTTCACTCTAGACCTTCCTATAGGTTTACTTTTCAGCTGTTTGGGGTACTGAATTGGGAGGTCATGGCGACATTTTAAATGTCTTATGGAGACCCTAACAATTGTGTCACTGGCACAGGATCCCAGTAAAAGTAATGGTACACCAGTATACAGCTCTGTGTTGGAAGTAAAGTTAACTTGTCAAATATCCCCTTTCCCCCATTAGACGGCAGTCCGTCTGATGCCATTATTATCTGCTTCTCTTACCGTGCTCAGGACCTTGTTGAAGTACACAAAGCTAACGGCCACCGCGATGGTCTGCAGGAGGATCGCTGCGAGCATGATGAGCCCCAGACTCTGGAGGGAGAGAGAAACGGCCATACCACCGCGTCAGTATGGCACCCAAAGAGTTCCGAGGAGCAAGAGACGCTTCCAGCAGGGAGGACAAGTCAGATCAAGCTCTGCTGCATTTCTGCTCTGCAGAGAGAGAGAGAGAGAGAGAGAGAGAGAGGATGAACAGCCTCAAGATGTCACTGTTGAGAAATGAGCTGGGAGTTACTGTTGCACATGCAACTTCATGACGCCTTCGGGGGCTGTTGGAAATGGAGAAACTTTGAGTTGAGAGCTAATGTACAACTCAAACGAGGTAATGATAATAATTTGGAGCTTTTAAATGATTCTTAAATATGTTACTCAGATGTATTTATGATACACATACCAATGACAACTGATAGTTAGGATATATTGTGTGTGTGTGTGTGTGTGTGTGTGTAAAAACAACCAACATGTGTGTACTTCTGAACACTTTAAAGACATTCGGTTAATGTAAGTTGAGGTGTAAAGTTAATTATATTAATATAGGCTATTATATTGTAAATAATATTTGTATTTAGAGGCCTATACAAATAATCACTTCTATCAAATCTCGACTCATAGATGTGACGGATGTCTAAGAGAGTTAATAAAACAAAGTGTGTGTTTTGAGCAGGTAGTAGCTTTGAACAGAAAGAAGAAGAAGAAGAAGAAGAAGAAGAAGAAGAAGTAGGTTGTCATTCTGTCATGTGTAGAACTGAAAATGTTGTAATGGGTTGTAAAATCCTGGAGGCTCAGTTATGTGCAGCAGATGCTTGTTGAAGGCTTCAGTTTTTCAGTATTTGACAGTTTACTCCTTTTTTTGTGTTTGAAAGTATCTTTTGTTCAACTTCAATCCTGACATCTGCCATAATTTGTAACTGTGACTTCATTTATATATTATTAGAGAGTACTTCCTGCCAGAAGGACTTCAATGCAGTGCAAATGGTTTTTACGACTTACAGTCCAAATGTGGAGCCGCTGAGTGCAGCTTTAACCATCTTGGTTGAATGAGGCATTCGGGTTGAGCAGGGAGGCTCTGGAAACAATCAGCGCTCAGAATTGTTGTGTTTTTATGAAGATATTTGGCCTTGTTAAACTTTACATTTTTCACAATTTTATCTGTATGAGTTAAAAGATAAAACAAAGGCATGTTGTCTTATGCCCCAAAGCAGAAAGCAGATAAAGTAAGATGGAAAAATAGCATTTTTCCCTCCCTCTCTCACTTTCCTGCAATTGTGAATTGATCTAAGTGAATGCTATTTGATTCTGGTGGCAAATGACCCTTCATTGTGTATTCTTATGTGTAGGCCTAAATAGCATTGGTCCCAGGGGAGTCATTCAATCTGCAGAGCTTAACCTTGAGTGATTCCTGGTGGTTCCTTTACTCTCGTTCCTCCACCTCTCACCCCGGCTCCATTGTCGTGTGAGAGGAAGTGAGAGTGGAGCAGAAAGGAATTCACAGTTCCTGGAGGTGCACGACCCTCCCCAACAACCAAACATACCTGTGTTTTAAAGCATG
This sequence comes from Myoxocephalus aenaeus, assembly GCA_038501785.1. Taxonomy (NCBI): domain Eukaryota; kingdom Metazoa; phylum Chordata; class Actinopteri; order Perciformes; family Cottidae; genus Myoxocephalus; species Myoxocephalus aenaeus. The sequence goes on from JBAMJR010000384.1 coordinate 103,353, forward strand.
TGCAGCGCCTTCACGCTGGCACACATGCAGCCGTAATGTTCACAGGAAGGCAGTGCTGTAGCAGAGCGAACAGAAAATAACAGCGGTGTAAAATACGTATTTAGTTTGTTTCCTCTTTCTGATTAAAATCAAAAAAATGCGGAAAAGACTGTGATAAGAGGTTCCTGTGTTCCTTTCTAGGTGTGTCAATTCCCAGGCTTGTCAGAGAGAATTAGGGGAGAAGATGAGGGATATCTGAAGACTGTCTGGCCTCGGGCAGGGAAGATGACACCCTGGGAGACATGCCTGTCTACAGTCCCATGGCAAACACACAGAGAGAGAGACAGAGAGGTGATTTAAAAACTGTTAAAATATTTCTTCCTATTAGATCCAAAGTGGCCTTTACGCACCACGTGGCCACGTGCAGCAGGCCCCAACTGGCTTTTTAATCCTCTGGTGTTTCAAAGCTTAAAAGAATAGTTTGACATTTGATGAAATGTGGTTATTTGCTTTCCTGTCTGGGGTTAAATGAGGAGATTTATACTACTTATGTTTACTCTAAGAAGCCAGCAGCCATTTAGCTTACTTTAGCTTAGCTTAAACGGGAGGAACATCTAACTTTGCTTTGTGTAAAAGGAACAAAATCTGCCAACCAGCTCCTACAAAGCTCACAAATGAACATGTTATGTCTCCTTTGCCTAATCTTTACACAAAACAAAGCGTTAAAGCCACACGTTGTGGTATTACGGGGATGTTATTAGTTTTCTATTTCTTTGGCTGTAAGAAGTGCAGCTAATATCAATCGAGTCCACTTTAAACTGTAACGCTGCATTGTTTCCTGTCAATCCCTTGATGAATCTATCACTGGAATAACAACTAATATGTAGAAAGGTTATTACAAAATGTAATTGCATTGAATAGCTATTTATATTCATAAACATTGCAAAGGGTTGTGACTTTAGAGCCCTGGAATAAATCTGGAACAAATGTTGGTCAATGGCCAAAAGGACTGTGCAACAGGACTGTGACACCTGGGGGCTCTGATTAAACTATTTTCAAACACTGAAATCGGTTACAAGAACAATTGGAAACAGGAAAGCACAAAGAGAAGTGTTGCTTCTCTGGAAAATAAAGCAGTTTCCTCCCCCCTGAGGAGAAATAACTTGATTTAAAAGGCGCAGAAGACGTCCAGTTGAATGGATTTAAAGGACAGAACGTGCTCCATCCACCCTCCTCTGTTCTCCATCCACCCTCCTCTGTGCTCCATCCACCCTCCTCTGTGCTCCATCCACCCTCCTCTATTCTCCATCCACCCTCCTCTGTGCTCCATCCACCCTCCTCTATTCTCCACTCCCCTCTTCCCTCCCCCGAGGCTTCGCCTCCCCACGTTCCTCTCGGTAAAGTCATGGAATCTCCCTAAATTCCCGCCTGAGCAGTACAGCTGCTCATTGTCTCATTTATAAAAACAAAGACTATAGTGCCGAAAAAGAAAATGCTACAGCAGCACAATTCTCGCAAACAAGTTGCCAGTGACTTAGTGTGTCAGTGGAAGGGTGTTTCCCTGACAGGAAACTGCTGTGTGTGAATGAGGTTAAATAAATAAAAAAAACGTCAGGCGGTTAGGATCAAGATAACATTTAGACATGCAGTTATGAGCATTATCATCACGTTTAATATTACATTTAGGTATCACAAAAGGTTGTGTTCAATGTCCTCCAAGTGTAATATCACACAGTGGTGGAGGTAGAGTTCAGATCCTTTACCGGAGTAAAAGTAAAAATACCATAACAATGTAAAAAAAATACAAATAAAAGTCCTGCATTGAAAATGTTATTTTAAATTACAGAACGGTTATCAGCAATTTATACTTAAAGTATAAAAAATATTAGGCGTGCAGACATAGTGTGAGTGTTTTATTGCTATGTGTCATATGTGTTACTGTTGTATCTGGTTAAGGAGTAACTAATTTAAACTTCTTTACATACTGTTGGGTGTTTAATCTTATACGGTGGTAGTAGTAGTAGTAGTAGTAGTAGTAGTAGTAGATTAAAAAACACAATATTATCCTCTGGAAGCACCTACAAGTTGTACCTCAGCAGAATGGGCTACTTGAGTAAATATACTTGGTTCCACCTGATTACCGAACGTGTGTTTGTCAGACCATAAAAGCGTCATGCTCATGTCCGTCCACTAGAGGAAGGTGTTGCACTGATTATTGCTCCCGCTGGTTTTAGTGACCCAGAAATGCTCCCAGTCCCGAGAAAGAAACAAGAACATGACTGATCTTTAACATAATGGAGAGCTGGTGCTGATGTTGGAGTCTTGGGAGGGTCTTTGCATTCTCTAGTGAGAGCAATGGAGAGTGCATGTGCAACATGAATTAACTATTTAGAAGCTGTTTCTCATGTCTTTCCGCTGTATTGAAATATTAAATATGTTTTTAAGTTGGACCTGAAGGGAACTTTTCTCCTTTGTGTTGGCTTCTTATTGATTAGTATAGGCCTGTTTGTGATGAGCAGACAACTTTTCATCCCTTTTTAGTTATTTAATAACTGGAAAGCATATCCACAGTATAGTTGAGTATTTGTTATGTTTTATACATTTAATAAGCTAAAGATGGCACATAACTATATCGGTGGGATTGCAGAGAGGCCCTGGAAACCATCAATGTTAAATGATATATATATATATATATATATATATATATATATATATATATATATATATATATATATATATAATTCAATTCAATTCAGTTTATTTTATATAGCCCAACATCACAAATACAAGTTTGCCTCGGAGGGCTTTACAATCTGTACACATAACATCCCTGTCCCGGGACCTCACATCGGATCAGGAAAAACTCCCCTAGAAAGATAGTAAAAACCCTTTCACAGGGAAAAAAAGGGGAAGAAACCTGAGGGAGAGCAACAGAGGAGGATCCCTCTCCCCGGATGGACTGAAGCAATAGATGTCATGTGGCCAGAATGAATAGCGTAGTTACAGCACATTCAATGAATATGACAGAAATTAGTCATATAATGAGTATTAGGCATGGTCCATGATCCTGATAATCCATGAAGCAGAAGGCGGTAGAGAGGAGGGGGGCATCAGAAGGGCCATGGTAGCAGGCAGGACCAGTTCCAGGCAGCCATGGATCCATGGCAGGGGGGGGGGGGCAGGACCGGTTCCAGGCAGCCATGAATCCATGGAAAAAGAAAGTAGAGTTAGTAATGTGCATTGAAGAGACAATAGTTTATCCAGGTGGAGAGAAAGAAGAGGAGAGGAGGAGTGAAAGAGGAAGAGAAGAGGAGCGAAAGAGGAAGAGAAGAGGAGCTCAGTGTATCCTAAGATGTCCCCCAGCAGTCAAGGCCTATAGCAGCATATCTAGGGGCTGGACCAGGGCAAACCTGAAACAGCCCTAACTATAAGCCTGAAACAGCCCTAACTATAAGCGCTATCAAAGAGGAAAGTCTTAAGTCTACTCTTAAATGAGGTGACTGTGTCTGCCCCCCGGACTGAAAGTGGAAGCTGATTCCACAGAAGAGGAGCCCGATAACTGAAAGCTCTAGCCCCCAACCTACTTTTTAAGACTCTGGGAACCACAAGTAACCCTGCATTCAGTGAGCGTAACGCTCTAGTGGGGTAATATGGCACTATAAGCTCTTTAAGATATGATGGTGCATCACCAGCTAAGGCTTTATAGGTGAGGACGAGAATTTTAAATATGATTCTCGATCTTACAGGAAGCCAGTGGAGAGCAGCTAGTACAGGAGTAATGTGATCTCTCTTCCGCGTCCTCGTTAGTACACGAGCTGCAGCATTCTGGATCAGCTGGAGAGACCCAAGGGACTTTCCGGAGCAGCCTGATAATACGGAGTTACAGTAGTCCAGTCTTGAAGTAACAAATGCGTGGATCAATGTTTCTGCATCGCTTTGAGACAGGATGTGCCGGATCTTTGAGATGTTCCGTAGGTGAAAAAAGGCAGTCCTTGAGATCTGTTTCACGTGGGATCCAAAGGATAGGTCCTGGTCAAAAATAACTCTGAGATTCCTTACGGTGGTGGTGGATGCCAGAGCGATGCCATCCAGGGAAACCATATATGGGCCGAGTAGAATTACGAGTGTATATATATATACAGTATATATGTATGTGTGTGTGTATATATACATATATATATACACTCACCTAAAGGATTATTAGGAACACCTGTTCAATTTCTCATTAATGCAATTATCTAATCAACCAATCACATGGCAGTTGCTTCAATGCATATAGGGGTGTGGTCCTGGTCAAGACAATCTCCTGAACTCCAAACTGAATGTCAGAATGGGAAAGAAAGGTGATTTAAGCAATTTTGAGCGTGGCATTTCTAGGGTTTACAAAGAATGGTGTGAAAAGGGAAAAACATCCATTATGCGGCAGTCCTGTGGGCAAAAATGCCTTGTTGATGCTAGAGGTCAGAGGAGAATGGGCCGACTGATTCAAGCTGATAGAAGAGCAACTTTGACTGAAATAACCACTCGTTACAACCGAGGTATGCAGCAAAGCATTTGTGAAGCCACAACACGCACAACCTTGAGGCGGATGGGCTACAACAGCAGAAGACCCCACCGGGTACCACTCATCTCCACTACAAATAGGAAAAAGAGGCTACAATTTGCAAGAGCTCACCAAAATTGGACAGTTGAAGACTGGAAAAATGTTGCCTGGTCTGATGAGTCTCGATTTCTGTTGAGACATTCAGATGGTAGAGTCAGAATTTGGCGTAAACAGAATGAGAACATGGATCCATCATGCCTTGTTACCACTGTGCAGGCTGCTGGTGGTGGTGTAATGGTGTGGGGGATGTTTTCTTGGCACACTTTAGGCCCCTTAGTGCCAATTGGGCATCGTTTAAATGCCACGGCCTACCTGAGCATTGTTTCTGACCATGTCCATCCCTTTATGGCCACCATGTACCCATCCTCTGATGGCTACTTCCAGCAGGATAATGCACCATGTCACAAAGCTCGAATCATTTCAAATTGGTTTCTTGAACATGACAATGAGTTCACTGTACTAAAATGGCCCCCACAGTCACCAGATCTCAACCCAATAGAGCATCTTTGGGATGAGGTGGAACGGGAGCTTCCTGCCCTGGATGTGCATCCCACAAATCTCCATCAACTGCAAGATGCTATCTTATCAATATGGGCCAACATTTCTAAAGAATGCTTTCAGCACCTTGTTGAATCAATGCCACGTAGAATTAAGGCAGTTCTGAAGGCGAAAGGGGGTCAAACACAGTATTAGTATGGTGTTCCTAATAATCCTTTAGGTGAGTGTATATATATATTGCTTTTTTTTCCAGCTGAATATTAGCCTGTTGCCTTATTTCTGAAATGATTTCTGAAACTGAAAATGAAATGATTTCTGAAACTCTCTCCCCAAACTCATCCGAGACTGCACTGACATCTCCACATTCAAATCACAAATCAAAACTCACCTCTTCAGAACTGCTTTTAATGTATGACTGTGTGCTCTTATTGTTTTTATTTATTTGTATCTGTTTTATTATTCTATTTGTTTTATTGCATAGTTTTTAGGACATTGTAAATGTTGTGTAAAGTGACTTTGAGTACTAAGAAAAGCGCTATATAAATTAAATGCATTATTATTATTATTATTAATAATTATCACAACATTAAGATGTTTACTATGGTGGTTGTTTAAAAGGCATTCTGGAAACACACTTGGTAACAAAATGGCATTTAATATCTTGAATGTTACAGGCTGATGGGGCACAACAGTGAGCCTGGAAAGCAACAAATGAACAGAACAATTTGTGCTTATAAGTCTTCACATTTCTTTATTCATCAGTTTGTTCAAAAAGCACAACAGTAGGCAGCAGAGACGGAGGAAGTATGTGTTTTTAAATAATGTTTAAAAGATGTGAAAATTAAATTGAAGTTATTTGAAGCCCTTCGGTTTAAATGCATGCATTTTATCAGCAAACGTTACACCTAAGATGTCCTGCATGTGACTGGAGAACATTTTAGAAGTAATTTATACAATCTAGACTCCTCAGTGCTGACACATTATATCAGGGAGACTGCTAACTGTGTGCCACATTAGTGATCGATTCAAGCATGTTCAGGTACATAAAATGTCCCGTGAATAAATGGAATGAAACTTAAGTAAATAGTGCATTTTGTTAGTGATTGTCAAGCATCTTCTGTCGGGGACGACGTCATCTTCTTCTTGTAGTGCAGGAAGCACAAGATGTGTGTGAACCAGCTGGTTGAACACACACAAGGCCCACGAGAAAGGTAATGAATCCCACCCTAAAATATATTTTTTGTTTTGTTTTCAAATGTAAAGAGCCATGCAAGCAGCTCTGTGAGGCTATTGAGCTAAATGTGGGCATGCTAACATGCTACTAGTGATGCAGATGCTCAGCAGACACAGTTTACCATGTTCACCATCCTAGCCAACATTTGATAATCGGCAAAAAGTACTGCTGAGGCTGATGGGAATGTAATTAGTTTCACAGGTATTTGTTCATGAAAAAATTACAATTCTAACGTAATACAAAGTTAAGGGATTACACCAAAGTTATTACAGATGAAGGGGGTCATTAGGGTGCATCCTCTGGGCAACACGGAGGTCTGTACAAAATGTCAGAGCAATAACTCCAATAGTTGCTGGGTCACAACATCGCTGTGCCTCAGACAGTTTAAACCACCACTGACGTTCACTTTTGTTTTTTATTCTAAAAGTTGAGTATAAAACCAATTCAATGTGATGTATATTGCTCATGTGTTTGTGGTGAACTGACGTGTTTCCTCCCTGTGGAAGCGGCTCATTTATTTATAAATTACACGAGTGGAAAGCTTGTGGCGTTGCATCTTTTTAAAGTATTTTTGTTCGCTGGTCACAGTGTTTGTGTGTGTGTGTGTGTGTGTGTGTATCTGCAAGAACATGAGGGGCCCTGAGCTTGTATTTTTAAACAAAGAGCAGATGTATTAGCCCTATCTATGATTCAGAAAGCACTGTCAATGACACACACACACACACACACACACACACACACACACACACACACACACACACACACACACACACACACACACACACACACAGTCCTATAAATTCTTCTGCAGCCAGTCGAGGTAGCCCCTGACGGCTCTTTTCCCGACATCAAAGTCCATCGGCCAGGTAGTGAAGCTGAAGCATCCGTGGAAGCCGTCCTCGTAGTGGTCGCTGGTGACGGAGACACCGGCGTCCTGCAAGCGCCGCGCGTACATCAGGCCGTCGTCCCGCAGCACGTCGTACTCGCACGTCAGGATGTACGCTCGAGGGCACTTGGCCAAAACCTCCGGCCCCGCCAACAGCGGCGACGCCCTCACGTCCAGCAGCCCCGGCAGCTCCTTGGCGGGCCCCTGAGAGCCCTTCTCCACCACCAGAGGCCTGTGGTTCTGCTTGTGCTTCGGGGGCAGGAGGGCGGTCCAGTCAAGCCGCGCCCGCAGCTCCGGAGTGATGCTCGGGTGGTGTAAGGAGCTGTGGTTGTTGGCCAGCAGCTGGGCCAGGAGGGAGAGGTCGGCACCGAGGTACTGCAGCCAGAAGCGGACCATGAGGGGCCGGTGGAGGACGGGTATGTTCTGGTTCTGCAGGTAGGAGGGCGTGTTGAAGTCCAGGGCCTGGAGCACCGGGTAGATCAATGCCTGAACGCTGAATTTCACACTCATAGTCTCATCAGTAGAAATCTAAGGAAAAAGAAAAGAAACCATATGAGGCATCCATCTTTTGACACACTTTCCTCCAGGAGATCGCTTCAGTATTCACCTCTTGAGCGACTGCAGCGGCCAGGTTTCCTCCAGCGCTGTCGCCCGCCACGGCCACGCGCTCGGGGTCCATCACGTACCTGGCCTGGACCTCCGGGGACAGGAAATGCTTGGCAGCAGCGAGGCAGTCTAGATACGGCACCGGAAAGTGCACCTCTGGATACAGACGATACCTACACAAAGGATAATTTACTGCAGGTGTAGAAAATGTTGGAGTGTGACCCTGAGCACCTTTTCTGGGCCCTAGGTTCCCCTAAAACATCTGAACAATATCTCACAAGTGTTACTGTTTATTTTGATACCAAAATATATACACCTTTTTTAGTTTGGGTATGCAACTTTACCCAATTAAAGAAAAAATTGCCACCAATTTTGCACATACAGGAGTTGCATAACATCATCTGTGGCTCCGAAGGGAGCTTTTCTAACATTGGAGAATATGTTTTTGTGTTTCTCTATGAGCAGAAACATGGAGCAAGAGTAGGTTGGTGTTGCACACTTACTCAACAGAAACCACAACAGTGTTGAGCTCATCGGACAACATCCGGTTCATCGTATCATACGAGCCCTTCTCTGAGGAAGTGAGAGAGGTGGAAGGAGTGTGGAAGAGTGAACATAACATATTTTGCAGCTGAATTATCCACATTTCTGAAGCATCACTGGAAGGCACTAAGACACGCAGACAGAGATCACATTTAATACAATGGGTCGGTTTCAAGAGGCTGAATTCAAGATCTTAATGTTGCGTTTATAGTGCTTTTACAAATACAAAATAAAGAACCAAAGCTTGCCTTTTCCCAACTGAATATAGGGTCAAGAGCAATAATTATAGAGATACATAATATGCACATTGACTGGGTAAACTGTTTGCTCCTGCAGTGAAAAAACATTTCTGATTATGTGAAAACATTTTTTTTTACTTTGCTGTTTTTTTCTGACATAATTTCTTCTACTTATACTGTAAAGTCAGAAGGAACCTCCATACTCACTGCCGGTGCCGAGGGCCCAGCCTCCCCCGTGGAAAAACATCAACCCTCTCCTCAGGTGGCCCTCCCCTCCGGCCGGGGGCTCGTACACACGGACCGGGACGCCGGCAAAGGTGACGTCGCTGACCTTGACCCCGGGCATGACCCCTGCGCCAGACTCGGAGCTGAGCAGCCCCTCCATCATGCCGTCAAACCCGTCCGAGGACTGCCTGATGGACGTGATGTAGTGGTCGAAGCCCAGCCAGGCCTTCAGAGAGGCCTGAAGGCGGAGAAAATTCAAGACGTATTGAGGCAAATTGTGAGTCGTGTCTCACCTAGTCCCCTCTGTGCTTCTGTACTGTGTCTTACTGGTGTGTCTCAACATGTCTGGTTCAACCGAGGCCAGCAGACACAGCTGCTTGGCACAGCGGCACCAAGTCGTGTCCTTTAACAATGCTATTAAGTTATTTTACTCACAAGTAGTATTGTTTAATTATTCTAGTTGTTTGCTTATTTAGATTAGATTTGTTGATGTATTAGGATAGTTTTTTCTTTTGATCGTTTTTAGTTTATTTGTAGTTGACTTTATTTATTTGATGTGGATATCACAGTGGCATTAGAATTTATAGCATACATCTATGCACACAAAAAAACAGATTCACTGTGTTAAGTGTATATAGCGAAATGCTAATTTGTACACAGGAGGCTTTTTTAAAAATAGAATCAAATGTGATCAAATATAATAAAAAAGAGAATACATCCACAGATACATACATAGATACATACACAAAGTAAAAGTATGTGTTACAGGGGTGTTAAATGTTTGAACAATGTTGTTTTTCTCTTAACCAAGACCTTTATTAAAAACCTTAAAATTGTGTTGTACTTTCAGTTCTGTTGGGAGACGGTTCCATTGCTCTGCTCCTCGAACAGAAAAAGCTGACTGACCAAATGAGGTTCTGTGCATTGCAACCCGGCAGTTCCCGTTCACTGAGGCCTGTGTGTTAACTGTAGTGGTGTGCTGGTGTCTTTTAATAAATTCATTCAGGAGGGAAGGAGCATTACCATGTAGGCATTTGAAAAGAAATTGTAATCTTGAATAGCTTATAAAGCTTTCAAAGCTGAACATGTTGTGTTTTTTTCAAGATCTGACAGATCATTGTTTTTTTGTCCATTATTTTTAAAGTCTGGTTATACATTGATATGATGGGTTGTATGGTTGTTTGAGAGGCTTGTGACCATATAGTGATGCAGTACGATAGGTGTGAGAATATCATGACATGCATTTAAAGCTGGCTGTACTGAATGGCAGATACTGTCTAATGAATCTGAAGCAGTTGAGATTTGATTTAACTTTTTGTTGTTGTTTACTTAGTCTTTAGATTGTTTATTGGTTTATTAATTGGGTAATGCTGTGGGCATCTGGGGTTTACATGGAGGAGTAGGCGGGTACAGGACCAGGATGCACCTGGGTAGGCCTAGGGTTTTTTAACAGCACAGAAGAGGCAGCATGGGGAGTTTCCTTGTTCTTTTGTTTGTTTCCTTGTTTTGTTAAGTTACAATAATTATCAGAAAAAACGGAATCCCGCATGGACAATGCATTCTTTTGGCCGCGTAATCTACCCACGGTGCGTCAGTGGCCTTTTGATTAATGTTTATTTTCTTTGATTCATTGGACAAATGGCTATTAGTTTGATCGAGGCTGAAATGTTTCTTTGTCTGGTATCAGACATTGAAAAGTTCAGGGATCACCACAGTTATCAGACGTCATCCTGAGAGGAGATGAATGTCTGACAAATGATAGGGCAATGCATCTAATAGCTGTAAAGACATTTCACAAAAAAACCTAACAAATGTCAACCCTTTTTTTTATTTTTGTTCTTTTTCTGCATCTGACATTGCAGGAAAAGAGCAATTTATCACAGTAGCTTCTTCTTCTACAGTAGTACATCATAGTACATTTTATAAAAGAACAAATTTAAGCACAAATATTGAAATAACGATGACCAGTCTGACTTTGTTTCAACTTATCACAATGTGGTGTATTACATGACTGGTTGGAAGAGTGTTATCTGCTGGCGCAAACGAGTCCGTCTGAGTGAAACATTAATCTTCAAACTCACTCGGGCAGTTTTTTTTTACAAAATGTGGACCAAAGGTGACGGTGAGGAGTTTGCTGCCCTGAATACACTTTGCAACAGATTAGTTGCAGGCAGTTTCACAACCAAAGTGGAAATGTACTAAAAAAACTCTTTCACAAACTTTGTCCATTACTAAAGCGCCTTAATGGATAACAGCGTGACGACACCTTAATAAAGAGACGCAATGTACACACTCAAATCCATAACTAGAACACAGATTTTTGATTTCACGGTAAATGTACATGTCATGCATGACATCTGCTCTGAAAATGCTTGAATGCATACACATTGTAAGACGCTGATTATGCAATAATGAGCTGCAGTTGCCATGATATTATCCAACAGTAAGTATAGATCAAAGTCCATGTCTGCAAAGGCAAAGTGTTTTAGTGTTGTAGTATAAGAGGTGAGTCTTTTCCTCACTATTACAATAGGTATTAGTTTGTATACTGTACTTTTTTAATGTGGAAAACCATAATATCAGCTCTTTACACCTGCAGCATGCACGTGCACCACACATATAAAAAACAAAACAAAAAAAAACACCTCTCCTCTCTCACCAGTTGCATCATTGCTCGGAAGCCGGCATCCAGCATCAGCAGCTTCCACGGCTGCTGGATGGCGTCGGGCAGTGGGGTGTACACGTAGTAAGCGACCAGGACCGTGAGCGACAGCGTGGCGGCAGCTGGCAGCAGCCTCATCTCGAGTCCGGGATCTGCAGAGAGTCTGCAGGGAACAGCTGATCCGGTCTAGGGTCTGTGGCTGAAGAGCCTGGGAGGGCCGAGCCAGTGCTGCTGAGAAGGGAGCGCTGCGAATGACTTCGTGGGGACCGAGAAGCACGCAGAACTTCCGTTGAAATCCTTCAAAATAAAACCTTTGTTGACATATTGACTCCGAGCCTGGTGTGTGGCAACTGTATGGCGTCGGTTCACGTTGCAGTTCATGAATATGGTTTCAAAATTCAATACAGTTAATTTGTAAAGCACTATCTCATGAAATGATAGGTATGCCACGAATCAATTACTATTGTATTATTCCTATTATTATTATTATTATTATTATTATTATTATTATTATTATTATTATTATTATTATTATTATTATTATTATTATTTACTGGTAGATTTTAATCCTATTAGAAAAATAATGCACACTATTTGGTCGTCGTCTTCTTCTTCAGCCCCAACGCGGTTCTTCTTTAGAAACTTTGCAAGACTGGCACTTTTATTTTGAAGTCCTTAGCCTTAGAGCAGCAACGAATGGGCATCTGGGAAATTAATATTTAATTTTTTGTGTGGCATCTGCTACATGCGACCACAGGGAGGCGCGATAGAGCTGCAGAGTGCAGCCAGGACGCCACACGTCTAGTTTCATCTCTAGTTTCATCGTATAGTGAAAGCTAAACAAAAAAAGGAAAGAAGAAAGTTGGCTTGTAAATTATACCAACTTTAATGATTGATAATAATTACTTAACTGTTTTGAAAAGGCAAATTAAATCCAATTAAAATGGCTTAACTATTTCTTTGTTAAGATAATAACATTGATCTTTTCTTTATCATCTCAGATGATGCAGTGTTTACAGTTTAAGGCCCAATGTGAGTCTAACTGAACCACATCTGCAGCTTGCTCTGCATCTTCCCGTGTAAGAGAGTGAAATCTGGTGTACTTGGAGTTGAGGCAACTGTTAATATAAAAACCACCTCTTCTATACAAGAGCTACTTTACACATGCTTACGACTCTTAATTTGGCAATTTTATGTTGTAATAATCGTACGAACATGCATCAATATTTAATGTAAGAAAAATAAAGTTTATTATTAAACACAGCACATACAGTATATATATATATATATATATGTGTATATTAGTCCATAAATAGAATAATACCCGTTCCTGCTGTAAAGGTCAGTACAGGAGAACGATGGTGTGAAATCGGCCCTGTAGCTCAGTCAGAAGAGCTTTTCGCACTGGTTATTGATTCCCTTTATGTGCACACATCAATACTGGACTGAAGTTTTACTGGAATGGATTTGTGGTGCAAGTTGTTGGATAGAGATCACACTCGTCATGATCGCTGGCTATCGATCGGACTATTGATCCCTCCACCTCTTTACCTTTCTGTCGGATAAAAGGTAATTCTTGGTTCGGTTTGGTGTTCAGTATTTGCATCGGAACCCACCAATCACAACAAAGTTGACACTATCTTAAAAAGCTAAGCTTGTCAACACTTAAAAACTTGCTGTTGGCATCACATATCAACAGATTTTGTTTTAAAATTTTTTTTTTGGGTGGGGCAATTTTGCTTTTATTTGAGTACAGAAGATAATCTTACAGGAAACGAGTTCAAATGGAGAAGTGGAGCCAATCAAAAATCCAATCAAGGATGTTGCAATTCCGTGTTATGCGTCGCAGACCACAGGGCTCAGTCTCTCTCTCTCTCTCTCTCTCTCTCTCTCTCTCTCTCTCTCTGTGCTATTTATCGCCCTGCTTCTTCCCACGGTTTAACTTTGAAATGGCCGCTGTCTGTCCCTGGCGGCCCTGAGTGAGAATGTAAACAAACATCACAGCTGATGAGGATCTGAGCTCTTGCACTGGACTAGTTTTTTCCCTCCAAAACACAGCAGCTCGACCACCAGACCATGTCAGATCAGCTTCTAGGAAGACCAGAGCGGGGTCGCAGAAGGTCACACTGATGTCGTTACTATATCTGCTGTTGTAAAGCTAAATGTGAGTGCTCATGTTGGAAAATGAAAGAACATTTAACTCTGTTGATGTCCCCATGTATAAACTCCTGAGGGACGTCAAGCATAAATCTGCTCCAGCTTCATATTGACAATACAGACGTGTCAAATCTTCTCATTTAACTCTCCTAAAGAGAGAATCTCCCCCAAAATGTCAACCTCTGATAAAGGATGTTTAGATATATATTTTTTTCAGCTGTTGAAACTTGTCGCCTAAATCTGACAACAGCTGGTGTTTCTCATGACGCACGGAAACTACAAATTCTTTGCGGTCATCTTCAAATCCCAAATCCTGCTCTGGGTGGAGGTTCACACTCAAAAGATCACTTTTGAGTGTGAACCAGATGCTCGACTTGCTCTCTATCCCAAAAGCCGTCTGAATGAGAGCGTAAGCAGAAAGCTTAAATTGTAAACGTTAATGTGATATATGTGCTTTTGAGTGTGTGTGTGTGTGTGTGTGTGTGTGTGTGTGTGTGTGTGTGTGTGTGTGTGGCATAAAGAGTCTGCATTAAAATTCCCTCCCCCCTGTGTGCTGGTCTGGCGTCTCCCTCCAGTCTGTGGTATGGAGGGCAGCGAGAGGGCCTCTCCTGTGTCGCCTGACTGGAATTACACTTACGGTCATTCAACATGACTGAACGCACAAGGCAGAAAGAAGTGGAGGTTTTCCATTTCAGGGCCGTCTCTGCCTCTGCATGTGCAGTCTGAGCATGAATTACTGGCTTAATGTCGGCAGCACCGTGAGGCGCATTCACCCGAGCGAGATATTTGTGTCTTCACTCCTCTTTAATCTTTTTAAATCTCTTTCAGAAGACACTAACAGACTCTTCTCCCCGATCGTTTACATCATCTTGATTGGCTAATGTGCATGTGAAATCAGGAATGTTCCCCCCAGCTCGCTCGTCTGGGACAGAGAGACGATTTAACTGGGAGGTATGGGATGTACTGCGACACACATATATATATATATATATATATATATATATATAGTATATACATATACTGTACATAGGATTAAGACTGGTGCGGTGGAGCTAAACCTCAGGTCCTCTTCTTTGATAACGGGCCTTTTTTCACAAAAGGACAGTAAGGAAAAGCTGGAAATGAAAAATAAAAAAATAAATGATGGTTGAATTACATTTACCAGCTGTCTATGCTTACTGGAACACTTGAATGTAACACTGTCATCGTTAATGCTATAAGTAACATCATGACAAGTCAAAAAGCCTGCTGTGAAAGAGGCCTATACTTGGAAAATCATTTCCTGCTACAATAACCTGCCACCGGTGAGTTAGTTCACCTAAAATCTAAGTGGCATAGATTTCAAAGGAACACAGACACTATTCTTTGTATAGGAGGAAACTACCAGCCGCCTCTCACGCTGACAGGAAGTGAGTCTTTGATACTAAAAATGGAGGCTGCAAGTTTAGTAGGATTCCTATTGTCTGATCTCATGAAGCAACCTTGGTGAGGACGAACACCAGTCACCAAGATAGAATGTCATCTACATCCTTTATACAGTATATTCTCCTTTATCTCTCTATTTTAATTGCTGAAGAAATCATAGATGTGGACAGTGATTCAGAGGAACCAGTCATTCTTGACTGTGTTGCCACATTGCTAAGCAGGAGAAAAGGGGCGGAAAAGTTGCATTGCTGCCTTCCTTTTATAGAAAGCAGAATCTGTGAGTGCTGCAATTATAGTACATTTACTCACATACTGTATTAATACCATTTCTAGGTACTTATTGTATTCCAATTTGTACGTTTACTCTGTATTATTGTCACTTTTACTTAAATAAAATAAATCAGCTCTGCTCACATTCATAAAAATGTCTTTGTGTTTGAAAAAAGGTCCAAAAAGTCACAACAAAGGGAAGAATCTGTGTGGTATAAGGAATCATGACTTTTGATATGGAAATATTAAGACTTTTCTTTTTTTTAATCTGTTCAATTGTGAAAACATTTTAAAACTATGATTTCATATTTGATCTAACAGACCATTAAAAATGCCCTCACATATGAGATCTGTTTGTTGGCTCACGCTGAGGATAATGCTTCGTGGTATATGTCATGGACAGCAGGCCAGTTGGCGCGCTACGTCTGCAACACAGACTCTATTTTAAACGACAAACAACAAGCTGTTGTTCCTCTGCCCTCTGCAGAGCAAGGGGTCACATCTGAGAGAACGGCAGCAGAAGCAGACTCAGAGATTTGTGCAGGGTGGCACGTTATAGGTGGTGCGAGGCATTCAAGTACACCGTGTTCTCATTTGGTTGAAGGCTGTGTGTGTGTGTGTGTGTGTGTGTGTGTGTGTGTGTGTGTGTGTGTGTGTGTGTGTGTGTGTGTGTGTGTGTGTGTGCTCTGCTGCAGAAGACCCACAGTCGTCACCTTACTGTGCGGGAATCCTTTTACTTTTTATTCTTCATCTCTGTTGCAGTTCTTTCATCTGCATCCTTAGTTTCCATGCGAGCTACAGCAAAAGCATTCATCTGAGAGGTTGCTAATCTGTTTTAAAATGGTATAAACACTTGTGAATAGATAGTTTGCATTATCTTAATTTGTCTGATGGCTTATTGAGTATGCACTGTATATGCCACAGAAAAGAGAAGAGAAGCACACTGATCGTTCTGCTACATGTGTTTCATGTCATGAACGATTAAACTGGGAACAAACTATTGCGACACAAGATTTAAGCACGATGATGAAGAAATAAAGCATCTCTTAGACTGAATTCACAATTAAGGTTTTATTTCCTTTATTGTGGGGATGAAGATATATATATATATATATATATATATATATATATATATATATATAGATAGATAGATAGATAGATAGATAGATAGATAGATAGCCATATATATGTATAAATAGACATAGTATATATATATATATATATATATATATTTATTTATATAGATAGATAGATTGATAGATTGATTGATTGATATGTTAAACGTAAAGTACAGTCTGACAGTGATAGCATGTGTGCACATTATACAGTCTGCTGTCTTGTTTTACATTTTACTTCTGTTTTGACTTTTGTCACATACTTTACACATCATTTATATAAAAACAGATAAATAAATAAACAATAAACAATAAATAAAACAAAGAGTCTTTTTCTGAGTCATAGTGCACAGGCCAGCAAACAACAAGTTAGTTAGAGTTTCCGAATGCAATTTGCTGGATTAAATGCTCTGACAAACAGCCAGAAGCAGAGACGGGCTCTGATTAACAGCATCTTCAGGAATCAATTAAAGTCTTTATTTTACAGTAAAGGAGCGGAGGAGGTGGTGAAAGTAAAAACAACATCTGCCCGCTCGACCAGAAAGACATTATTTGGTTCAGAGGTGGGAAAGTTTCCCCCTTCTCTTCAACACCAGTTCCACAATTTCTTTCCCCTATTTTTTTGTCAAGCCCCTCCACTCCTGTCTCAACTCAGTCTTTCCACCACCAGCCCCAGCTCATATCTCGCTTCTGTCAGACTCAAGTTTTCCACTGGTCCCCTGAGGATCCTGGACTTTTGAAGACGGATGGCATAATCACATTCACTGTAGCCAACAGCTACAACCGCTTCCTCAGTCTGTGCATCCCACAATAAGGACTGATGTGGACAGTCACATGCCTCAGCCCTGACCTTTAACCTGAAGGTGCACGAAGACAGTGCTGTCCTGTTATGCTGTGGAGAGCTGCAGCCTTTTCGATATACACACACACACACACACACACACACACACACACACACACACACACACACACACACACACACACAACCGTGTTAAGACTCTTCAATGGAAGCAGTGGCAAATTAAAAACAACCACATTAAAGAACGCACAGCAGAGCTTATAAGGCTGCTGGGATTAGCATAGCATAGACATGCAGACGAACATCACACACACACACACACACACACACACACACACACACACACACACACACACACACACACACACACACACACACACACACACACACACACACACACTTGACCTTCCACTTCCTCCATAGCATACTTAGCCGATGCCCCGTCCCACTCCCATGAGCCTCCCTCCAGTGTTTAAATGGGATCCTGATGTTCCGGTAACCAATCCCCCCCCCCCCCGTTCCCTTCAGCCAGAACCAAGGCTGTTAAACGCGGTTTCGCACCCCTCCCCTCGGTCTCAGCTGCAGAGAGACGTTGACAAGAGGCAGCTGTTGCGGCGGTGGGAGGGTGTGATTGATGCAGGAGGCAGCGACCAGTGGAGATGCACAGATGAATAGGCAGAATCCCTCCATTATAAATACGTGAGCCAGTTCATCCGCACACAGGTCTGCGGTTGTGGCACGTGGAATCGCTTGGGGCTAATTTGTAGCTCACGTGGCCTTAAAACACACAAAGATGCTCAGCATTTGGACGAGGGAGGCGCAGCGGAGGACCTTGAGATGCTGAGAAGCTGCAGTGCATCTGCAGGAAGAAGCTCCTTGGTTCCGGAGAAAGGGGGGCAGTTTAAACAGCTGGTATCATATGACACTCTAATAAAATACTTCCCCTTACTGACGTTTCCCCGTGGAGACGCAACCCAAACTCACGAGAACACACAAAGATGCAAATGCATGGGCAGCTGAGCATGAGCGCACACATATGCAGTCGAGGGTCTTATTAAGTGTGGCTTCGCAATAAGTTCACCTCTGTCTGCCAGATTCAGGCCTGGGTAGCTGAACACACACACACACACACACACACACACACACACACACACACACACACACACACACACACACACACACACACACACACACTGTGTGTGTGTGTGTGTGTGTGTGTGTGTGTGTGTGTGTGATTGTATGACCTATTTGTCCTTGGCTCTTTCTGTGATGCTGTATTTCTGGCATCTGTTGCTTTCAGCAGTAGCTCAGATCCAGATGCCTTGTCCTGCAGGCGAGCTCTCATGTACAGCATGTATGTGTGTGTGTTGGTAGTGTGTGTGTGTGTGTGTATGTGTGTGTGTACGTGTGTGTGTGTGTGTGTGTGTGTATGTGTGTTGGTGTGTGAGGTGCTGAGTGACACTCCCTGTTCCATTTTGTCAAGACGTGTCAGCACCCTGATCGCCTTTTCTTTTCACCCCTTCCAGCCCCCTATCTCCTCCATCTATTTTTCAGCTCCGTGCTGCAGCTCTCAGCAGTTCAGGCTGTCTTGGTCCTTTTGGGAATTTTAGTCAAGGTGTTTTTTTCTTCTTTTTTTAGGAATAAAGCTGATACTCCACTCCTCAGGTTTCACTCACCAAAGGCTTGTTAACACTCATTACACAAACAAAGATAGCCTCCAGCTGCGTATTGGCTTCACTTAGCAGCGCTAGCACTTCATTTAATGGAAAACAACACACTTACAGTTGCATTTTCTCTTTTTAATCTGTGATTTATTGGATCGTATAACCAGTTAAAGCTGTTCTTTTGATTTAGTTGCACTTTTGGTTGCAGCTTCTCCGAGCTAACTGGAACAGATGTGGACAAACTACATTGAGGCTCGATGTTAAACTGAGGCATTTACAGCGTTTAAAAATGTTTTATGGCAACATGTCTTTGCAGAAACAACCTATTTTATTAACCTACATTTTTCCCAGACATACAGTCTATGTCCACTGCTTATTGATTTTATTTGTATTTTTTTAAGCTGTGAGCATCACAGCAATATTCAGTTCTATTTCATCCTTACTGACCGCCAGAGGCAGTGTTTCACACTGGATATGTTCAATATCGCGCTTGCGCAGTTCGAGTAATTATAACAACAAAGTCACGTGTGTGACCTCGGGTGACCCCCAGCCGGGTATAACTTCCGGCATCATCCCGAGCTCGGTTCTCTTTCATCTTCTCGCTGCGCAGGCTAACTAGTTTGTTAGCATCAGCTGGAGCTGAACTTGTAGAAGGAGCTCGTCGCCTGTAGCCTTGCGACCACCGGTCGGAGCCGCGGGTCCCTCGCCCTCCAAAGGCTGCGACAGCTACAACCTCCTAAGAGGAAACGGGACGCTTCCACGCTCGGACCATCGAGCCGAGCGGCGTTCCTACCTTCGGTCATCGCCGGGTTTGCAGTCTTCACACCGTGAAGCATCACCGGGTGAGATCGTTGACACTGTTTCCTACAGGAGCAGCAGATCCCGCGTTAGCGGAGCGCTCCGCGGAGCGCGCCGGCTAATTAGGGGACTGCTAACGAGAGCGCGCCCGCTCGGTGATGCTAGATGCTACACCGTCGCGGCCGGCTTTCAGGTAAGTCCACAGTTACACAGGCCCGCTGTAGTGACTGTTAGGACACCAGGAATCACAGTTGCCGTACTGGTGAGGAGGGGCTCTCGCTCCCCCCCACTAGGTCGGGCTGTGCCGTCCTCTCGCCACAGGACAGGCATCCACAGTAGCGCAGCGCTATTCCGCTGTAGCTGACTGCTAGGACGCCAGGAGCCACAGCTACTGTATTAGTGAAGAGAGTGCTCTCGCTTCCCCCCACTATACAGACTGTGGCTGTCCTGTCGCCACAGGACCGGCCTCCACAGTAGCACAGTGCTCCCGCTGTAGCTGACTGTTAGGACGCCAAGAGTCACAGTTGCTGTACTGGTGAAGAGAGTGTTCTCGCTCCCCCTAACCAAGTCAGGCTGTGCCTGTCCTAGCGCCACGGGACCAGCCTCCACAGTGGCGCAGTGCTCCAGAAGAAAGCGCTGTAGCTGACTGCTAGGACGCCAAGAGTCACAGCGACTGTACTGGTGAAGAGAGTGTCCTCGCTCCCCCCCACTAGACAGCCTGTGTCTGTCCCGTCGCCACAGGACCGGCCTCCACAGTAGCACAGCGCTCAGGCGCTGTAGCTGACTGCTAGGACGCCAGGAATCACAGTTGCCGTACTGGTGAAGAGAGTGTTCTCGCTCCCCCTAACTAAGTCGGGCTGTGCCGTCCTCTCGCCACGGGACCGGCCTCCACAGTAGCACAGTGCTCCCGCTGTAGCTCACTGCTAGGACGCCAAGAGCCACAGCGACTGTACTGGTGAAGAGAGTGTCCTCACTCCCCCCCACTAGACAGCCTGTGCCTGTCTCGTCGCCACAGGACCGGCCTCCACAGTAGCACAGCGCTCAGGCGCTGTAGCTGACTGACAGGACGCCAGGAATCACAGTTGCCGTACTGGTGAAGAGAGTGTTCTCGCTCCCCCTAACTAAGTCGGGCTGTGCCGTCCTCTCGCCACAGGACCGTCCTCCACAGTAGCACAGTGCTAAAAAAGCCCACTGTAGCTCGCTGCTAGGACGCCAGGAGCCACAGCTACTGTACTGGTGAGGAGAGTGCTCGCTCCCCCCCACTAGACAGACTGTCTGTCCTGTTGCCACAGGACCGGTCTCCACAGAGGCAATAATTGCAGAGCGCCTGGTGGCTAAGCGCTGGTTATGTTTAACCCTGCCGGCTGTAGGACCTGTATGGCTCCTCTTCAGCCTGAAGACGGCCATGACCTTTGCCCCTCCTGCCTCGGCCTCGAGCACCTGAGGGAGGGTCTCTCGGAGAACCCATGTATGAACTGCGGCATTATGCCTTACGCAGTAAGGGCCGCTAGATTGGCCATGGTAGGGCACCTGAGGGGTGGGGCGGACCTCCCCCCATCAGGGCAGCCGGAGCCAGCCCAACCTACCCGGGGCAGACGCCGGCCGACGGGAGCCGCAGGGGCTGCCCCCAAGAGGGCTAAATCTGCAAAGTTAGCGTCGAAGGTGGATCTGTTAGCCACCGAGCTAGCTCAGGTGAAGTCGCTTCTCCTGGCCCTCCACCCTAGTGCGGAGGAGACTGGGGGATCAGATCCATCTGCGGCTGAGCCGGTCCCGGAGGAGGACATGATGTCACTGGCGGCGTCCGCCAATTTCTTTACCGAGTACGGTGACGAGCGGTCCTCCCATGCTTCCGGGCCTAGTTCCCGGGCCTCAGGCCATACTCCGTCGGAGGGGGCAGTCGACGGCTCTATGGGGTCCGTCATTCGCATGGCACTTGCACGCCTGCAGTTGGAGATGCAGCAGCCGGAGCCCCCACCTGCTAGTGCCTTCTTCAGGCACGTTCCCACCCCTGCCACCTTCTCTGTCCCTCCCTCTGAGGAGTATCTGAGGGAGTTGCATGCGTGCTGGAGAGACACCAGTACTCTCTCCCGTCTCCCAGCGGATGGCCGAACCCTGGCGTCCATGCAGGACGCGGCAAAATGGGGCCTGGAGGGCATGCCACCCATCGAGCCGGCTATTGCGTCCCTCATAGTTTCTCCCGAGGAGAATCTGAGGCCGAGTGCTAGGTGCCCTCGACCCCAATGTCGGGTCACAGATGACCTGCTCTCCCAGGCTTACAAGACGGCGGCACGCATGGGTCGTATTGGTAACTCACTCTCCCATCTCATGCTTGGTCTCTCAGTGTCTCTGCAGCAGGCTACGGTCGACGCTTCTACCACCAGCCTCAGTGATGCGTCACTGCAGGCGTTTGCACTCATGTCACGGGAACTCGGGCGCCTGATGTCCACCCTAGTTCAGACCAGCCGCCAGGTCTGGCTGGCGCAGTCACCCCTGTCGGAGACATGTAGGAGGACCCTCCGTGCTGTCCCAGTTGAACCCGGGGAGCTGTTTGGCTCAGCTGCTCTACAGGCGCTTCAGCGGACTGTGCAGGCCGTTCAGACCAGGCAGCAGTTCTCTGGCCTTCGCAGGGACATAACCGCACCCCGCAGAACCAGGGCGGCCTCCCGTGGCCATTTTCGGCCCCCAGCTCGCCCCAGTAGCCACCAACGGGCTCAGCACCCCGTGGAGAGGCCGATCCGCTCCCAACGCGACTATTCCCGCGTTCCTCCCAGGCAACCCCCGGGCCAGGGGACTAGTGGTCGCCCCCCCAGAGCCTCAAGGGGCAGGGGGGGCAGGGCCTGAGATCCCCGGGCCGGCTGTCGGTTATTTCTCCCAGCAGCAGGTCAGCTACTGGGCAGCTCATGCCCCAGACCCCTGGGTGGTTTCCACCCTAACCCAGGGGTACAGGCTGCAATTCCGACGCCGGCCCCCAACCTTCAGCTGGGTCAAGATGACTACCATCACCGACCCGGCGAAGGCCCTAGCCCTGAGCCAGGAGTTAGCCGTGCTCCTGACCAAGGGCGCAATCGAGGTGGTGGACCCCCAGGTACAACCCGGGGGTTCTACTCAACCTACTTCCTCGTAAGGAAGAAGAACGGCGGACTGCGCCCAGTCCTAGACCTGAGGGGACTAAACAAGTTCCTGAAGGTCTTACCATTTCACATGCTGAGCACAGCAGGTGTCCTTCGTGCCGTCTCTAGGGGAGACTGGTTCACGTCGGTCGACTTGAGGGATGCTTATTTTCATGTCCCCATTGTGCCTCACCACAGACAGTACCTTCGTTTTGCCTTTCAGGGCCGCTGTTTTCAGTTCAGGGTACTTCCATTCGGACTCTCCCTCTCCCCACGAGTGTTTACGAGGTGTGTCGCCGCTGCCCTTCTTCCCCTGCAATCGCAGGGCATGAAGATATTGCCGTACCTGGACGATTGGCTGATCTGCGCGCCATCCCGGGTTCAGGCTGCACAGGACACCGCTCGCCTTCTGTCTCATGTGGCCCTGTGGGGCCTCAGGGTAAACAGGGAGAAGAGCTCTCTGAGCCCTTCTCAGAGCATAACCTTTATCGGGCTAGCTCTGGACGCGGCCACTATGAGAGCCTGTCCGTCGCCCCAGCGTGTGGACGACATCCTCCGCAGCCTTCCCCTCTTCCGAGGGTCAGGCGTTTGCCCTACATCCGTTTTCTTTGCCTATTAGGCAAATTGACAGCAGCCTCGGCTGTCGTTCCCTTGGGCCTGCTGTCGTTGCGCCCCTTGCAGAGATGGCTGAACAGCTTTCGCTTGGACGCCAGGCGCCACAGGAACAGAGCAATAGAGGTGTCACAACAGTGCCTTCTCGCTCTCTCCCCATGGAGGAAGAGAGCATACCTGTCAGGGGGTGTTCCCATGGGCGTGGTCCCATCCCGTCGGGAGGTCGTCACGACAGACGCCTGCCTCTCAGGGTGGGGCGCAGTTTGGCAGAACAGGACTGCTCAGGGGCAGTGGTCCGCTCAGGACCACATGGAGCATATCAATGTTCTGGAGCTGCAGGCAGTGCACCTAGCGCTCAAACACTTCTTGCCTCACTTGAGAGGGAGACATGTACTTGTTCGGTCGGACAACACCTCGACCGTGTTCCACATAAACCACCAGGGGGGCACCAGGTCAGCAGGACTGCTACGGGTTTCCCGAGCCCTTCTGACCTGGGCAGCCCCTCGCTTGACCAGCCTTCGGGCGATGTATCTACCGGGAGAACGGAACCAGGTCGCAGACTCCCTCTCCCGTCACAAGCCCCCACCGGGGGAGTGGCGTCTCCATCCAGAGGTCGTGCACAGCATCTGGGGCCTCTTCGGCAGAGCACAGGTGGATCTCTTTGCCTCAGAGATATCAACCCACTGCCCCCACTGGTTCTCCCTGATGGAGAGGACCAGTCCTCTGGGTCAAGATGCCCTGGCTCACACATGGCCAGAGGGCCTCCTTTATGCTTTCCCTCCATTTCCCCTGATCTTGCCAACGCTCCTCAGGGTTCTTCAGCAGGGCCACAGGCTGGTGCTGGTGGCCCCCTTATGGCCCGCCAGGACTTGGTTTCCTCTGCTGCACAGACTCTGCTGCGGGACGCCATGGCGCCTCCCCGACAGGAGGGATCTCCTATCGCAGCTAGGGGGTCGGATCTGGCATCCCGACCCCAGCCGCCTGCAACTATGGGCCTGGCCGTTGCAGGGCCCGACCGGCTGCTAAGCAGCTGCACAGAACCAGTCAGGAGGACTATTCTGAATGCCAGAGCGCCATCTACCCGTCTACAGTACGAGTGTAGATGGAGACTATTTTCTGACTGGTGTGGGGTTCACAACATGGACCCAGTACAGTGCCCAGTGCAGACTGTACTCGAGTTCCTGCAGTCCCTCCTGGATAAGGGCCGGTCTCCCTCTACCCTAAGGGTCTATGTGGCTGCTGTCTCATGCCAGCATGCTAAAATCGACAACGGCACTGTAGGGAGCCACAAGCTTGTGTCCCTCTTCTTAAAGGGGGCTCGGCGACTGCGACCTCCGAGCACCCCGAGGGCTCCTCCATGGGACTTGTCCGTGGTGCTGGACACCCTATGTTCACCTCCCTTTGAGCCCCTGACAGAGGCAAAGCTGCGATGGCTGTCAGCAAAGACAGTCTTTCTCCTGGCCATCACTTCGGCAAAACGAGTAGGCGAGCTACACGCCCTGTCGGTGAGCGAATCCTGTCTAAGGTGGAACCCAGACGGCTCTGGCGTCACACTGTGGCCTAATACAGCATTCCTTCCAAAGGTGCTGACACGCTCGTACCTCAACCAACCTATCCAGCTCGCACAGTTTGACCCTCCAGTGGGGGAGGAGAGGTCGGGGCTGCTGTGCCCGGTGCGGGCCCTAAGAGCCTACGTCGAGGCCACCGCAGGCATACGGCGGTCGGAGCAGCTTTTCGTCTGCTACGGTGAACCTAGGAAGGGCCGTACCCTTTCTAAACAGCGCCTGTCCCACTGGATAGTGGAGGCCATTGCCTGTGCCTACAGAGCTAGTGGCCGTGCGCTGCCATCCAGAGTGAGGGGCCACTCTACCAGGAGTGTCTCCACGTCATGGGCAACCATGAGAGGTGTGCCCATGGAGGATATATGTGCTGCTGCCTCATGGGCATCACCGAGCACGTTCACCAGATACTACAGGGTGAACATTGCCACCCCTCACCCACTGGGGGTGGTTCTTCGTCCAACTTCCTCCGCATGAGTCAGACGAGGTAGGTTCCTTGACGTTCCTCGTGACTTTGTTGGTATAAGTCATCCAGTGTGAAACACTGCCTCTGGCGGTCAGTAAGGATGAAATAGAACGAAAGTTACGAAGGTAACTACGGTTCTATGAATCCTGGATGACTGCCAGAGTTCTTGGTCACTCGGAATCTCGTGATTTCGCGAGAAGATTCCGTAGAACCGAGCTCGGGATGATGCCGGAAGTTATACCCGGCTGGGGGTCACCCGAGGTCACACACGTGACTTTGTTGTTATAATTACTCGAACTGCGCAAGCGCGATATTGAACATATCCAGTGTGAAACACTGCCTCTGGCGGTCATCCAGGATTCATAGAACCGTAGTTACCTTCGTAACTTTCGTTGTATTGGGGTACAGGCACAACGACTGCACCACTAAAAGCTGTGCGATTAAATCAAAAATATGTCTGTGGTAAATGAGAATGGTTAGTTTTTTTTGTTGATGATTTGAGTAAACAAGCTTTACGGTTTCACGTTATTGCTTTTTGCCAATGGGGTCAATACATGCGGTGATGCATCTGGGAACTGTTCTTAAATCAAATCAAATTAGACTAAAATCAGGGACTCGTTGTGTAAGTGGTTAACAATGTTTAGGCGACTTCTTCTTGCCCCTCTATCTTGTCCTTCTTGCTGTAATGGTTGACAAGCGAGGTACTGTCCAGCATGCAGACGCACAAATACAACGTCCAAGGAATATATAGACTCACACACACACACCAACAGACACGTCTTGTCATGCGATGCAGGCCTTGTGACAGTAATGTTGTTATGGGGACACATTCCACCTGGATTTGTAGTGTGTGTGTGTGTGTGTGTGTGTGTGTGTGTGTGTGTGTGTGTGTGTGTGTGTGTGTGTGTAAAGAGCTGGGGTGCTTTAAATCAAATCCACCGTCCATCGTCCATCAGCAGGTCTATACTCTTACTCGTCTGCACGGTAACTTCACACCGCCGACCACAGGCCGTGTCCCGTTTTAGCGAGTTTTTTCCTCCCCCTCCTCCTTCTCTTGGGTCATCTGCCAAAACGGCGGTTTCCAGTCTGTGAACAAGTGGCGCCGGCGTCCCAGCCACTAGAACCCCATTCTGACCGTGTGGATCTAATGGCAGATTAGAAAGAAGATTTCCATCACTTTCTCTGCCACCTGTCTGCTTTTGCAAACCATATCATCATGATCTGCAGTCCGTGCTGTGAGTCGACTGCCTGGTCTCCATAGAAACACAGATAATTTTTTTTGCACACCAAATAAGTTCAACTATTCCTGCTGAACACTACATTTCATTTATATAATTCATAATTCATTGATCATTGGACGAGGCCCGTGGCATAAATATCACACACTTAGACTGTGGCTGTTACAATAATGTTCAGATCATGGACCACAGAACATGATCACGCTGTATCTCACAGGTTCTGATGAATCATGATTTTAAAGGTACTTCAAATAAACTGTACATCGAGCCACGCTCAAGCGAGACATCAATATACACTACGAGTCAATTTACATTCTGGGATATCGATCTAAAATAATCCCTAATCTTAACAAATTCACAGTTTGATAAGATGAGGAATACTTTCCTCCACATACAGATGGGAGCCTTATTGATGACAATTATTCTAAATGTTATATATATTCTGAATATTAGTATTAAGTCATTTTTTAAGCAATTTCTTTTTAATTCACTTGTTTCAGCTTCTCAAATGTGAATTTTTTTTCCATTTGGTTTTCTGTTGTGGCAAAAACTATGATTTTGGGACAGTTTTTTGTATTATAAATGTAGTTATTTTCTTTATTTTATTTCTTTATTTTATTTCATTGACCAGTTGGCCAATTGATTGAGAAAATCATCCTCAGATTGATCCATAATGAGAACAAAGTCAGTTAAAATTTTAATATCCTATTTTATGAGCATGCTTTGTGACAAAGGCAGACAAAAATACCTTCTATTTACTCACATATTTCATCATTATTGGGTTCATGTCCACATGTATTTTGTATTTATTTATTGAAATGGTCTTTGAGGCTGTGAACCGGAGAGCTGGCCGGCCTGTCACTCTCCTCGAGCCCCCGCCCCGCCTGCCTGTTAACGGGAACTCCCCCTAAGTTCCCCGGTTCTCCTCTCGCTGCTCATTCTCTCCATGAGCTGTCACACACACAGACACACACGCGTACACGCACACACACACACGCATATTCCCACGCGTACACGCTCAGTCACACGGAGTCGCTGCATGTTGGTGCCGCCGTCCGTGCGCTCTCTCTCTCTCTGCGGCTCTCCGGTTTACCGACGAGCGGACGCGTTTTTTTGGTTTCGCAGTCTGCGGCGAGCCTCGTCGTGACAGAGTTTGGAGACGGCTGAAGGAGCAGCGAAGGGAGGGCAGGAGAGGAGAGGAGGAGAGGAGAGGAGAGGGGAGAGAAAAAGGTAAGACATGGTGTCAAAATGGACTGTTTTCGCTCCGCTGTGTTTGGGAACTTCGTGTGTTCGCTGCTCCGCTCCGCGGTCTTCATTTTTTTGATACCTAGGGCGTGTTTGTGAAAGTATTTCTGTTTGAGCGCCAGTATGCGTGCGTGCGTGCGTGCGTGCGCGCGCGCGTGCTCTTTCACATTAGAGGGGGATCCTCTTGTGTCACAGGAAGTTTTTGGAGGCGCAGCTTTGTAGCGGATCATTGAACCTGCCCACTGCAAGAACTACAAGAACTACAAGAACTAGCCATGTTGCATTAGTGTGTGCAGGTAACTTTCATTCTGTTTGCACAAAATCAACTGAACTCTTTGATTTCAGTGCTTTTTAAAACATATGCAGTTGTGTTATAGTTGTCTAGATACACACTGGAGTATCCATAAGTCCCAAGAAGTGAACTGTGTTTTGGTTACAAAGCGCAGAAAGCAGATGTTTTTCACCAACATGGATTACATTTTTTGTATTCAGTATAATAAAAGAAAAAAAAAACAGTATCCAATTAATCTGTCTTGAGAGCAGTGTATTCAGTGTATTCACTGTACTGCCAATGTGCTGAATAAGATGGGGCAGGTTTATTGCGTGTGTGCGTGTGTGTGTGTGTGCGTGTGTGTGTGTGTGCTCGGCTGGTGATATCCTTTCGGATCCTGTGAGGTGGGGGTCAGTCACAGGGTCTCCCCTCTGGAATTCTCCAAGAATAGACGCAACACACACACACACTTTGAGCTCATCTTCAGACAGCTTAATGTCTTTTCTTTTAATGCTGACCCTTTAACGACCGCGGCGTTTTAATTTCACGATGTGCGAGGCTGCTGTGGCTCATTAGACTGAAACCCGCTTTATTTCATGGCTCCGTGAATAGACGGAACTCTCCAGCAACTGTGACACCGTGCTCCCAAGTTAGACGGTGTCCTTCCTCCCTGATGCTGACACCGACTTTATAAGTCTCCTTCTCGTGCGTCTGCATCATTATATAAGTCAGTGTGTGTGTGAACATGAGCCTTTTTGTATTATCTGCTTTTGATTTTGACAGTTCTGCACATGTTATCTATTCATACGTAGAGGTGATGAGCGCAGTGGGTGTCCAACTGTCACGTAGCATCACCGCAGATGATGATGGTTGGTGTGTCTTGCTCAAGGGCTTGTTGGCAGCATAGACCAACCTAGGACTTGACAGATGACCTGTCTTTCTGCTGTGTGGCTATTGTTTTTCTACCTTTTTATAGACAGTGAAGAATGCAGGAATGAGTCAGAGAAGGATATGTTAGAAGAGCAACAAACCAGTGAAGCATGACCGCTCTGCATGAACTGTGGGGAATGTGGAGAGAGAGAGCATAAACATCCCCACCAACCAAACTCTCGACCACACATGCTCACCCACAAACACAATCGATGACAAAATAGAAACTATCAATCGATTTAACAGAGAAGATGATCACTTTCTGGTTTGAGTCATTAATAAGGATTTGTTGCTTATCATCGTGATTCGTCAGGATGCACCAATATGGCCCTAAATAATGATGATGATATCCATCAGCTGTTGCAGATCGTTCTCTTGATAAATCGCTACGTTTTTTCTTTTATAAAATTGTCCGTCGCAGTTTCCGAAAAGTTTTTCCAATAGATTTTATGTTGGAGAAACGGTCTAAACGTTTTCTATCAATTCACCTCGGTAAAAAAAAAAGAAAGTGTAATTCTGTTTGCATGACAGAAACAAACGTGTTTTCTCACCTTTTTTGTCATCGATGGACTGAATCAGAAGAATGCTGTGAAACATGAGGTTCAACCAGCTCGGGGCCAGATCTCTGCCCACAGTGTGGAAACTAGTACATTCGTACAGTCTGCAGCCTCCTTCCTCCAGTGATCAGTGGTTATAGTTCTGGTTTTCTTCTTATAATAAAGCATCTCGGTGCTCATCATGATCTTACCCGAGCTAAAGTTGTTATTCTTGAAACCAGAATGATTACAGCATTTTAAAAGGATGCTGCCTTTTCCTCATCATTATCTATTTTAAAGGGCCACTGATATCAGTTGAATCCATTAGCCATTTTTTTTTACATCATTACTCTTCTTGTCTCCTCTCCTCTCCCTTCATCCACATATCGCAAAGGAGCTTGTTTTAATGCATCTTTTGACTGATCAGCCACTCGGTCTGCTGCTTCCCAGCTCCAATGGTCGGCCCGGTTCCATTTTTTGGAAGTGTATTTACAGTGTGTGAGCCCCAGTGTATCGCAGTGGTCCCCTCACAGATGTGCGTCTTTTCACAGGTGCTTGTTGTTCCCAAGCTTTGTGTGGAAAACCTTGTGTGTGTGTGCAATAGTGTGCATGCATGTGTGATATTAATCTGTTTTTTTTATATCCATTTCTCACATGTAGGTGTAGAAGGACAGGAAGTGCCTGGCAACAACAATATCCCACTGGAATATATTGGGAGTGTCCTGTTGTAATGGAGCAATGTCTGTAGTTGTGTGGGTTTAGTGCCGAATGAATCTAAAACGCAACACCAGCACAGACATGCAAGGTCATATACAGGAGTGCAGTCAATAAAACAGAGTTATGTAATAGCAAAAAAAGAAGATGTGTTTCAACTAACATGGACAGACACACACCTCTTTGGTGAAGTCGGGACAACCCCCCGATGCTGTGTTTATCTCTGTCAGACAGCCGCTGTGTAGGAATAATATGAATCTTGTCTGCTTGTGTGTGTTTTACGTAAGGGGAGTAGGGGAGTAGGGGAGTAGGGGAGTAGGGGAGTAGGGGAGTAGGGGAGTAGGGGAGTAGGAGAGTAGGGGAGTAGGGGAGTAGGAGAGTAGGAGAGTAGGAGAGTAGGAGAGTAGGAGAGTAGGAGAGTAGGAGAGAAGGAGGGAGAGGGAGAGAGAGGGAGAGGGAGAGAGAGGGAGAGGGAGAGAGAGGGAGAGAGAGGGAGAGGGAGAGAGAGGGAGAGAGAGAGAGAGAGAGAGAGAGAGAGAGAGAGGAGAGAGAGAGAGATGGAGAGAGAGAGAGAGAGAGAGAGAGAGAGAGAGAGAGAGAGAGAGAGAGAGAGAGAGAGAGAGAGAGAGAGAGAGAGAGAGAGAGAGAGAGAGAGAGAGAGAGAGAGAGAGAGAGAGTCTTAAATCTTAATTAAGTTTCATTTTTGGATTACTTTCATGTGTAATTATGAGTTACACCCACACTCTCACTTTGTGTGTTGGTTTTGTTTGGGTGTGGTGTGTATAAAATCAAGTCAGCATTAAACTGTGAACCAGGCCACCGACTGCTGCAGGACGTCTCACATTTATACTTTCTAATTGATTCATGTGTGATTTATGTGGCTCTCGGCATCCACATGTGCTCGCCTGCCTTTAATTGTGCCGCGCGCACACAAGCAAGCACACACTAGTGTGCACATGTTCACAGACACACACACACACACACACACACACACACACACAGACACACACACACACACACACACAGACAGACAAAAGCTCTGAGTTACTCATCACTGCAGTACATAAGGCACTATTGTATTTAGTAGCTTCATGGTACTTTTAGTGAGACGATCATTCACATTTCCCAGCAGCATATGAGAGTGTGTGTGTGTGTGTGTGTGTGGTCGTCTCATATTCCATGTAACACTGCCGGCTGCTAAAAATGAAGACGTGACAGGGGAAGTGTGAGTGTGATAGTGAGAAGTGTGTGTGTGTGTGTGTGTGTGTTTGGGAGGCAGGAGCTGCGTCTCAATAAGCCGAGGTTACATGAGCTGCTTGGTTATCACTGAGGTGTCCAGTCAAATAGATTTTTTTACTTTTCTGTCAAATTTGTTTTCGATACACTCATACTGGTAACCTTTATTTCACAAATCAAATTTAGCAGTTGAGAAATGTGTGAAAGTTTATACATGGTTTATACAAGCTTGAGTTTTCAGAGTCATGCACGGAAATTGAGAAAGGGAAATTACAAGATAGGGAGAAGGTGATACTTTTAAAGTTATGTTACAAGCAGTTCACCTGTTGTTCCGGCATGTTGTGGTTTGTGGCAAACCATAAAAGTGGGCTGCTATTCCAGAGGAAAGGTGAGATAAGAGGGACGACTTGTCAGCTTTGGTGGTGGCCTAAAGCTGCCTTGAAGTAGTTGTGGGAGGATGTGTGCAAAACGGCTGTCATTGTGTTATCTTGTCCTTGATATTGATACATTGTAACAAATAAGGGAA
Organism: Myoxocephalus aenaeus; assembly: GCA_038501785.1. Taxonomy (NCBI): domain Eukaryota; kingdom Metazoa; phylum Chordata; class Actinopteri; order Perciformes; family Cottidae; genus Myoxocephalus; species Myoxocephalus aenaeus. Next base: position 135,499 of record JBAMJR010000384.1, read on the forward strand.
ATAACTAAATTGTCCTCTGCTTGTAATATGTTCGGGGGAAATATGAAGATCACATGATTGTCTGGTAAAGACCTACCCGGCTTCACAGGAACAGGGTTCTTTAATTGAAATGTTACTGTGATCTGGAGACTTTAGCTTCAAACAAACAAACAAACAGAAAAAAACAACTGACGTGGTCGTTGCATGTGGTTGTCATAACAAAGACCGCACCAGTGTCAGGAATCAAACCCAGCCCACAATGGGGTAATTCACACAAGAATGTGTGGGAAGTGGACTTGTGCCCGGTGGCCTCTTGTAACCACCTTCAAACCACTGAGAGATGCTCCCTGGGAAAAGGCCGGAAGGGGAGAATGAAGGGAGGAGTGGGAGCGGATGAAGATTAGTGAGACAGGGATGAGGAGCCGGACACTTTGATTCACGGAACTCCCATCATCCTTTGCTGTTCATTGACTGGCTCCATTGTGGCACAAAATAAAAGCATGCTGGTTGGTTGGTTGTGTCTGAATGTCACTGCTTCTCGTCCGTGGACTGTGGACTGTGGAATGTGTGTGTGTGTGTGTGTGTGTGTGTGTGTGTGTGTGTGTGTGTGTGTGTGTGATGAGTTAATAGCTATCCATTGAGTGGTTGATTGTGTTCTGTTGTCCACACTGGCTCCCTTTGTCCAGACTCTTCTCTCTCTCACACACACACACACACACACACACACACACACACACACACACACACACACACACACACACACACACACACACACGTACACACACACATATGAATCTGAAGCAGGCATTCCTCCAGTGGCAGGACCCTTGCCAGAAGAGAAAGAGCGTACTAACTAGCTAACAGTACCATTCATAGTCATGGCAGTGCGGTTCTTCCTGGCTCCGGTTCGAGACATGAACGGGTCCGACGCTAAAAATATATTTACTGCTTGCTTTTTAGTGCTCCTTTTACTCCTCCTGCTCTTCTCATTACTCTTCCCCTTGCTTGTGTGCATGCAAATAAAGTCTGCGCGGCGTTAGGATGTGTTTAATAGCCTTTTGTTAGTTTATAGAGTCGGCCTGTGGTTGCAGCTCTTTAAGGTGTAAATGTGTGTGAGTAGCCCCCTGGGTAAAAAAAAGACATTAGACAGCGTGCAGGAAAAGGTCACGAGGAACCCAAACTTGTGCCATTATAAGTAGACGGTCTGTGTCCTGGCCTGCAACATCCTGAGCTGTATAACAGACAGGCGGACTAAATGACAGAGGCAAAGGGTTGCTTTTTATTGGTCAGTGCGGGTAGACCATGCGTCTCACTGCCACAGACGGAGGGGGAGCATATGGAGAAATTGCGAGATAGAGGAATGAGACATGAAGGGAAGGCGGCAGACAGAGACTGACAGTAATCCGGCAAAACTCCCAGAGAGAGGGAAGTAGACGGATTATTTAATCCGACGTTGGGAATTCACTTTCCCACAAAAAAATACCTCCAGTGCAGCATGCGAAACGGGGGGAAAGCGACTATTTCAGGCCTTCGCTCCTGTTTGTCATGCCAGCCAGCATCTCGGGGCAGCATGAGGGTTTTTTGCGGAGCTGCAAGTACATTAACATGTGAGGAGGAGAGGAAGAGGAGGAGTTGTTTCTCTCCGGTGGGAGAAAATGACCCTGTGTGCCCTTTCTTGTTTTGTTTTCCCCCCCTCTCAGATGAATCTAAATCCATTAAAGAGGCTTTATTGGCAAGATAAGATCGCTCTGACATTGCCAAGGCTTAAGTGCATCTCTGCCTCTTTCTGATTGGTCGAGGAAGTACAGTAGGGAGGTGGTGAGAAAGGTATGACGGCCTTTATCTCGGTCAGTAAACACAAGCCAAGGGAGTCCCTACATTGTTTATACTGTGTCTCTAACTCCCCACTCCTGTATACGTACATACACACTCAGCGGGCACTGTATCACACACACGCACACACACTTGTATAAACGGATACGCAGGCCTGCGGTGCACACACACATACACAAAAACAAGGTCAAACTCACGTGTGCATGTATGCAAGGCACACGTAGACACACATGTATATGCACACGCTCAGAGGCTGCGGTTGGACAAAGTAGTGGTGTGTGTTTTGTGTGTGTGTGTGTGTGTGTGGTGGATTGTTGGCAGCCAGTATACGGTGTACTGGTCAGATCCCAGCACACTCGAGCTTCCCTCCTGCCTGCCAGTCTGACCACACTGTGTGTGTGTGTGTGTGTGTGTGTGTGTGTGTGTGTGTGTGTGTGTGTGTGTGTGTGTGTGTGTAACTGCTCTACAGCATGGAGTTCAGTGCATCTGCCATAAACCGGAGATTTTATACAAAACCATGTGTGGATCTGCGCTGCATATCTTCTGTCGTAGCCTCTCACATGGAACATGTTATGTTATGACGGGATGTATCTCACATGATGAGCACGCTTTTCTGTGTTTGCAGTTCTTTTGAAGGAGAGCGATGCTAAAGATGGTGATCCTTCATTTCTAGAGCTGCTGTTGTTGGAGGGCACTGACTCCAGACATTACAGTTTTTTTCGATTGGTAAACGACAGTGGGCACAACTGGAGTCACATGTGCAAAACTCTAACTACAGTCTGCACTACCAACAGTCACCTGAGCTAAACAGTTCACATCACCTGCAAAACTCATTCCAAGCAACACAACTCTTAACACATGGCTCAAAACACGCTCAGTGCAGCCAAACACTATGCAAAACCCTCACTGAGATAACACACACTGTCAAAGTAATATTTTCTTCAAAGAAAAGAGTGACATTCTTTCACATGATTTATTCAAATTTTTAGAACAACAATTCTTTAAGGTAAATGAAAATTAGCAGTTTGCTTCAATAGTCTGTAGTAATTTACGGAATTACAGTAATGAGAAAAAAAAGGTAGAAACTAAAAGTACATACTGTAATTCGAACAAATAATTGAGGGGCTAATCCTGCCTCTCTCTAGCATCAGGCCACAGGTTTTCATCAACATCACATCTAATGTTCTCTCTTGCCATGCACCTGGGGAAGAACCTTCTGGAGTGCCTTATCCATCCCTGGCAGTCCTCTGGACTCGTGTCCTCACATCCGGCACGCATGGCTTCCAAAAGAGACATTTGGTCATGTGGGTGGTGACCAAACACTTTCCACCTCCAGGCAGAGAACAACTCCTCTATTGGGTTGAGGAAGGGTGAATATGCAGGCAGGTACAAAACCATAAATCTGCGATGTGCTGCAAACCAATCTGTGACAGCTGCAGAGTGGTGAAAAGCAACGTTATCGCAAACTATGACAAAAACTTGGGGGTTTCTTACTGGCTCCCCCTGTTCTGCTGGCACTAGCTGAGCATAGAGCTGTTCTAGGAAAGCTATAAGCCTTTCTGTGTTGTATGGGCCAATGAGTGGTGTGTTGAGAAGCAAACCATCATTGGCCATTGCAGCACACATGGTGATATTTCCCCCCCCCCTTTGGCCTGGAACCTCCACAGTGGCCCTTTGACCTATAACATTCCTTCCTCTGCGCCGTGTTTTGGCAAGGTTAAATCCAGCTTCATCGATAAATACAAATGAATGTGGTCTTTCCAGTGCTTCTACCTCCATTACAGTTTTACTGTAGAAATGCTAGTGTTTTTTTTTACTGTAAATATTTTTTATAGCTGTTTATGTAACCTCAGACGTCTTACCTGGACATATTGGTATCTTTGCTCTTTCACCCGTTCACTGTTTCTCTCGAACGGTACAGTGTATAACTGTTTCATTGTAACTTGGTGTTTCTTTAGGATTCGAGCAATAGTTGTTGTGCTGACAGAATTAACATTTTCAAATATATCATTATCAGCCAGCACTCTATCTTGAATCTCCCGCAGTTTTATTGCATTGTTGACAACAACCATGTCAACAATAGCATTTTCCTGCGCATCTGAAAATATTTTTCCTCTTCCCCCTGTTAGGGGCAGCCTTTGGGTCCTGTTGTAAAGATATATTTTACAGTCAAACTTACTGTAATATACTGTGTAAATATTCTATAATTGCAATACAAAATAGATTCCTGTAATGTTTTCATTTACTGTAAGGATGTAACTCTCACCTGTTTGTATGATGGAAAATTCGCATTACAGATGCCACTGTGGATTTTTGCAGATTGGGTTGCACCCTCAACCCTGCCTCTCTCAATGAGAGACCATGGTTCACGACATGGTCTATAAGTGTAGCCCTTATTTCATCTGAAATAACAGCTCTTTGTCTTCTTTGTCTTCCTCCACGCATCCGCCCTCTCCCTGCCACCCTTCTCCCTCCACGAACCCGTCTTCCTTGTTCCATTTCCAAAATGAGTCTTTCTGAGCTCTATATATATATATATATATATATATATATATATATATATATATATATATATATATATATATATATATATATATATATATATGTGTGTGTGTTCACTAACAAGTCACCTGCAAGACACCTGCTTAGCCTTTCAGCTGAAATTGCAATCAGCAGTGTTTGAAAGGCACAAGGCTGAAATCTATTCCGTTTTGAATGTGTGGTTCACAGTTTTGACAGCAGTGTGTTAGCATTTGAACAAAGTGCTGTAAATCCACAGTGTTGTGCAGGTTGTGGTTAAAGTCATGGGATAAGTGTGTAGAGTTTTGAAAACTGTGTTCAAGCAATGAAAAACAAACTAGAGTTTGGTCCACATGAACTGCTGCTGTGCAGACTGTAGTTAGAGTTTTGCACATGTGACTCCAGTTGTGCCCACTGTCGTTTAGCAATCGAAAAAAACTGTAAATGTACTGTACGGTAGATTATTTGGTGATTTGGGACGGCTTCTCTTTTTTCCTCTCCATCTTTGTCTTTGCTCTCTCCACCGCGTTATCCGTTCTCTCTGCCCAACCAAGCGCACCTAAATGCAAATTATCCATCTTTCTCCATCCAGGCTTGCTACAAGTTGGACTTGACTGATCATGCCTGTATATTACTATCGTCTTTCACAGCATTTCTGCTTCATGAGGTAGTCTGCAGCGGCAAAAGAGGAGGGAAATATGAGGGCTGTAACAGATTAAACTTTACGTAACATGCGTACATGGTAGGATTGCTAATTCATGAAGGGGTTGGTTTCATTTTTGTGGCCTGGAGTTCCAGGGAAGAGGTTTTTATTTTGCCTCAGTACCCGGCGACAGGGATTATGTTTTCGGGTGTACTCATCCTTTCCTCAATTTTGGCACAAACGTCCAGATTGACTCGAGAATGAACTGATCCCAAATTTTTTGGCAATAGCTCAAGAATTCACATGCTAATTATGACAATATCACGCAAATGACTAATAGGATAAAGTGAAGATATTTTTGGACAGACATGGATGTAAACCACAGCTCTGTAATTTTACTGTGAAGCAGCTGCAGCTGATGCGGCAGGGGCTGAGAGAAGCGAGGAAAGCAAACGGGCATTAAGTAAACAGGTCAAGTTGCCCTTGAGCAACATGTTGGCCTTGAACAACTCCTTTGGAGTTGCTCTTTAGCTATATGTGCTGCTCAGCTCACCTTCCATAAAAAAATAGTTTATTTTCACGCAGAACGAAGTACCAGCGGACTCCCGAGGACAGCGGCTGCGTGACTTTGCCCTCACTTTGATCACGTAAATATGGTTTTGTGTGTGGCATTGGTGCCAAAATACCATCACTTCCTATAATCCTGAGCGTTACATCCTTGTGGTTTCCATGGCTACAGACATCCCATGCGCCGACACCAGACAGACGAGAGTAACTTCAACCGGTCGTTCGAGCCGAGTCGTGCTGAGAGCTTCAGGGGTCTTTTTCATTTTGTTTTATTTCTTTTCTTGGAGAGGCATCAGACATTGACCCTTTTCTCTACCGAGTTAAAGCAAGGCTATCATTAAGATAAAATCTTTACCAATCATGCAAAACTGTTTCCCGACTTTTTAAATTGGATAAAATGTTTAAATTATATTGGTTTGGCAGGATGGGCCGCGTGTTTCGGCTCCATTGTGCCAGAGCCCAGAAATGTCTTGAAACGTCTTGTATTTTGATCCGTGCAAATAGCATTATATATGTTCATCCGTTTCTTTAATTTGTATCCTTTTTTTTGGGAAACATTTGCTGACCGTAAAAGACAATACCAGCGTGTCTCTTTTAGTTTTCCCCTGTGGATGTTTTGTTTTCTGATTCAGGAAGCCTGTTTATTCACTTAAGCCCGCAGCTGTTGGGAATGGGGAATTTTAGCATTTTTTTTTTGGGACATTTTGGAAAGTTGAATTCCCTTGACGGTTGAATGGAAACATAGCTTCTCCCTCCCCTTTTTCGTCTGTCTGGAAGGTTTTAAACACTGGACTGAAGGACGGGTAAGCTTCACTGATTCTGACTTTCTTTCTTTCTTTCTTTCTTTCTGTTCTTCCTCCCCTCTCCTTACCCATCACCCTGTCCTCTGTATCTTCTTTGACACCTCCCCCCATATCTTCTTCCTCTGACGGCTCATCTGTCCAGTCCAGGTACAGGCCCCTGGGTGGGGGGGGGACACCAGAGACGTTAGAGTCCCTGTCTGATCCAGACTGAATGGCTCGTTTTGTATGTGTGATTTGAATATTTGTCCATATATACAGTAGAGAGGATGAGCTGCCTGGTACCCATGCCTTCATAATGCTGGTATAAATATCTTCATGCTCTCAGAACGTTACTCTGGAGATTCCACTCCAGTGCGAGGATATTAGTGTGTGTGTGTGTGTGTGTGTGTGTGTTTGTGTGTGCGTGTGAATGTGTGTATCTGTGCGTGCCAGCGCCCGAGGCCTGGGAGAGCTAAGATGCGGTAGTTTGATATCACTGGAGCTCTTTCATCAGTGAGGTGATTCTCCTGCTGTGTTTGAACTGCAGTGAATCAAAAGACGACTTGTTGTACAGCTGCAGCTGTGGCCACATCACCTGCACACTCCAGCTACTCCGACTTTCTCTCTCTCTCTTTCTTTCCCCCTTTCTCTATTGTTTTGTTATCTTTCATAACTTTGACGTCAGGGATAGAAATAGAGGCCTGTGGCTCTTTTCCTCCATCCATCACTGATGCTGAAATCACTTTAGAAGAAACGTTTACAGAGAACAATACTGTGCGAGTGTTATTTAAAACGCGGACGTATCCTTTAACCCTCAAAGTCTTACTTTTTGCATTAATAACCGACGCCCTGCATCACTGCTCTTTGTGAAGCACGAAGCTTCTCATTGGAGTCGTTGTTGAAGGTGCCATGAGGACAGGGATAAGCTCGACGGAGGACTAATGGATGTAACAGGCTCTATTGACATTTGAGATAGAAAACTCATGATTAATAACCTGATCTGCACAACAAGCTTTTGGTAAATTGCATCGGGGCTTTCTTAAAAGAAGTACTTTACACTAAACATTCTCACTCCCGTCCTTCATGGAGAATAAAGCTCACAAAAATATTTTCTATTCTATCTATTTAGAAAATATTTTCTATTCTATCTATATCTATTCTTCTTGATTGTACGATGATAAATATCTGGATTATCTCGATCAGCCTGGGAATGCAGGGATCTAATCTCTGCTTGTTTTATTTGTAAATACGGTCATGAATCGGCTGTTATAAACATGTCATATTTTCCTCTTATTATTCTGATCACAAACATTAAACCATTAGTTTTTTTAAGGGCATTTATCTTAATTTTTTCTCAAGATGATTTATGTCATTCCATCTAGATAGATAGATAGATAGATACTTAGTAGCGCCTTACAGTTTACAGATACAAATAAACACACACAAGATAATATATATAAAAAAGCAACAGGGATGAAAGATATATGCAAAATAAAATTAAAATAAAGTATATATATATATATATATATATATATATATATATATATATATACACACACACACAAATAAAAAAGAATACAAATAACTGGAATGAAATATATGTACAGCTGCAGAGTGTATTCATTAATTTAGCAAATGAAATGTAAACAATAGAGAGTGCAAAATGCAAATGTATGTGAAGTGTAATAAGCATACACGTGTACAGTGATAATTCATCCACAGAGGATCTAGCAAGCGGTGACTTGTTGTAAAGTCGTAATGCCGCAGGCAGGAATGTTCTCCTGTAACGGTCCTTGTGACAGCGGAGCGTGATGAATCTCTTGGAGAAAGTGCTCCGCTGACCCTGCAGTAGGTGGTGGAGAGGGTGGTCCGGGTTGTCCAATATGGACAATAGTTTCTTCAGTGTCCTCCTCTCACCACCTGCTCCAGATATTCCAGTTTACAGCCAATGATGGAGCCGGCCTTCTTAACCAGTTTGTTAAGTCTGTTGGTGTCACCGACTCCAATGCTGCTCCCCCAGCAGACTATGGCGAAGTACAGGGCGCTGGCCACAACCGACTGGTAGAACATCTCCAGCATCTTGCTGCACACATTGAAGGATCGAAGCTTCCTCAGGAAAAAGAGTCGACTCATCCCCTTCTTGTACACAGCGTTGATGTTGGCCTTCCAGTTCAGTCGGCTGTAGATGGAAATACCCAGGTACCTGTACTCCTCTTGCCACGCACACACAGTAACTCAATATATGTGATCAAGACATCGACTGTTGGGGTTTTATAATCTGCTTATAACCGAGTAAAGTAGATTGTGAGGTTATCTTTAGAAGTCAACATACTACAAGGTAAATTTAGCTCTGATTAGAGGACAATCCCGTGCTCTCCCAGTCTGTACTTTCTGATTGCATCTTGATTAAAGGCTGAGTTTTGAAGCATTTTTCTCAAAAACTTCATGTTGACTACATTGATGTGGCCCGCGTGTGTAATTATACTGTAATTTCATCATGCTAACGCTGTGATTAAAGTAGTTTTTTACTGGTTTATTTGTAGCAACATTGTGTTGAGTTTCACAATAGAAGGCAACACAACCCCGGGGCAGAGTGCGTGGGCCGAGCGCTCCTGGGAACCAGAGGGGCTTTTAGTGCTCGGCTCCTCGGGGACCCGGGCTGGGACTGTGTTGTTGTTGTTGTTGATGGGGAAGGCACTCCCACTGTTTTAGGGCCAAAACATACAGCACACACACACACACACACACACACACACACACACACACACACACACACACACACACACACACTCGCATACAAGAAGAAAAGTTCCTGCCTGAGAATCAATATAGTTATCGATGGCGGTAACTGTGGCATCATTATAATGTGAGGAGAATAACTTTTCATAAACTCATGCACACGTCTGCCTCGCATGCTTTCACTAATGCTTCTGTTCACACGCCCTGAGGATCAGATGCTGTGGGTGTGTGGTTACACATACACACATGCACGTATACATGCACCAAAAACAAATGAAAGCTTAAGTTCAGAGATGTGGGGCAGAGCCAAAAAACACACAACAAACGGCCTCCTCCGTCATCGGGCCTTTCAGTCACACAGGGAACACGTTGTTTAGTTACATTCCTTGTTTCCTTGATTCCTCTTCTTGCCTCCTTCTTCCCTCTTTGACGGTATGTTTACAATCCGTAAAAACAGCCCACTAAGGAACTGATTATATAGATGTATACAGCGTCTCTCTCCATACGTCTACCAGTGAAGGAGATTTACATTTTTTATTTCAATATGTTTTAGAAGTTAAGTTAGCCAGGTTCCAAGCGGAAAAAAACGGTATAAGAGGGAAGCAAACTTTTGTTTTCTTCTTTCTTATCCTATCAATGATCTCATGACCCACTGTTGGGGTCGAGACCTGATGTTGGCCACCATTGATATACACTGAATGGGAAAAAACCTGCAGTGTAATATTTCATTTAAATTGGTATATTGACAAATATTTTGCCTTTTTAACAAATATGGTTCCTCCTGCAATTTTAAAATAGCTGTAGGCCATATTGCGATATCAATAACATTTCAAATAATTGTGCAGCCCGACTATTTTTTTACAGTTAAATGATGAAAACCGCCACACACACACATGATGCAATGATCCAGTCCTGTTTCCATTTCTTCCAGGTGCGTCCTGAAAAGATACGGGGGTCAAGTGGCACATCTTCTGGCATGCAGGGGTATAAAGGGGCAAAGGAGGTGAGGTTAGGAGTTGAGTGTTATGATTCCCCCTCTGGCAAGGGCGGGTGACGGCGACACGAGGTATCTAAAGTATCCTTCGTTGAGGCTGAATCAGGGGAATGCAGGCTACTTTACCCGCAGGCGTCAGGACTTATATATAGGTTGCACACTCAGGGACGTCAGCGCTGCCCTCCGGACGCACTCCTCCTCTGGATGCAACTCACGCCGCCAGCATGTTAATCACGCTGTCGGACGGAATAATCAAAAATACGCCTTTTTAGATTGGATTAGATTGTTGTCAAATTTAGGGGACAAAAGAGGAGCCATTCTCTAAATGGAGTCAACTGTTTAACCCTCTATGGCATACTGTTGCCCTCAGGCAACGAACCACCTTTTTGGACCTTACACTGCCCCTTTAATTTTTTTTTATTAAACACAATGTATATAATGTCACCAGATATGTCTGTATCCAATCAAATGAGGGCCCAAAGTGGGTGTGACCTTTTCTCTTCGGGTGAAGCCTTCTTTTCTGGCTGCCAAGCTACATGGGACACAGTGCCACAAATCAGTGAGATAAATCTAACTTTTTAACCTGTTTAAATTGAAATAACTGCGTAAAAAAAAAAAGTTTAAATGTCAAGAAGTATCTTTGATAGTTTAAATACTTATTGTGTACACACACACACACACACACACACACACACACACACACACACACACACACACACACACACACACACACACACACACACACACACACAAGCACACACACTGAACACAATCTCACACACACACTGAACACAAGCACACACACACTGAACACAAGCGCACACACAAACACAATCTCACACACACACTGAACACAATCTCACACACACACTGAACACAAGCGCACACACACTGAACACAAGCGCACACACAAACACACACACACACACACACACACACACACACACACACACACACACACACACACACACACACACACACACACACACACACACACACACACACACTGAACACAAGCACACACACACACTGAACACAAGCACACACACACACACACACACACACACACACACACACACACACACTGAACACAAGCACACACACACACTGAACACAAGCACACACACACACTTGTTTTGTATGTGGATTGTGTACATACAGTGTTGGTAATTTCATTTTGTCAATTGTCATTGTTTGGATTGTCAAAATTAACTCTTTCTAAATGCATACATTGCTTGTTTGACTTATTCCACTTATTATATTTACAAGAGAAAACCTTGATGTTTCAGTACCCTCGTAGCACAGTGTTTCCCTGAGGCAACAAACCCAAATTTAGTTGAGGGGTGGGGGGGGGGCATACATTTTATGATTGATATTGTATCAGGGAGCCCCAAGCTCCCCCAAAAATGGGATGAAATATTTTTTACCCCCCAAAATAAAAAGTCATGCCATAGAGGGAAAGCTGTTTTTTCTCTCCCCAAAATGTCAATGTCTCCTTCCTTTCTATCTGTTTAAGCATGATGGACTTCCTCAATTCCACTCTTTTAAGTCTCTGCTAAAACCCGGAGTCTTAATCCCAAACAGTGTGTGTGAGAGAGTTGAGGAGATGGGAAGCTTTTTAAAAAGACACGGACGAATGACGGATGCTTTTGAAATGAGCAAGTATTTCCCCAAAAAGATGAAACAAACTCCGGACTTAACTTGACACAAAGGCCCAGGGCTTTTTGAATAGATCATTATAACTCGAAGCTCCTCTCTCTCTCTCTCTCGCTTGACTTCATAATGAGGTATTTTTCTTCTTCGGGAAGCTTCTCTTTATTTGCCGACTGAAGGCTGGAGATGATGGTGAAGCCAGTTTCCCAGCGGTTTACTGACTCCTGACTTCAAAGGCCAACACAGTGACAGTCACTGCTGCTGGAGGAGCCAAATCCTGAGGTGTGTGTGTGTGTGTGTGTGTGTGTGTGTGTGTGTGTGTGTGTGTGTGTGTGTGTGTGTGTGTGCGTGTGCGTGTGTGCGCGCGCATTTCCAGTGGTGGGGAATTACACTTTGAGATAAGGCTTTTTTGTTCTTTGCTTTCTGAGAGCTGAAATTGTCGAGATAAAAATAGAGAATGATTATTTATATTCTGAGTAACTCAGTATTGATGGAGCCAGTTTCATCTGTTGCAAGTTGCAGTAAAACGTGTCTGAAAACATACTCAGTCCGTCTGAATGACAGCTTTTTAAATCCTTGACTGAAGTCGAAGCCTCTCTTTCAAGAATTGAAAAGTGACTTAATGTATAGTGAATGAATAGTTTGCAAAAGTATGCGCTCTCTTTTTAGCCATTACTGTCAGTTTGGCCCATGACGTGTGTGGGTGGTTTTATAAATCTCTCTCTGCACCGAACTGTGCAAGTGTAGGTGTGAGTGTGGTGTTTTGTACTTGTGTGTGTGTGTGTGTGTGTGTGTGTGTGTGTGTGTGTGTGTGTGTGTGTGTGTTTGTTTGCATACGTGTGTGTGTAACGGCATACAGATGTGAGGCGGACACATGGAAGGCTTGGCAGTATACCGACAGGATGACTGTGTGTCTGCCTTCTCTGCCTGCCAGGAGCTCAGTAACTGACTGGAAAATTTGCAATCACTGCGCGCACTGCCTGCTCATGTTATATGGAAACACACACACACACACACACACACACACACACACACACACACACACACACACACACACACACACACACACACACACACACACACACACACACACACTAAATACATTTATAGTATTTTACTGGCAGCTAATGGGAAGAAGAAAGACATTCACTCGCCAACTTAACATGATAGCATTTACTCCCCGCTTAACTTTTACGGAAATATGCACACACCCACATGCACACACACACTGAGATGTGAGCCAATGACACATCCCAGCAGCATACGGCATGCCGTCATACCAAATGCATGAGGGATTTGAGGCAGACGAGGACTTGACTTAGGTTTTGTTGGAGATTTGTGTGCTGCTTATTCTAAGTGTGTGTGTGTGTGTGTGTGTGTGTGTGTGTGTGTGTGTGTGTGTGTGTGTTGCACCTCTCCAGATAAGGCAGGGCTAACAAGGCAGTTGGCCTCCCTCTGACCTACCTTCCATAGCCTCATTCTTCATATTGACTCCCAGTAGTGATGATGATGAAATCCAGTCCATCCCGTCTCTGCAGGTTCACCCCGCTGTTCTCCTTTAGCTCCTCGAGTGGATGTATTGTGGAACAGGGAGAGCATAGCAATAGGAATCTTATGATGAATTATCTATTTTATGTTGATGATTATTGCAAGATATATTTATCGTTAATAGAAATAATAGTCAATGCTTACAGCTACGATGTATTGGCTCTTCGTACAGTGTTTTTGTTCGTAGAGTAAGACGAATTTCAAAAATATCAGATTTTTCCCTGATCTTTTTTTGAGAATGGTCCAGCTCTAAGTGATGCTCTCTACAGACAACCTGACCCTTGTGTGGTGCCACAGTGGTCAGAAGATTGTTAAAATCATCAGGATGCACCTTTTTAGTGTGGTTAAAAAATAACACAATTTCACTCTTACACTAAAATTAAAACATTCTTCTCTCCTACTGGCTCCCTGTCAACTCTAAATTCAATTTAAAAATCCCTTTTGGCCACTTTCTGAGCTGTGAGAGGCAGGAGCAACCTCCTCCAGCATGAGACTGAGTTACAGCTCCATCATCACAAGCGCATCAATGACGTCCTCTCTGCCTGCCGGGTGTGTTGCTTCAGACGTGAAACCAAAGCTGATCAGCCTCTGAGATCTGGAACTCATTCCCATTGGACTTTAAAAAAAAAAAAAGCAGCTCCACACTCTCCTATTGAGACTTTGTTGAGTTTTTTATCATTGCCTTTAACTATTTATCATTTCGAAGTGTGTGATAGTCTGTAATTGACATCACTGTCAGTCAGCCAGTTGGAGTGAGTGTGTGCGTGTGTGTGTGTGTGTGTGATACATTTTGGCACTCGTCGATGTGATGGTGCAGGCTCGCAGCCAGTGAGAGCCATAGTAACAGCCCAGTGCTCCCACTCCGCCTTTGAACTGCTGCTATAATGAGGGAATGTTCTTTTCTAAGCCTAACCCAAGGGAGGGAGGGACTGTGTGTGTGTGTGTGTGTGTGTGTGTGTGTGTGTGTGTGGGGGGGGGGGGGGGGGGGGGGGGGGGGGGGCATGGTGAGTCATACATGCTGCAGCCATTGTCTTTGTACTCTTGACATGCTGGCCTATAACCAAAGGTCTTGTTATTTTCCTCAGCCTTCAGGTGACAGAAACAAACCAGGAAGAAAGTGTGTGTGAGTGTGTGTGTGACTATATGTTGCCCCAGGCGATATACTTTCCTTATATCCAGGGTATAGTCTCACATGAGATCACCACGTTCGTTCTTCTTATTGTAAGCTTTGGCCTACAAAGCTGGGCGGCCCGTCAGGAAAGTGTGTGTGTGTGTGTGTGTGTGTGTGTGTGTGTGTGTGTGTGTGTGTGTGTGTGTGTGTGTGTGTGTGTGTGTGTGTGTGTGTGTGTGTGTGTGTGTGTGTTGACAGCAGAGACAGGTCCCCAGCTCTTTGTGAAGTTCTGGTTTGACATTATTGGTAAGCCATACTTGAGTCGGCTCGTGTAGTAAATCTTTGCTTTCATGCTGCCATATTGCAAACAGATGTGCACACACACACACAGCCTGCAGCTAAATTTGGAAGCCAGAAAAATACTCTCCTTCACTTCTTATGTTTGCTTTTTTAATCTTTGATGAGACTAAACCCAGTTTTCTAACTTTGTTGAACAAACAAGCTCTTTTTCATTATGTCGCATTACTTTCATTCTCATTAGCTCATTTCTTTTTTTATGCAACCTCTTGTATAGGCTTGTACCAGGTTATAGTGTACGGACCATGTGACTCATCGTTTAGTTAACAGGTAAGCTTTAACTTTGACTCACAAAGAGCAGCTGCAGCCGGCTCCAAGCCAGATGTTGTACGGGGACAAAGACTTATTCCATTTGTAAAAGTCTCGCTTGCAATGCACCTATGTACCGGGCTTATAGCGGCAGCGCCACAGCCACATGAGCTCGGGCTAAACCCACATCCCGGCCGGAGGCTGCATGCACTTGGCACACACCGAGGGTTTGTGGATAAGTGAATGAAACACCCTGTTGATGTCTCAAACAGATAAGATGAAAATGTCCAGGAAAAGCACCAGCAAAAACTGGGCGGAGGAGAGAAGATACCGGCGGTAATTTTTAGAGGGATGTGATTAACAGAGTGGATACAACCGAAGAGGTGTTGATTTGAGAGATGAAGGATTAGAGAAGAGGAGAGGGAGAGTGCTCGGAGAAGAACATAAGAGACATTTTGAGTGCATAGTGCAGGCATGCACTGGGAGGTAAAAAGGAAAAGGTCAAGATTTTGGTGGAGTCTTGTGGTGATAAGGACCCACCCCCACCCCTCGTCTCTGTGGATCAGGTTGTGTGTGACGCACTCCGAGACAGTGAGACTCACAGACGTGTGCACGCATTCAGACCCCGAGATGAAAAGGCAGCCGGACATTTGACTGTGAGCGGCGACTCTGGTCACATGGCCAAACACAACTCCAGGAATAGGCTCTAAACACTGGGGAAGAAAATAACACGGTAACAGGGGATGTGGCGTGTGTGTGTGAGAGAGAAGTGAGTGTGTTTTTAAGTGGGATTGTGCTGTACATTTATCTAAATAAGCAGTACTGTTACTTTTTTTAAGTCTTACTTTCCCCAAGGCCCTTTTTAATATCAATCAGAAATCTTGAAGTTGTGATTTTATTGTTGTTCCCACTAATTTTCCTTCAGTTGAGGTTGTGTGCAGCCACACGTTTAATAGACGGGGGGAGGGGGTTGAGTGGGAGGTTAGGGGAGTCCAGTTTTATGGGCTTGTTTGTATGTTGGCTTGTAAAAAAGTGACAGCTGGTCCCACAGGCCGCCATAGGTCTGCTGAAACATACAGTAAAACGAAACATTTTGAAAACTGGACCAAAATATCAAGATGATATATTTAATTCTCACATTTTAAAACTACGGTTCAATGACATCACCGCCCAAGTCCGGGTCCAAGAGGTTAGATGGAAACCACTAACCGGAGGGAGGACTGGGATCACTGTTGGGTTGATTTAGACAGAATGTTGCAATACCAACACACATGGAAATCCTGATTAGACGGAAGTGTTGAGAAAAGTCTTATTAAGCTTATTGTCTTCCAGGCTTTGCAGAGATATCTGCCACAAATGTGTTGTTTTATCAAAGGGTATGAAAAGAAAAGCACCAAACATTCCTCCCTTCCATTTTGCCAAATGTGAAGATTTGCTTTGTTTTCATTGAATATCTTCTAAACTGGGAAAAAGCTTTCCATTTAAATATGAGGTGGAATCAGAATCAGAAACCGTTTATTTGCCAGGAACGAGGAATTTTTCTATGCGGAAGGTGCATACATTAGACGTTAGACGAGACAAACAACAATCAACAATCAACGACCACAATAAGAGGGACATTTAATGGTTTTCTGGTGCAATAAGGTGACAGGATGTTAATGAAGTTGTGCTATTAATCTGTTTTTGCTCTAGTTTTGTATTTATGGTTTAGTTTTTTCGCTGATGTAGTAAGATTGTAGTCTCACTGTTTAATTGTAGGTCTTTTAACTTGTTATTGAAAATAAGTGTTTCACTTTTACACGTTATCTCTTGGATGTGTGTGTGTGTGTGTGTGTGTGTGTGTGTGTGTGTGTGTGTGTGTGTGTGTGTGTGTGTGTGTGTGTGTGTGTGTGTGTGTGTGTGTGTTGCAGCGAGATAAGGAGGGGTGAGTCAGTGGCGGTTCGGAACACGATGACTCTCCTCACCTTCTCTGTGGCGACGGGGCCGAGGCGACGGGTTTGCGGTTAGAAACCCTAATCTGCTCCTCATATGACCCTCTGATGGACAGGGACAGCAGTCCACACACACACACACACACACACACACACACACACACACACACACACACACACACACACACACACACACACACACACACACACACACACACACACACACACACACACACACACACACACAGCTCTCAGACTAGTTAGTCTAGCTTTGGCGCTCCAGTCTAAACATGCTCTTATATGGATTTCTGTTAAATTCTGGAGATCTCTTTCTTTCATTGTAAACACACGGTCCGGCTGCCTACATGTGACCGACGTCTTTTAGAGGAGCGAGGGAGACATTTCTTTTAATGCGTCGTCCTGTGACACTGTATATACACTGTGCGTCACTGATGAGGCGTCCTTAAGAGGCTACTTTTAGACACGCAGACTACATTCCCAGAGAGGCCGGTGGTGTTCGAGATGTGAACTGTGATTTCATCAATATTTTATACTTCTTTTTTTCACATATCGATGCTTGCTGTGTTCAAGCTGGATCTGGTCAACATGATTGGTTGGTGCCTTTTTATTCATTAAAAATCTACCTCATTCCAACAAATAAAAACACCAATACAAAATTGTTTTCCCCCGCGTAATATTCCTGTTCTGTGTGAATACATTAAAGGCAAAGTAACAGCCTGATTTGATATATAATGCCACTGCTGTAAGTTTAACCTCTGTTTCATGTACTGTAGTTTGCAGCTTTGATTTTGACCTCTTATGCATTTAATTGGTTCAATAACTATGAGAATGTGATTTGGAAATCATATAGAAGGCAAAATCTGTCTCTTTCCCCTCTATAGTGTCTGACTCACCCTTGTGTGTGTGTGTGTGTGTGTGCAAACATTATACTGTCATTTGACAAGCTGTCAGGCCACTCTTGACATACCTCCCTACATCTAGACTCCACTGGCTGCACTGCTGACGCATCGTCTCACGATCAGCTGCTAGTGGGCAGATCCGTCCTCTTGTTATAGTTTATTGCTCATTTCGATGGGTTTACGTGTGTGTGTTTGTGTGTGTGTGTGTGGCTGTGGCTGTGTGGCTGTGTATTGCATTAGAATGATGTCCGTTGGTGCATCCAGAACACTTTGGAACAAGTCCCTTCAGCTCTGACCAGCAGTGGATCCGGGACTGGTTCTGGCTCCATGTAGTCTAGTCTTGGTCTACTTCTCTTCCTTTTGGGGCTCTCAAGTGTGCCGGAACATTCACCACCTCATTATAAATTATGTTATTAGCTATTTTGGTACAGCTGATAAATCCTTTTCTAGATTATACTCTTCTGCTGTTAAACATTTTTACAGCAGGACCATCTTTGGCTCAGTGTGTTCTGAACATATACCAACATAATTTCATGACCGGTCGATATCGGTGGTCAAGTTGCATTGTGGGTGATGTCGGTTTTCCTTGCCAGGTTTTGCCAGGGAAGAATGCATGTAATAAAAATGATGATCTTTTTGGGTTTAAAAAACTATATTTTTTGGCTTTTCTGCATCAATTTTGCTGCATTTTTGTCCCCTAATAAAATAAGATAATCCTTTATTCGTCCCGCAATGGGGAAATTGCAGGATTACAGCAGCAATCTTAGTAAAACACTTAGTAAAATAAAAAACAAGTAATATAAATAAACAGTATTAAAACAGTAAATAATCTACATATATTCTACGTATATCTAATGTGTCCATTGTCTGACAGTGTTATAGGAGTGTGATTCTAGATGGTTGGATTCCTCTTCTAAAGGATGATGGGGTCAGGGTAAAAAAAAAAAAACTGATGCAGAGACCCTGGACGGATCAGATTTTTGAAGTGCACTTTGATGAACCATCGGAGTTATTGAACTGATTCTGATCATGCTTCGGCTCATTGATTTTGATCCCCACTGCTCCAAACTGAACCTTTTCTCCTTCTTTATTTCTTACTGTACGGTTTTGGATGCGTGTGCATTCAGCTGCCTGGTGTCTTGTTAGAAGTTGTTGTTGTACGCTGGTGGCTTCTGGCTCTGCATTGTAGCAGAAATCAAGTGTTGACTATGGCTGAATCCAGGTCAGCTGTCTTTGCACATTACATTAGATGTAATTGTGTGTCCTTTTGTCTCCTGTGCCAGCGTGCATGTTCCTGATGTCAGTGTGTCACCTTGTGCATCAGCGCAGCCCAAGGCATGACATCACCCAAAATGTGCTTTTTTTCAAAGTCGCAACAATGCAGAGGCCCGGTCATAAGCGTGTGTGTGTGTTTGTGTGTGTGTGAGTGTGAAAGTGTGTAGGTGTTTATTTTCTTTGTGTGTAGGTGTGTGTTAATGCCTACCTGACTTAACGTGCATGTTTGTGTCTGTATGAGCGTAGCGCTGATGTGTATTGCAATAGTGTGTGTGTGTGTGTGTGTGTGTGTGCGCGCGCGTGGATATTTTTTGCAGATGCCAGCTTTCATCATCATTATCTCATGTGGCCGACAGCGTTGCTTATTAGCGGCATGTTGTTTTTACCCTAGAAAAGCAGGATGTGTGTGTGCCTGTGCCTTATAAGGCCACACTTTTTTAACCAGGAAACATTTAAGGATAAGAAAAGACGTGAGTCACTGTTTTCATTCTTCATTCATCGGCTCAGGAGCACAAAAACATCCTCTTTGCCCTTACACCTTCTCTAAGGGGATTTACACTGTGTGTGTGTGTCCGCCCGTGTGTCCTGCAGTCCTTGAGGTTGTTGTTTTGTTCCTCATGTCGTGGTGAGCTATTCACACGACCCACTTTCCCGAGAGATGTGAAGAGCGGTGGAGGAGCAGCTGGTGCAGCGCCGGAGTCGCAGAACTGTGGAGGAGCACTTGTGCAAACTCAGCGTGTGAAGTGGGAGCGTGCAGCCAGTTGCAGACGAGGAGGAAGGAATTAATTGAAGGAAGGAGGGAGATGAGGAAGGAAGGAGGGAGTGTGAGGTGGTATGACATTCTTTAAATTGTAGGAAATAACCTGTTGTATAAATATATATATATATATATATATATATAAGAGCCGGGCCGTGACAATATACACACACATACATACATACATACATACATACATACATACATACATACATACATACATACATACATACATACATACATACATACATACATACATACATACATACATACATACATACATACATACATACATACATATATATATATATATATATATATGTGTATATTGTCACGGCCCGGCTCTTGGTCGTAACAAATATGGAGACACACCAAGGTTTAAACTAAACAGTAACCATTATTTATTAACAGACACAAAGGTTGACTAACAATAATGGGTCTGGAGAGGGGGGCCCCCATGGGCAGACTGGTGAGCCTTTTATCTGCCACCCTCTGATTGGGGTTGATTGGCCAGCTCCGCCCATCCGGAACCACCTGAGAGGAGAGACCTGGGGAGAAGCTTGATTGGGCAGCTCCGCCCATCCGGAACCACCTGAGAGGAGAGACCTGGGGAGAAGCAGAGGATCTTGCCCAGGTTACCTATAACAGTCAGAGGGCCGTCACACCCCCCCCCATAGAAAAAGGGTTCCAATGGAACTCTACTAATCATAGTAACGTTTAATATATCTCACAAAAAGGGATTGAATACATAAAAAAAAAAACTGTTGCCTAGTTCCTACGCGTCTGCACCCAGCCACTCCTCCAACCTCAGCCGCAGGATCCTGCGAGCGACCTTAGTGGAGTGTAAGAAAGGAGGAAGATAACATGTACAGCACTTTCAACATTAGGCTATTTAGCAGGGTTTGGTCAGGAGTGGACAACCCATCCTCCTCAAGCTCTGCCACCGCATGAGGGATGGAGTCCGCCAGGACCGTATTAGCCAAACCCGCCGGACGGGGGCATACTGGAGAGGACACACGATCGTAATAAGTCTTCAGTAAGTTAATATGACAGAGTTGGTTAGGTTTCCTACGCAAAGGCGTGGCAATCAAATAGCTTTGGTCTGAAACTTTCTTTACAACTGTATGTGGACCAGTAAATTTAGCCTGAAAGGGGGAACCGACCAAAGGCAGCAGAGCGAGAACTTGATCACCCGGGGAAAACGTGCGTTGCTCGGATCGACGGTCATAAAGACGCTTCATTTTATGTTGGGCGCCTGCAAGTTTCTCTTTTGCTAGCTCTCCAGCAGCATATAGCCTATTCCTGAATCCCTTTACATAATGCAGCAAGTTTTTAGGTGGCTCAGAATTCTTCCAATCGTCCTGCAAGACTGCCAAAGGGCCACGCACTGTGTGTCCAAACACCAGATCATTTGGGCTAAAGCCTGTACTTTCCTGACTTACCTCCCTAGCCCCCAGCATCAACCACGGTAACCCCTCTTCCCAGTCTCTGCCTAACTGAGTACAGTACGCACGGAGTAAAGACTTCAACGTGGCGTGGAACCTCTCAAGAGCTCCTTGACTCTGCGCGTGGTAGGCTGACGCCTTGTTATGTTTCACCCGGAGTTGTTTCAAAACCTGTGCAAACAGATGAGAGGAAAAGTTAGAACCTTGGTCTGATTGAATGACTTTGGGGATTCCAAATATGGAGATGAACTGAGTCAGGGCACGGACTACCGACTTAGTAGTGATGGTGCGTAATGGGTATGCTGCCGGATACCTAGTGCTCTGGCACATCACTGTCAACAGATAGGTTGCACCCGAACGCGAACGAGGTAGGGGACCAACACAGTCAATAATGAGATGCTCAAACGGTTGACCAATTGCCATAATTGGGCAGAGAGGAACAGGCTTTATGCTCTGATTCGGTTTTCCGGTCAACTGACACGTATGGCAAGTTTTAATATACGAGGCCACATCCCTCTTTAGACGAGGCCAAAAAAAATAACGCAAAATGCGATCATATGTTTTACGGACACCCATGTGTCCACCCTCGTCATGTGACACTTGCAAAACCAAACTATGAAATTTGGAAGGCACGACAATCTGGAAAATAGGATCTCCAACAAAATCAGGACCATGGGGCACCCACTTTCTCACAAGAACCTCATCATGAATGAAGTATGCCTGTGTACTGTCCCTCGCACCAGCAGCAGGGAGAGCCCTCTCAAACAGAGGCTTCAGAGAAGGGTCCACCCGCTGCTCCCTCACCAGGTCACCGTGAGAGACAGCCAAAGGAAAATCAGACAAGGATAACCTGACAGTTTCTGGGTCATCATCCACTTCAGCATCGTTTGCACGGCGCATCGCACGGGTGACTGCACAAGCAGTGAACACCTCGGGCAACTCCCTTTCACTATCATCAGGCCTGCTTTTAACCAGCGGTACTGACGCTACCACAACGGATGGCCCATCAGCCCAAACACGCGCACCACCCAAACCATTACCCAATATCATTGTGACTCCTTCAATTGGTAACGCTGGCCGAACTCCCACCTGCGCTTCACCCTGGAACAAATCAGAAAAGAGCCTTATCTTGTGTAGGGGAACATTCAAAACCTCAGTACCATGGGTGCCCGAGCCTTCAGCTGCTCAGCACCCAGGCTCTGGAACTCCCTCCCCCCACACATAAGACAAGCAGACTCCATCACATCATTCAAGTCACAACTCAAAACTCACCTGTTCAAACTGGCATTCACTTTATAACTGGTCCCTGTGCACTTCACTTGTTCCTATCCTTTATGTTCTTATATTGATGTTTTGTTTTACTGTTGTTTTTATCATTCATACTTTTATCTTTTACCCACCCTGTATTATTTTTGTAAGGCGACCTTGGGTGCCTTGAAAGGCGCCTCAAAATAAAATGTATTATTAT
The DNA here is from genome assembly GCA_038501785.1 of Myoxocephalus aenaeus. Classification (NCBI taxonomy): domain Eukaryota; kingdom Metazoa; phylum Chordata; class Actinopteri; order Perciformes; family Cottidae; genus Myoxocephalus; species Myoxocephalus aenaeus. The sequence goes on from JBAMJR010000384.1 coordinate 158,270, forward strand.
TATTATTATTCAAAACGTTCATGCCCATTCCAAGGACTGGAATGAAGTCACCAGTATCCGAGTTTTCTGAAAACGGCAGAACTGACGCTACAATGAACGTGTCAAATGCACCAGTATCACGCAAAATTTTCACAGGAACCTTGTTGTCACCTTCCAACAGAGACACAAACCCTTCCGTTACGAATGGCAGATAAGAATCAAAACCTGGGGAGGGCTGAGTTTTGGGTGATGGTTCAGATTCTGGGGTGACATAACCGACCCGTTTCACCACAGGGGCAGCCAGACCGGCCCCTTGCGGTTCCGAACCGTTCTGGGCACCACTCGATCCACTTCTTGGCCTGAGTGCATAACACCCAGACTTCCAATGTCCCTTTTTACGACAATAGTTACAAACTTTGTCAACCTCCCGTGCACTATGTTCACTCCTGTATACTGACCCGACGACTCTACCTAGACCAGCAGCAGGCTGCATATCAAACCAAGGGCTATTTCTCCTGAACCCAGAGTCAGCAACATAAGGGCGAGGCTCCCCAAATGTACCCCTATGCGTCAAGGTGTAGTCGTCTGCTAGCGCAGCAGCTTCAGCCACTGTTTTAACTTCCTTTTCACCGATGTAAGTAGCAATCTGTTGTGGAACTGCCGTCTTAAACTGCTCAAGCAATATCAGGTCGCACAAACTTTCAAAGTTGTCAACCTCCGAAGCAGTGCACCAGCGATTAAAGTGCAACACCAAGTCACGTGCAAATTCCAAATGTGACTGCATCTTCCCTCTTCTCCAATTTCTGAAGTGCTGACGGTATGCCTCTGGCACCAACTCGTATACCTTCAGCACAGCCGCTTTAACTTTGGTATAACTTTGGCTATCAGTGTTACTCAGTGCTGCGTATGCCTCCTGAGCCTTTCCTGTGAAAGCACACTGCAACATCAACGTTCGCTCAGTGACGGGCCAACCCCGTGTATCCGCAATACGCTCGAACAAAGAAAAAAATGTGTCCGGGTCTCTTTCATTAAATTTGGGCACAAGGCTCAGGTTACGAATAATATCAAAAGGACGCGAGGACGCACCACCAGACTCAAGTGAACCATTCCCATCAAACACGGAATCACCAGAGAGTTTACCCGCACTACCCAAATCCAGCTTTCGTCGTTGCAACTCCATTTCACCTAGTTGCTTCTCCATTTTAATTTTTTCGAGTGCCAATTCCTTATCTATTTTCATTCTTTCATGTTCCAATTGTATCAACATCAGCTCTTTTTGTTGGTCAAATGTTAACCCAGGGACTATCGACCCAAGCGGAGGCAGCCCCTTTGCAACACTGGGAGAGGAAACCTGTGCGCACTTTTGCAAAATGTCATCTTTCACCAGATTTGCTATGAGACATTCCTTAACCTCCTGTTTTTTCTTTCCAGTTATTGCAACGCCATAATGTTCAGCGATTTGCAATAATTGAGCCTTTGTAAACAGTTCCAATAACTCCTCAGATGGAGCATCAAAAAATGTTTCTATGCCAGCCATGACTGCAGAATGCCTACGGACCCAAGAGCGCAGACCAAAACCCTCCGCTGCGCACTAGAGGCACTTAACCAACTCGTAGACGGTGCGTTCCCTCTAACTACCTACACAAAAATCTTATTAAGCTCAACCCTAGTCTTCATGTGGCTACTGGCAGCGGGTACTTACGCACTGAAGCCCATGGGTCGGAAAAGAAGACCAGCACGCTGGCGCCTCCCCCCAAGCACATGGATGTGCCCCCGAGACAACTGCTGCTAACCGCGGTCACCACAACACTACTGGTAGCGCTCAGCAACACCCAAAGGGATGAAGCCGTAACCTTACAGGGAAGCCCCGCAATTTTAATTGCGCAACGGTGAGTCCTAGTACTGCGTCTTGCTCCAGGCTACCTATCAAGCATAAATGAAAAACTACCTGAATGTTGCACAAAACAAATGCTCCCCCTCTCTCGTCCAAACACCGAGCAGAAAACAAAGTAGACCAAGTTTAATTTAATCAATAATATTTACTTTAACAAACCTCAGAGTGTCTCCCCAATGCCAATCAAGGCTTTACCACGACACACAGCGGTGCACTTTCCTATAGCCTCTTGGCCACCCGAATCAATTCATTTAACAACAAGAACAACAAGTGATGCCTCCTTTCCTTCAACAAAGGAACGTCCCAGTAGGTACACCCAAGTAATCAAGTGTGCCCCTACCACTCAAGGCACCTGGGAGCCACACAATCAACAAAAACCGAAATCAATCGATTTGAGCTCAACAAAAAATCCTTACCACTACCTGATTCAAACGGACGAGCCCCCAATTTGTCACGGCCCGGCTCTTGGTCGTAACAAATATGGAGACACACCAAGGTTTAAACTAAACAGTAACCATGATTTATTAACAGACACAAAGGTTGACTAACAATAATGGGTCTGGAGAGGGGGGCCCCCATGGGCAGACTGGTGAGCCTTTTATCTGCCACCCTCTGATTGGGGTTGATTGGCCAGCTCCGCCCATCCGGAACCACCTGAGAGGAGAGACCTGGGGAGAAGCTTGATTGGGCAGCTCCGCCCATCCGGAACCACCTGAGAGGAGAGACCTGGGGAGAAGCAGAGGATCTTGCCCAGGTTACCTATAACAGTCAGAGGGCCGTCACAATATATATATATATATATGTATATATATGTAGCAACCATACAGATGTAAATCAGTGGTCTCTTTGTTTACATAAGAAACGCCTCCACAGTGATTTTATATAAAATGTCCCGATAGGCCTGAACTGTTCAGCCCCGACTGCTGCACTGACCTATAAAGACCAGTGATATTACTCTGGGACGCACTCTGTCAAGCCTGCAGACGGGTTTCATTGTGTGTGTGTGTGTGTGTGTGTGTGTGTGTGTGTGTGTGTGTGTGTGCGCGCATGTATGTGTCTCCAGAGAGCAGTGATTTGTGCTCTCAGCGGCCTGGGTCTCATCCAGACAATAAGTTTGGCAGACATAACGAGAGAACCCCCAAGTCTCTGCCGCACGCACGCCTATTCAATCCTAAAGTTATGCCTTTCATATATGTTTATTTTTATTTTTTAACTTATGCTTAATTGTGTCAGATATCCCCTGATTGTTGTTGCCAGTGTTTTGGCTCGTGCACCGGCATCTGGTTCACAGCTCCTCTGCTCGTCTCCGTGCCGGAGCTGGCAGGGCTTTTTTAATAATTTTTTTGCCATCCAGGCTGCCAAAACTCCAGCTCTCCTCCTCAAATATTTTACGTTAAAGTTTATTAGACACAGGAAAGAGGAAGACTGGAAGGGGATGATTGTGGTTAAAAAAAACAAAAAACGTTAAATTCCCTGCCGTAGTTACTGTATTTCTTTCGGTTGCAGTTATTTCACCTTCCCATTTTGAACGGTTTCATTGCCAGACAGGCCATCTTTCTCCTTTGTGTCCTGGTCTGACTTTCTCTGCAGCTGTAGCCGCGGCAGAAAAAATGCTGAGAACTGTGAAAGCGTGGCCCCCAGTCTGACGAGGCCCCAGTCTCCCCGAGTATCGTTCCATCTGTCTGCGCCTCTTTTTTTCTGCCGGAAAGTGACAAAAAGATGGCTGATTGATGCACAGCTGACGAGCAAATCTGACTCTCTCAAGGGGTGTGTGTGTGTGTGTAGGCAAACAGGCAGAGTCAATAAATAATTCATAAATTGATTACAGGAAGAGGCTCAGAACTGGGTCACAACTGCAGTTAGTTTGTTGGACATTTGTTAAGATCAGAGTGTGAGAGAGAGGAAAGTGAGAGAAAGCATTAAAAACAGGATGTATAGATGAAAGACAGAAATACAATTGATCGAATGCACTTATAACTGCACATGGTAGTGCAGAGTTTGCATGTGTTTTGTATTAATTTCCTCATGAGTGTGCATGTGTGTGTTTGTGTTTCTTGGAGGAGCGTAATGTTGTGGAAAGCCCAGTAATCCCTCTTTTGTTATACACACAAAGTCCCTCTCCTTCTCTTCTCTCTGTTTGAGCACAGTAGCAACACACGTGCATCACGTTGTGTGTTTGTGTATACAGTGAGACGGCGAGTAGAGACCTGTCCCCTCTCCCCCGGCGTTATGTTTAGGGTTCCTATTTGGGCCTCCTCCTTCATGGGCTAAGTCACACAAAGTACACAACTTATTTTTGTGCACAGTTGCTGATGCACACACATAGAGTGGAGGTTGTGACAAAAGTGGCCTCTGAGAGAGGGAGGGAGAGAGAGAGAGGGAGGGAGGGAGGGAGAGAGAGAGGGAGAGAGAGAGGGAGAGAGAGAGGGAGAGAGAGAGGGAGAGAGAGAGAGAGGGAGAGAGAGAGGGAGAGAGGGAGAGAGAGAGGGAGAGAGGGAGAGAGAGAGGGAGAGAGAGGGAGAGAGAGAGAGAGAGAGAGAGAGAGGGAGAGGGGGAGAGGGGGAAAGAGGGAGAGGGGGAGAGGGGGAGAGAGAGAGCCCCTGCAAACTGCATTATATTTAACCTGCACTATGTACTTTCAATCTGAGGGAAATGTGTTTTGTGTATTTCTGTACTACAGTGAGGCATGTGCAGGCATACGTGTGGTGTGGAGGTGGCTCAGTGTTATAAACACCAGCGGTGTTTGTTTACACGCTCGATCACTTTGGGAAGCTGTCGTTTACTAAGATATGCAGACATATATTTAGTGTGTGTACAGCAAAGAGGAAGGAGTGTGTGTAATAGTCTATTTCTAACGGTCTGTCCAGATTTCAAGTGCAGCTTGCCAGGAAGTGTAATTTCCTGCTCAAGAGACTGATTCAGCAGCATCCAGCTGTTGTGTTTGTGCAGAGAGAAAAGAGAGAGGAAGCAAGACAGAGAGATGAGGCGACCGACTAGTTTCTTTCCACACAACTACGTTTTATAGTTGTTTTTCCAGGTGCCACAAGGCCCCACAAACCCACCCACAAACCCACTAATCATTCTTCCCCGCTCCTCTCAGTTGCTCTTTTTCACACTTTTAAGTTGGAAACTCCAGCTCCATAATTCCCCAGAGAACCCAGGATAGATCATATATCCATATGCACTCTCAGTCTATACGTTGTAATAACCTTTTGGTGTTGTGCTTTCTTCCTGTGTTCATTCTAAAAGTCCTGCAACCCTGTATGCAGTTCTGAACGTATATAAACTATCAGCTGCCTGTGTTGTCAGGGTCTTGGCATGCTTTAAAGAAATCAATTATTTGAGTTTTTCTTTAAAAATCCAATTGCAGATTGACATTTGCACTGTAAATAATCATTGCATAACCTGCCAGTTTATATAAATACAGTTTGTTTGTACAGTTGAGATTTAGATTGAGGTGTGTGGTAATGTATTACATTTAATGTGCATGTATTTATAGTAATTATGGGCATGCGAGGGCACAGCTCTGAGGAATACGTTGAAGAGGAAGTGAAAGCAAAGGGAGGAATAGAACAGAAATGGGTGCAGTTGAAGACTGAACCTGAGACAAGCAGTAAATAAAAGAATGACTAAAGGTATTTGATAGATCCATACGAGGTTTAAAATGTTGACTTAGCTCTGTTAGTTCCTGGCAAATATAAATCTGTACGTGCCTAAATTCTGAATTGTGTCCCACTGTCTGCGAACTTTAAGTTGTAAAAATGTAACTTGTAGTTTAACTGATATTTCCATTGCGAAAGATGTTTTCTTAAGTCTGTTCCGCAAATAAAATCAGGGATGGAAAGCAACCGGTGTTTCCTCTTCCCGACCACACCTGCCTATCTTTTGTCAAGTGGTCAGCGGGCTCAGGGGAAACTCTTTGAAGCTCCGCCGTGACGAGCAAGGGAGTCACATCTTTGTTTCTACTTTGTCCGGGTAAAACTTTCCACACTTCGATGTCTCTCTTCCGCCCCTCCTTTTGATCTGGATGTGTTGATGTGTGTGTTTTGAGGTTGATGTGGCAGGAAGTTAAGTGTGTTTAAAAAAAAATAAAGAAGATGATTAAGCTTAATAAACCTTCTTATCAGCTGTCATCTGAATGACGTGTACACACTCTCATGAGCTCACGTTCACAAGTATCCACTTCTTGCCAACCTCCTTGATGATTTACTTTCTTTTTCTCTGTTTTTCTTTTCCCTCTTTTGCACCCTCTCTCCTCCCTCCCTCCTCCCTCCCTCCCTCCCTCCCTTCTCTGCTGACTCGCAGGTGGTGTCGTCCTGTCAGAAACACACACGCCCTCTGACACATGGCTGACAGCGGGAGACGGAAGGGGCGAGAGTGAGCGCAGGACTGAGGACTGACAGAGATACAGAAGAAAAAGAAGAGGCGGTCGGCCATCTGGGGTCAGCCTCCTGCTGTTCTGCAGCTGTGTTGAGTCAGCGAACGGTTCTGGGCTCCGTCAGGACTGAGTGAGAGAAGAGTGTTCTCCCTGCATCTCATTGCTCGGGGGATGAGCCTCGGCTGGGCCGATGTTGAGGCCTTGCCGGCCTCGGATGCGGCCCCTGGGGGCGCTTCTCCGGAGGGGTGGGCGATAGATACCCCAGCTGGATCTTCCGCTGTCGCCATCCTCCACAGCTGTCATTAGCGGCTAATGAGCTGCTGCTAGAGAGGAAACAGAGAAGGCGCCTGTGGAGAGAGGAGGGACCTTACAGCTGTTAATAAGAGGCCCAGAGCTCTCAGACAAGGAATTTGTCCTTCTTTCTTCCTCTGCAAGAGAGTGGAACACTTTAAAGCTCTTTCGGCCAGCATGAAAGGATATCCAATTTTGAAATAATTGTTTTAAGACTCTTTTCACGTGTTGATCCCACTTTTTGTTGTTGTAACGTTAAAGTATTGACATGCCTCTGACAATGGTCACTATGCAGTTAAAAGACATATTTTTTTCATCAAACTGATTCAGTATTAAGACTGAAGGACATTTAATCCATCCATTGTTTGGGGTAAAGCTATATTGTTTTTGTCTTCAACTTTGCTATTATTATTGTTCCCCTTTCTATGCCCTGAAGGACATCAGTCACCATGGCAGCAGCCTATCGTGTCGTGGTGAGCAGCGTCAGCTGCTACAACAGCGTGGTCGTTGACCGGCGCACTCACTCCCACGCGGTGCACTATTGCTCGGGGCCATGTGGGGCGCTATCCCAGGGACTGGACTGTACCGTGGCACACCGCGGCACCTGTTCCGAGCTGTTTACTGCACCCGACGCCGCATACACCGACACAAACGGTTCACTCGTGCACTCCCATAACATGATCGCTCAACAACTCCACAGCCACGGCAAAGTGACCGTGACCATGGACACGACTTATAATGCCGGTTTAGAGAGGGTGGACAGCAGTGGCAATTTGTCTCTAGGGGAGGATAGCCCCACTTGGCGTGGGAAAAAGGCCCCCAGCGGCGGAGGCTCGACCGGGAACATGAGCTCCTCCGGCAGTCTGAAGGACATCACCGAAGAAGCCATCAACCTGGCCAGTGGAAAGCTCAAAGAGTTTTCTTTCGACAAGCTCCGGCTCTCCTCCTCCAGCCACGTCACTTTCCGGAAAGGTCGTAAGGTACGTCCCGACTCTATCAGCCGTCGCTCCACCGACCTGGAGATCATCTACGGCCACTTCAGCTCCAACATCCCCTCGAACGGAACCGCTGGCGGCATGACGAACGGCACGAGTCCATCGAACGACGAGAACCTGCCGCCGTTTGTGCCGGGGAAGGTTTCCGGCCTGGAGGAGACGAAGCTGAAGGGCAGCACGGCCACCTTGGCGTCCATCGCCAAATTGGGCGGTGGATCAACGAGCAGCCTGTCGAGTTTTGGTTCTTTGGACCTAAGTCTGAACACCATGGCCTCCCTGTACCGCAACACTCTGGGAGAGGAGAACCTGATCGCCCGTTTGCTGGAAAAGACGCGAGCGGAGGCGGGCGCCGGCGGAGCAGGCGGGGAGGACATCCGTGCCTGCCTGGACATCCTGCTTAAATGTTCTGAAGACTTAAAGAAATGCACCGACATCATCAAGCAGTGCATCAGACACAAAGCTGGTGGAGGGCCCGAGGACGGCGCAGCCAGTCCTGACAGTGTATATCGGGCCGTGATGACCCGACTCAGCTCCTATTTGAAGAGACTACCTCTCGAGCTGGACGGAATTGGAAGTTTGGGAGGTGGCGGGCAGGGGGGTCAGGGTGCGCCTGGAAGCGGGCACAGTGATCTGGCCGAGCTGGTCAACACTCTTCACTCCATCCAGCAGGGGGCGTACTCTCCAATATTTGGCAACGAGCAACCTCCTCGCTATGAGGATGTGGTGATGTCACCTCCCCTCCCAAAAACTGCTCCTCATTCTGCATCGTCGATTCTTTCCTCTGTTTCATCTTCCTCCTCTTCTTCTTCTTCTTCTTCTTCTTCTTCTTTGAAATCAGACTCCATCCATACAAAACCAGTCCAAAGTTCCCCGTCCAGAGCCACTCCACTTACAAATGGACTAAAACATCCACATCCTTCTTCTGTCACACAGCACACACTTTCTCCCCCATCTGTTCCCTGCTCTCCATCCGGCTGCTCTCCGACACACTCTCCTTCCCCTCTTCGCACCTCTCCAACCCCGTTGTACAGACACACTCCTCCAGCATCCCCCATGGAGGCTCTTTATATTGAGGAGGAGGAGGCCGATGTGGGGAAGACACCGGAACCAGTCTCACAACAGACACACACTCCAACGAGAGGGGTAAGCGCTGCCCAGAACAAAAATGGGATTACATTGGGTCAACACATGCACCTCTCTCATCCACACACGCTCCATAACTCTTCGAATGCGTTGCCGGCCAGCACTGCAGACTACAGCCCCGCTTGGCCTTCACTCACAGCCTCAGCACCCAAAGCTGTCTCGCACAGGAACGATGACATTGACAAGCTGTTGATGGACTTAGAGAATCTGTCTCAGAGTATGAGCCACCCCAGAAACACTGAGCCACCACTTCCTGCCAAAACCAGGAAGAGAGAAGGCGTCCAGGGAGTCACGTCCAGTGAGGCCCTTGCTCAGCCTAAAATGGCCCAGTTCCAAGTCCAGAAGCCATCCAACCACCTAGCCATGAACAGCTCGACCAGCTGGACTCCCCAGAGTCCCATTCCTCCCCAGGGGGAGAACAGTGAAGCTGTGGTGGGAGAGGAGGAGGACGGGGCGCTGCTGCTGAGGATCCTTGAGAGCATTGAGAGCTTTGCCCAGGAGCTGGTGGACACTGGGGCGGGCAGCACAGGGAGTGCTGAGAGGAACAGTGGGAAGGAGCGGGAGGTGATGAGGCTTCTGCAGGATACACTGGCCACCACCGGCAGGGCCGACACCCCTCTGGAGAGCCCGAGCCCATCAGCTGCTCCCACTACTCCCTCCATGCACACACACACAGCTACACAAATCCCAGCTGTACCGCCAAAACACTCCCCGGCAAACGCACCTGCAGTACCACCTGTATCTGAAGTTGCGTGCAACGCTACATCTGAAGCTACACCAAAACCTACACCTAAAGCTGCCCCCAAACCTGCGGCCACACCCACACCTGAGCCTGCAACTGAGGCTCCAGATAACAGTACAGAAGCCTCAACAGGTGAGACCGACACAACATCCACCCCGGCCCCGTCCGCACCGACAAGCCTTCATTCCTCCACATGTTCAGCTGAAGCCACACCTGTGTCTGCACCTGAAGCTCCAGCCCCGGTTGCAATCCCAGTCGCTGCGAGAGATGCTGTCGTTGCTGGGAGGGACACTTGTTCGACCCTCCTCATTCAGCAGACTCCAGAGGTGATCCGAGTAAGTCAAAGACACACTTTCAAGTTAAAAACTACTGACACAAGCACATGCTAATGGGCAGCCAGGGAGACATTTATTCACTATTTACTATTACAGTTCTATCACCCACCATGTGAGATTTTAGTGTGCACAGTAGGGTCTTTCAAAAAATAGCAATTTCACGTCACAGACCTGAATTATTATCCTTTGTGTCTGGTGAAAAATAAATGAGTCATTATTGCGTCCCACTTTTTCCAGCTGAATCTGAATATTTATTAAAGGCAATGTGACTTCTGTTCTTTGGAGTCTGGTGAGCATACAAACAGAGGGGGGGCAGCTTTCTGCATTGAAGTTCCTTTTTTTATTTTATTTTGGAGGATATTTGCATGCTATGCAGCTTTTGATTTTATTGATGTTCTCTGTAGTTGCATACATAAAAGATGTTTATATTACGAGGAAAGTTGAGTAACTTTATGATGCATCATAATACATAGTTGCATCACCTAAATATGCATTTTTAAAGTTACAGTTGCTGTGCTGTCAGAAGCAAATAGACAGGAAGTGACTGTCTGATTGACAGCATTAGACTCAGCCAATTTGTAAGAAAGCCTCTATTGCTTTCAGTACATGTCATATTAAACGCCCGGGCGAGGATTTTATCTCTGCGACACAATGGGGTTGATGCCGCCGTAATTGATGGGCCGTGATGAATAGTATTCATTAGCTGCGATGAACATGCTGATACGGTTTCACAATCTGGGCTTGAATCATGGAACAGAACCGCTCATTGTGTCAGGAGCGGCTTGTGTTTTGTGATGTGTGTGTGTGTGTGTGTGTGTGTGTGTGTGTGTGTGTGTGTGTGTGTGTGTGTGTGTGTGGGCTCCCCTGTCCACCCTGGGGTAATATTTAACGGTAATTTGGGGTTGTGCTACGAAGGGAAAGCGAGGGTAAAGCAATTGGAGCACGTGTTAAAGTGTGTGTGTGTGTGTGTGTGTGTGTGTGTGTGTGTGTGTGTGTGTGTGTGTGTGTGTGTGTGAGAGAGAGTGTGACTTGGTTTGCATAACATACTGACACTGCCATGAATAAACTCAGAAAGGGGGGGTTACCTCTGCATGTTCGACGGCACATTGTGGATTGAGGTACGGTAATTATCCATGACAGACAAACAGCCGCCATCAACACCGAGACTCAGCGTCACATCATCACCGCCTCACTTCCTTTCTCCTCTTTTCTCCTTTTACTAATTTGCTCATTTCTTCTCTCTCCCACCATCCCTCCTTCTCCACGCCAGTCCCCCCCGCTGCTGTTTGTGTGCATTTGTTTACTAAGCTGTGTAACCTTATGCCCTGCTGATATTTAGGGCACCTATTTATGAGGTTACCATGGTAGCTGCCACAGAACAGCCAGCAACCGAACACTTCATTACGCCTCCTCTTGTCTGCCTATCTATCCCTCCTTCCTCTAGTTTTTTTTTAGTTTTTTTTCTCGATATCCTGCTCCTCTGCCTCTACGTTTCTTGTCATCTCTGACCACCCTTGCATATTTCTTTCCACTTTTCCCTCTCTTTTCTGCATTTGTGTCCTTTTTTTTTTTCTTTCTTTCCTCGGTGTCCTTCCTTCACCTGGAGTCGGTCCGCATTGACCGCCGCTTCTCTTCCCGCCCTGTGATTGGCCGCTGTGTTATTTTGGGAGAGGTGAATAACAGTTGTTGCCGTGTAGAGGGCAGAGAAAACCAATGAGAGGTGCTGATTGGAGCACAGCAGGAGGGGGGTAGGGGCAAAGTGTGGGGTGTGTGTGTGTGTGTGTGTGTGTGTTGGGGGGGGCATTTGTTGGCACACTGAGTGTTAACGGTATCGTTACCCTCCACCCCTGGCAAAGTGAGGTGTGAGGGAGACCTAAATCTGTCCACCCCTCTGTACTATGGCATCCCGCTAACAGACTCACTGTCGCCACAGTGTAAATGGACCTGGATGTGTGTGCGTGTGTGTGTGTGTGTGTGTGTGTGTGTGTGTGTGTGTGTGTGTGTGTGTGTGTGTGTGTGTGTGTGTGTGTGCATGTTTGTTTATGTGTGCACATCCAGGCTTTCTCACATATCCAGGTGTTAATGTTATAATGTATGTTTTTTCCATGCATGTGTATATGCACACAGGTGTATTCATATGGATCCCATTTGAATGAATGTGTGCTTGACCAAATGGGGGTGTCTGTGTGTGTTGTTGTGTGTGTTAGTTGGCCTGAGGGTAAGTTGACCCAGCTACTGTGGGTCACAGCTGAGTTTGGGAATAGCTCTCCGACACCCAATACCAACTATGGCACTCTGGGAATTATGCTAATATCTCTCAGCGCCATCCCCGCCTCCTGCCTCAGTCGCACATTAAACTGCCAATCAAACTATAAACAATGCACTTCCATACACAACTACTTCCACACTGCACCTTGGAGATGTCGCTGTGCATTGTCATGGCTTTGATGGGAAGCTCTGCTAAGCCCTCTGGGGCCAGTGTCAACTGGGGGGGGGGGGGGGGGGGGGGTGTTGTTGATTCTGCTGCTGACAGACTAATATAGGGCTTTCTGCACCTGTCAGAGCGGACCCCTTAATCTCCATGGATACAAGGAAGCCAGCTGATATAAATCAGAGGCGAGGCCACAACAGTCAAACCCAGAGTGGGGGCGACGTGGCGGTGATGCCGACAGCAAAGTCGACTGAATCTGTTAGTGCTACTTGGGGTCAGTGGCCTTCAAGTGGCAGTTGGTCTGTCTTTCTCGTACCCTTTTTTTTTTTGTGGTAGATATAAGAAGAGATACTTGAGATCACATTTCCCTCCAACTAAATCTGACTGGTATGTTTTTGTTTTAATGGGGATGCTCCAGTGCAGCCGATTGGCGACATGATTTAAAGACATGCGTACACTCCTGGCTGTACTCGGAGCTGCCGATCTGACGGCTTCATTAACCCGCTGATGATTTGAGCGTATTTGCCGACTGCTGTGGACGTGTTGCTAGGATAGGATAGGATAGCGCTGGAGAGTATCCCTCCCCAGGACATTTGGTGAGAAAGTGGTGGAGCTTCACCTCACACTTTCCCCATACCTGGTTCTGGACCCTGACTGGGACAGCCTCTGTGTCCGTTGCAAAATTGACTTTTTTTGAGTAAAATAAATAAAAACCTTATGGCCCTTTTTAACCGCGTCCTGTTGAGCCCCATCAAGGTTAAATAGAAAGTATGCACCCTTCGCAAAGTCTTCTGTCTTCTATGTAGAATTTACTTAAAGAAATTGGAATTAGTTCATTGAGGAACTTGTTTTCACAGTTATCTTATTTTCTCATCTGAAAAGAACAGTGCAACAGTCATCTTCCGTGAGCCACATCTTTCATTAAAGTGTTAGGAGATAAATGCCACTCAAGGGCAGTTCGTCATATTTCAGCTTGTTATTGAGGAGTGCTGCTCTTTCTGACTCCATATTTCTTAGCCAACTGAGGAAAGGAACTGTTGACCTTTTTCAGACAGAAAGTTCTACTTTTTGGCACAGGGAGGCTTAAGAAATGGGATTAAAAAGGAGCAGTAAAAGAAACACGTGGAGACAAAAAGTAAACAACAGGAAGACAGGAAAACCAAGTGAACTTTCTTTTTTTTATGCCTGAGAAGTTTACTTGGAGAAAATGAGAATTCATAGGGAGTTATTGAAGATGAGGAACAGGCAAAGAAAAAGAACGGAGATGAGAAAGAGACTTGTGGTGCTGGGGGAGGTGTGTGTGTGTGTGTGTGTGTGTGGTGGCCTGCAGCGTACAGTTGTTGACTTTGGGTCGGCAGAGGATGACATCATTCCTCGGCTGCTTCCACAGGAAATAAGGTCACAGTGGGAACCTCAGCCAAGATGCCCGTTTCAACCATAGGTGCACAAGCATACAGATGAATGCATTCATTTATACATGCACACGCACGCACGCACGCACACACGCACGCACGCACGCACGCACGCACACACGCACAGCTCTGCCAGACAAGGCCTGTGTTGCTACGTGTGAAAGGACTTTTCCATGCAGTTCATACGATCCAAGGTTAGCCTGGACAATGAAACATTCACCACCCAGCCCTTTGGCACACACAAACGTACAAACGCACACACACACAAATGCTCACGCACACTTTTAAACAAGTGACATCATGAATCACCACTCCTGCAGGCTGGGATAGCATCCAACTGCTGCTCCCAGTGCTGTGGGTCTGTTGGAGTGTGTACATTCACACAGACGCTTGTATGCACACACACACACTCTCACACACTCACACTCACACTCTCTGTAACTTCTTTTTAAGTTACTTTTTCATCTGAAATGTGTTTAGCTCAGTGGGAGGCATCGTTGCGTAAGTCCTTGGGCCTCCCTCGGCGTCACCATGGAAACCACAACAACATGTCAGGCAAGCTGACGGGACTCCCCTTCCCCAGAATACCAGTTGTGTAATCCGATTGGCCGACGGGGAAGGCTCCCCCACAGAACCGTGTCTCCGGGGGAGATCAAATGGAGACTGGCTGTGCGTTGGGTTTATGACGGGTGTTGATGTGGGCGTGGCTAAACTTTGTGTACGTGCGTGCTTGTTTCCATGAGAAACAATTTGCCAGTGTTCCATAACACTATGACTCGGTAGAAGCTTAGGTGTCATCTCCCTCCCTGTTTAACCTCACCCTTCACCCAGCTCCACCCTAGCTGGACCAGGGGGGGTTCTCTCCAGAAAAAAAACTCTCACCAGTTAATCCAGACAAGCGCGTCAGGATGTTTTTCTGCCCTGTGTCCTAAATTTCAATGCACAAAAGCTGAGCTATTGCACCTATTAGTAGTGTTACTCATGGCATGTTAAAGTTGTTTGGATAAGAATGATATCTGTGGTTCCCACTGTGCTGATCTATTTGCAAACCTCTCACTCTGTCAGCCGGGGGGTGATTTCAGAGGATGATGATGTTGAGGCCGAGAAGATCAGAGGCAGCAGAACATCAGGCAGCAGACATGGTAAAGAGCAGAGAGCTGCTTCCCTCTAGCGACGCCCAGCCCTGACTGTACCACACAGTACTGGGCCTGTAACCTTACGACTGTTTGTTTTATATGAAGAGGATCTATAGCTCCATCTACAGGACGATCTGTGATCCAACGCTAATGTGCCCTGGTCTAGATCCCAATCGTTTTTATTTACTAGGAAGGTTATCACATTTTTCTTAAATTTCTTAAGTTATTTTCAATGCTTTTAACTTTTTATTTTTTATTAAGTAGAGGGATGAAAAACTGTCTTGTGTTGAAATAATCACACAATCTGCCTTGATTGTGACATTATTATGAAGTGCCCATGGGGAGGAAAGGGTGATGATGCAAGACACAGCACTTTTCTAGGTGAAAGAGAAGTATTTCTAGAAACTATTGTCTTATGTTGCATTTTATATTATACTGGGAAAATATTGCTCAAGGTGCATGGCAAAGGGATGTTAATGCAAGGCAAGTATTTTTTTGTATAGCACATATCAACAACAAGACAATTCAAAGTGCTTCACATAAAACCATTAAAAACATAAAAAAGATAGAAAAAATAGAATAAAAGTTGCAGTGCAGTTTCAGAAATAAAATACAGTAGTGAAATGCAGAAATTAATTGATATCCTTGAAGCTATGGGATCAGTCGCAATAATGGCAAATGCACACAGAACAATTCACAAATATATTCGATTTACAAATGCACACAGAAGGATTTACAAATACATTCCAATGATTTATATAAATGTAAAAAAAAAAATCACAAATTTATTTCTGCATTTGCATGTGTTTGTGTGTTTGTATGGATTTATTTGTGGATCGCACTGTATTTGTTTGTGAATGGCTTCACATTTGTGTGTGGCTTTTTTGAGACTCCCCTGATGTGCTTGGACCCGCAAATGTGTTTTTTTCAACATGGAGCTATCTGTAGCCAATCAGATGTCAGTGATGTGATCCACTTTCTTAGTGAGGACTCTTCGGTTTTGTATCAGCTGCAGCGTTCTGATTGACTTTTTTTTCAGAGGCCTGTAAACGCACAGTTACAGTAGTCAAGTCTACTCAAGATAAATGCATGGACAATTTTCTCCAAATCCTGTTGAGACATACGTCCTCTAACCCTGGATATATTCTTCAGGTGATATGGCTTAATATGGCTGTTCAGGTTAAGGTCTGAATCCATAACTACACTTACATATCTGGCTCAGTTTGTGGTTTTTGCCTTCAGTGATTGGTAGTTGGTTTGGTGCACGGTCTGAAGGGAAGGATTATTACTAATGCAATATACTTTTTAGCGTTCCTCACATTCTGATATTTCATCCTGCACATTCTAAATGGCTGTCTGACCGTCTTCCTATAGGATTTGTTATGGATATGGCAGGGCTGCAGCAATATGCAGTGGCTTCCTCTATGCTGACACGTCTCTCTGCCTCCTACTGTAACATTCCTGTCTATCTTTACTCTTCTGTCTGAAGAAGAGAGGAAACTGCAGCTGATCTGCTCTGCCATTGGCTGTGTGAGGTAGTGACAGCTCCAGGCTGAGGCTCAGCACTATTGCTGATGTGGGGTTAGCTCACTTACACTCTCCATCTTAAAATAGCCACGGGAAGGTAATGCAAAACCTGCCCAGAGAGCCACGCGTTTATAAACATGAAAAGCCAAGTTGGCCTACAAAGGCCTGGAGTTTGTTGTTGTTGGAGATTACATGTTGACAGGCTGTTGTTCCTGCAGAGGTAGATGATTAACTGGGCAATGATCTGATGATGTAGCTGGGCAACGCTCCCAGAAATTGGCAGTGTGGTACATTTTCTATGAATCTTTTCATAGCGTGAGGCCTTTCCTCTGGTGGTTATAAAGGCAGCTCTACTGGCTTAATGTCTTCATGAGATGCAGTTACTTAGTTGGAGTTATTTTTTGAGAAAGAAAATTAAAATGCTGTTTACTATACTATTGTGTATGTTGTTTTTTTTAATGGGGAAATGCTCACTCTTTAAACTGATTCGTTAATTCCACATAAAAAACATTTTTACAGGGGGATAATTGCCAGACTATTTCTTGATTGGAAGCAGACACCTCCTGGAGTCTCCGTTGGTTAATTTACCTGGCAATAGTCTGGCACACAACCCCCAAATAGATATAATGTGTGAAATGGTGAGCTTCAGAGATGCCTGAAGTCAGATTTTAATTTGTAATCTTTGGACCGGCTAGCTGTCCTCCACCCCCTCCACCCCCCTTTCCAGCCTTTATGCTAAGCTAGGCTAATAGCCGCTGGCCAAAGTATTTCCCAAAATGTCAAAGGCCCCTTATGAAGTAAGACACAGTAATTTATTGAATGTTTAATTCAAACCAACAGGTGGTGGCAGAGTGTCTTTATGGCTGTTGATGTTCTGTAAAACAGGAATATATTTCATGACATGGCATTTTTTATTTATTTTTATTCTGGGCCCCGTTAGCTGCTGCGGTACTTGAGCTTGTGACATTTTATTTTTTTATTACAAGACATCTCTTCCTCTTCCTCTTCCTCTTCCGCTCCGACAGCCACAGCAGCTGAGTCATTAACCGCTCCCATGTCCTGCTCCTGTGATTCGGATGAGAGGTAGACTGTGACGATCACTGATTTACTTCATCTATCACGGAGGCAGCACTTGAATTTGGTTTATTCTCTGCAGTTTAGCGAGGAGGTTCCCAGGGTAACTTTGTCTCTGTGTGTGTGTGTGTGTGTGTGTGTCTCTGTCTGTCTGTGCGTGCGTGTCCTCCTTGAGAAGAAGTGAGACCGGGAATATGGAATGGAGCTGCGATGTGAACTGTGTTTCCTGCTGCAGTATTCCCCCCACCACTCAATCCAGGGAAAGGGTTATTGCCATGGAGATGGCATTTGGCAGGCCCGGTCTGAAGTGTGCGTGCGTGTGAGATCACAGAGGAGTAGGGGGGGGGGACCTGTTTCACTGCTATCAGGTTTAAGCTTAAACTTTATTTGTCCCAGTGGGCAGTTGGTTTCACTGCAGCTATTCAAAATAACATCACATCAAAATATATAAAGCTGACGTGCATAACAACATGCAGTAGCCAGAGCAATAATGAGTACAGTAAAATTCTTAATAAAAAAAAAAAATAGTCGGAAAACAAAGTTCGAGTAATTTAATTTAACATTTAGCCAAAAAGCAATTTTTAACGTACTGTAGCTATTAATCAGATGACACATTTAAGTCTATCTACCATTAAACCTTTAATTTTACAATTAATGACAGTATACAGAATAGGTTTACGTAATTCAATTAAATGCCTGATCATGACTCTACTAAGTTATCAGAAAAATCTATTAAATTGCATTTTCAATGATCTTTTCCAATTTCATGGGTGTGTGTGTTGCACATGTGAAGTCTGCCTGGTGCCTGAAGCAGAAATAAACATGAAACATGGTGGCTATATTTACACAGATAATTTTACACACAGCAGACTGCCAATTGTGTGTGCGTGTGCGTGTTTAGGAAGTTGTTATGTTCACACTATTCAACTTCTCCAAAAGACTGGAAGAAGCTGGAAGATTCCTGTTAACGAGAGAGAGAGAGAGAGAGAGAGAGAGAGAGAGAGAGAGAGAGAGGAGAGAGAGAGAGAGAGAGAGAGAGAGAGAGAGAGAGAGAGAGAGAGAGAGAGAGAGAGAGAGAGAGAGAGAGAGAGAGAGAGAGAGAGAGAGAGAGAGAGAGAGAGAGAGAGAGTCTTAAATCTTAATTAAGTTTCATTTTTGGATTACATGTTGAGGTGCTTGTGTGCTAATTAAACCCTTTTGGAGGGCGTGTGTTCAGGGCGACAGTTGTTTTTGGACCACTGATCCTCTGCTTTTTTCACTCCACTCTGCCCAGCTTGCATAATATTTGATCGGTGCCGCGAAGGCTGCTGACTCACCTGTTCCTGCAGCAGTGGGGTTGGATTAGGTCTGTGTTGTGGTTGGAAGAAAGCACTTGCGGACATCACATTAAACACACTTGCATACACCTGTTGCTCGGCCCCCATTTAAACCTCCATTCGCCCTCTCTTCCATATTCCTCTCGCCCTCTCTGCCGGCCTCTTCTCTCCCTCAGTGAGCATCTTACAGGAATACGCTAATTTTTGTTTATATGTTGCTCAAAATCATATATGTATCGATTAAATCACATGCGGTTTCAGTATTTTCTTTTTCTTTTTACAGTCCAGTGTGCTCTGTTTTTCTTCACCAGCTAGTCTCTTAATGTGTCTGCCTTTTTTGGTACAAGACAAGTGGAATCTTTGATTGACCACAGAAGTGACCCACACATCACTGTTGACTTCATGTGTCCCTCACGTTGGAACAGTTTCTCCCACGAGGTGCTTTCAAGTCCACTGAGCAGACTGCAGCTTTTGTCCCACATACTGTAGTGGAGCATCGAGGAATCTTTTACACCATCCTCACGGTCATCACGTCCTGATTAATTTAACCGTTTTTATTTATTTCGCTGTTTAGCAGAGGCTGTTTTAGGGCCAAGCAGAGACCTTTTTTCTTTTCTTTTTTTAAGAGGGCAGGGTTACACCGACTGTCAGTCAGAGCGGAAAAGAGCACACAGCTGCCCCATGGCATCTGTCCTGGCTCTCTTCATACACACACACACACACACACACACACACACACACACACACACACACACACACACACACACACACACACACACACACACACACACACGGTTTGGTGAGATGGCACTCGTCAGATCGTGCTCATTTGATAGTGATTGTATAATGTTATAATAAAGGGAAGAAGTGGCCCGAAGTGTGTGTGTGTGTGTGTGTGTGTGAGTATGTGTGTGTGAGTATGTGTGGGATCGGTATGTGACCTTGGCTTCAGTACATAGTCCAGTTGTTCCAAAGATTTCAGTCGGGCCAGGCGTCCAGGGAGCCGAGAGGAGTTACCCTAAAAAACCCCGGGTGACTCACTTATTTTTCTCTGGAAAGGAAGGAACACATTCTACGAGTCTAGCGTGAGAGAGTTGTTGCTCATCTGTTATTAACACGCCGGGCTGTCAATGATGCATTGCAGTTTACAGAGTGAAGGGAATACATACTGAAACATACGCCACAAGGACGGCCACTCAGAGGGTGAAACTATCATGGTCTTGGGGTTTTTGGTTTTGGTTTCCTGTTTTATTTTGAAGTTCCCTGTCTCACGTGTCCTCTGTTCCCTCCACTTCCTGCTCTGGTGATTGAATCTTCCTGTGTCTAATCACCTGCACCTTCCCAGTGCATTTAAACCAGTGGTGGGCCGTCAGGCGAGAGCTCTTCAAAGACGGTTTCCGTGCGCATCTGGAGAAGGCTGACTGCGGATACTCTGACTTCTTGCTACACACTGGCTTAATTGATTATAGAAAAAATCCAATCAGTAATAATAATAATTGTTATTTTCAGAGTTACAAAGCAGCTTTAAGTTTCTAAGTAAAAAAACAGCTGAATAATTTAATGCCAACAGATTTAACAGGTACATATGACTGATTAATTGCTCCATCCCAATTTACCCCTATGATAATATTTTGGCGTGCTTGTCCTCCGGATGGGAAGCACTGACGAGCTTCCCGTCTCCAGTGAAATTATTTCCATCAGACTCACTTTGAGTTGTAGCTTCCCACCAGCTAACTTTAGTCAAAGGTAGGGACTGAAAAGGGCTCCGGTCCTGCAAAACACTACACAGATATGCAACATCCCCCCCGACCCCCTCCCCTAATGCTGAGGACAGCCGGTGAGGTGTGTGTGTGTGTGTGTGTGTGCGTGTGCGTGTTGCCAGACCCCAGCATGGCTCATGTTTCTCAGTGCAGTTTGTCAGAGCCCAGCTTGGAGTGGCAGGCACCAGCGAGACTGCACCGAATACATACATCCAGAGCTGACAGGGGGGGCGCGCCAGAGGGCTTTCCACCCCAGAGAGAAGCTGCTGTTTGGGGGCTTCGGTTGGCCGTTAAAAACAGCCGAGTACCATGGTTCTGCCTCCTGGCCTGCACAGTAGCGCGGGAGTCTTGAGGAACATCTCTTTGCAAAGATACACTGCTGGATTACTGCTTTACAGGACGCAGCTTTGGGAACCTGTGCACGCGAGTGGAGACATTGTGGGAGTGTGACAAATTGGTCAAAGGTCATTTTACCTGAAACCACACGAAGGCCCTGAAGGCCATTTCCGTGGTTAGAGGATATCTGAACTGTCAAGTGGACTTTTTTATTTATTTTACCACAGTCCACTCGATTTTCTCTCAGCTGGTGTTTAGTTGCCGGACAAGCTGGTCCGCTAGTAGTCGGCGTGTCAGTAGCTGCCCCGGTGGCCGTGTCCGGTGGGGGGTTACACGTCTCGGCCCCCACCATGATAATCAAGGAGACGTCGTCGTTACGGCAGGACCCCGACCTGAGGGGGGAACTGGCTTTTCTGGCCAGGGGGTGCGACTTTGTCCTCCCCTCACGCTTCAAAAAGAGACTCAAGTCCTTCCAGCAGCAACAGGTCAGTCGGTGCAAGGAGGCTGATGGTCGGGGACGCAAGTTTGGACATCGACCCAAAATGCAGACTCATGAGAAATGTGACATCGTTAGACAGGCAAAAAATATACTCCAATCCTAAATATTTATGTCATTATGACACATGTTCACAGATGTTTATAAACTACACACACACACACGCATACAGTAGATTCGTCTTGTTGCTCTCATACACGCCAGGGACGACAAACTATTCTGAGGCAGATACCAGCGGGGTATTAATAGGGCTCAAGGTGCGGGAATAGAGTGATAGAATGAACTCTGTGAAGGAGAGTGGGAAGGGAGGGGGTGGGGGGGGGGGAACCGCTACAGCTGTCCCGTTCAGTACCCTCGAAAGAAGGCCCTCGAGGAGGCCCTCACACACCGGGCATCAGGAGAGCTCCTGCTCCGATACACCTGTTACTTTTCAAGTCATCAGCCTTGAATTACATAAAAATGCATGTGAGACACCTCATCTTGTCATTGCTACCTCGTAGTGTCCATTGTTGCCTTGTGAGCTGGATCATGGAGTGTGTTGATAATACAATAAGTGTGTTTAGAGCTCATCCTGAGGGCGGTGCACTATGTATGGCCCTTCTTTTGTAATTCAAGCTCCAATTTGGTGCCCAGGATTTGGTCAAACCATCATAAATGCATCAGAACTGTTGTCACGAATGTTGCTTATTTTACCTTATTAGTTATATAAGGTGCCAGAGATTAGGAAAATGTACAATTTAGCCCAACATAGTCTTAACTGTCAGACTCTTGTGCCCCCTGGAGTTTTTTTTTTGCCAACTGTTCAGTAACATTTGGTCACAAGTTCTGACCATAAAACTCACTGACTATGAAGTCTCTCATTGTTTGTACATATTTCATTTAGATTTTCCAGCACACTGCTTTCATGGATCCCTTATCCTCTCTATGAAGCAAAGTTGTGTCTTGTTTTCGCTTCTGGAAACGCTGCTTTGCTTAGTTTATTCAGTTTATTTATTATATAAAAACTATTGTAGAGTTATGAATTTGAGGTTATCGATACACTGATTATGAACAACAAGCATACCTAGACTGGTGTCTTAGTCACTAGCATGCTGTCTATGTCAGAAGTTTTTATACCTTTTTTATTTCGAGATTTGCTTCACAAACCCTATAAAAAAGGAAAAAAAAGATACAATTTCAATGTTCCTAATTTTTTTTTGTAACTGATTTCGATGGAACGAGCTCGTCTTTTCCCACACGTGATCGTCCTTCTCTCTCTCTTTTCAGGTCCAGTCCAAACCGGAGAAGAAGCCAGGCACACCTCCACCGGTCCCTGCCCTGTCCCCACCGACCCCCACCCCAGCACCGCGCTCACCCAGCCCTCCTCCGGCTCCGGTGATAGTGACCCCTCCTCCCCCGGCCATCAACATTCCCAGGTTCTACTACCCCCGCGGGCTCCCCGACGCGGGCCCGCCCACCAAACCACGACGCAGCCATCGCCGCCATCGAAGCGGCCTTCACTGAGTTTGAGGAGGAGAAGGCGGACATTTATGAAATGGGCAAGATCGCAAAGGTCAGTAGTTCAACAGCAGACATGACAATGTTTATAATTCTAGAAACACACTTTACGTCTGTTCATAATTTGATAATTACTGAAAGCAATAACAATGAACAGATCAGCGTCACCATAGAGTTGGACAGTATGGATTACAAATAACTGTTTGATTTAACCCTTTGATGCGTATGATCAAACAACGGGGTCGTTGCTCGTCTTTCTCTGCAGGCATGCGGGTGTCCACTCTACTGGAAGGGTCCCATGTTCTCCTCGGCGGGTGGCGAGAGAACGGGCTTCGTGTCGGTTCACTCCTTCATCGCTACCTGGAGGAAGTAAGACAGCCCTCGTGTTCCTCTAACAAAGTCTGAGACATCTGACAAGCTCTCCTCAGCTGGCATTAAACACCTCCTCTCCTGCAGGTTGTTGCACAGCTGCCACGATGATGCATCGAGGTTCATCTCTCTGCTCGCCAAACCCAGCTGCACCTACCTGGAGCAGGAGGACTTCATCCCTCTGCTGCAGGTGAGCGTGATGCCAGCATCCATCACACAGACGAGCAGCGTACACATCCTCTGTATTTACCACAAACCTCTCCTTCATCTGTTTGTGTTTCACTGATCAGGACATTGTGGATACGCATCCTGGGCTCACGTTTCTGAAGGATGCGCCTGAGTTCCATTCCCGCTACATAACAACGGTAAAACTACATGAAAAATGATGTCCACTGTCCTTTTAATGTGATATTGTGATGGTGTATTACAGTGTAATGAGTCGACTACTGACATGTTATTAGTCTGCTGAGTTGGCAATCATGGTGCCACAGCTTCTAGATTCAAGATATTTTTACTGTCATATTCACAGTTAACAGACAGCCCCACAGACAGTTACTCCGTACAATGAACATCTTACTTTGCAATGTCCTCCTTCCACACAGAATTACAATAGCTTAAACTTAAAGTAAAAATGTAAATAAAATAAAAAAACGAAAAAAAAAATAGGTAAATGCTAATAGTATTACAAAATATGAATAAAATAAGGCACAGAAATGTGAGAACAATATTGCACATTCAGTTTCACTGTGTGTATAAAGTGCATTCTTATCTGTTATCCAAGTATAACTATATAATGGATGTACAGTATTATATGAGAATGAATCAGCACCCTCGGTGTGACATATTAATGTTGTTCTAGTCGTCACGTTTGATGTACTTGACGTCAGAAGTACACACACTGAAGAGAAGCACTAATTAAACCATTATTTTACGACAACCTGATTAATCATTTATTGATTTTATTACAGAATCAGATTGGTTACATTAACAACAAATGATAGGGCCTTAAAAATGTGACACTTTTAACTTACTTTACGTTTAATTTACGTAATTATTTATATTTTATGCCACTTTATACTTCCATCTTTTTAAAAGATGGAAGTACTCCTCTTCACACATTTGACAGATATAGCACCTAGTAGCCTTACAAAAATCTGATATTATTCTACAAAACATTTGATTAGGTTATAAAATATGATGTCCAATAGTCGAAAAATAAGATACCATTTTGAATGGATTTTTACTGGGAAATCTTTTTTTATTTTTTTTTATTTTTTACATTGTGGTTTTGTTACTTTTACTTCTTGTGCAAAGCATTAAATAGTCAAAAGCATCGGTATGAAACATCAGGGACGTCTCAGAATTTCCTCCGACATGTCAGCAAAACCGCTTCAGTGCACGTCGAGTAACTTTAGCAGCAGAGAGAGAGAGAGAAAATCTGGACAGCTGCAACACGTGCTTTAGGAGTCGAGGGTTTGCTGCATTGAAGTGCAGAGAAGTCTGTGTTCTGATGTGTCAGAGGGGACATCACGGAAACACTGACGCTCCCCCCTCCTCCTCCCCCCTTAGCAGAGGCCCTGACCCTCCACATGCCCTTATTAAGACACTTCCTTCAGTTAAGGTCAGACGACCTGCTACTGTATGAGACATTCGTAGCCCTGGGAGGTCCGTGTACCAGGAAACATGTGCTAATCCACTCCTCGCTAAGCCTGAGTGTTGTGTTTCAGGACCCACTCGTTTCCATTGTATGACGAAGATCCTCCCCTTAGTATGAATGTAGGTGAAACTATCAGTTGTCGTTAAGTCGGTGGTTGGTCTCCCTCATGGAGAGATGAGGAATATGTTTAATAAGTCTGGATGAGCTGGGAGAGATCCCATGTGAGCTTCATGCTATTTCCATGGACTGAAAGCAGAGCCCAACCTGCCATGGCAGCTCCATCAGAGGGGCAGACCTGTTGTCCTGCATCCCTTTTTAGACTCCTGAGCCAGAACTAATAGAGAACACATTTAATATAGCCTCTGCCATCTCTCAAAAAAAAAGAAAATATATCTTCAGATTTTTTTAAAAATATTATTTTATAATTGTTTTGACTTGTGTGCTTTTGTTTTTATTTCTATTTCATATTAATATGATGTGCTTCATGTGATTTGTGCTTCTATCTTGTGTTCCTTGTCTCACTGCTGCTCAGCCAGCTGCTGCTCAACCAATCCCTTTTTGGGGACAAATACAGTGATTGATTGAAAACAATAGAGGGCAAAAACAATCTACATAATTCTCCACTTCATTGTTATGGCACTCAGGTGATCCAGCGGATATTCTACGTGGTCAACCGCACATGGACAGGTCGCATGACCATGATGGAGCTGCGCAGGAGCAACTTCTTGCAGACCTTGGCCCTGCTGGAGGAGGAGGACGACATCAACCAGATCACAGACTACTTCTCTTACGAGCACTTCTACGTCATCTACTGCAAGTTCTGGGAGCTCGACACCGACCACGACCTCTACATTGACCCCAAAGACCTGGCAAGATACAACGACCACGGTGAGAAGAGCTTAAAGAGCGGAGGCCTTCCTTTCCCCAACTGAAATACAGCCGTACCTGATACATGGGGGTTTATTCTACAAAAAAGTATTCATCAAGAAATAATCCAGGCCTTAAGGCAAAATATTATTATATAAATAAATATGATATTGTATAATATCTAATTATATAATATATAATAATTATTGTATCATTATATATTACATAATATCTCATTATATATTATACAATATAATAATTATTGTATCATTATATATTATACAATATATAATGATACAATATAATATATCCTTAGTATTATATCAGAATATATTATACAATATAATATATAATTATATTATATTATATATTATTGTATATATAATTATATTATAATTATATATAAAATAATGTATTTATTATTTCAAAACATGGATCCATGTACAGATTGTAAAACCCCTTGAGGCATATTTGGGTTTTATGCTATTGGGCTGCATGGATAAAAAAAAAAAAAAAAAGAAGATTGCATTTAATATGGATTGTGTTCCATTAAAGAAACAGCTGTCTTTTGGATTTGGCTCAGTAATTTGCTTATTTTCCATGTGTTGAACCCCCACTAGCTGGTGCAGAAAACAACAGCTGTTTGTCCTCGGCTCAACACTTGATGTGAAACGCATCACACTGTTACCAGAACTACATGACCACTTAACCAAACGTTAATTCACTTACTCGCTACTTACGCTCGGATTTGCTCATTTTTTCTCGTTCCCTCCTCTGACAGCCTCCTCGAACCGAATCATTGAAAGATTGTTTTCGGGTGCCGTCACTCGGTGAGTAGAAGCACGTGGACGAACAAAAGGCCGATGATGACGTGATGGTGGTGTAAAAATAACGTGAACGCCTCCGTTTCTCTTGTTTCCAGGGGTAACGCCGTGCAGAGGGAAGGCAGGATGAGCTACGCCGAGTTCGTCTGGTTTCTCATGTCTGAAGAGGACAAGAAGAATCCCACTAGGTGATGCATAGTGGGATTGAGCTTTTTGTTTCTTCTTCTATGCACTGCTTCCACCATTTCTGGGTGTGTAACTCTGTGTGCTTTTGCCGTGTCCCTCTCCAGTATAGAGTACTGGTTCCGCTGCATGGACGTGGACGGTGACGGCGTCTTGTCCATGTTCGAGTTGGAGTATTTCTACGAAGAGCAGTGTGAGCGGATGGAAAGGATGGGCATTGAACCTCTGCCCTTCCAGGACTTGCTCTGCCAGATGCTCGACCTGGTTAAACCGGAGAGTTCAGGTCAGTGCCCGCACACATCCAAGGTTATTACTTCCTCTTTTCCTTGCTGTCTAAACATAACACATGCGTGTGGTTTCTGCAGGTAAGATAACCCTCGGGGATCTGAAGCGCTGCCGTATGGCCCACATCTTCTTTGACACCTTCTTCAACCTGGAGAAATACCTGGACCACGAACAGAGAGACCCGTTTGCTGTGCAAAAGGTGTGAACTTGCATCTCTTAAATATAATAATTCAGCCATATTACAGGAGCCGTCCATTTTGAAGGGTAATAAGGGGAATTATTGTTGCAATAGAGAAAAGGAAAAAACTAATCTGTCAAAACTATAAAGAAATGATTGAGTGAGAAGCAGCACACAGTTAAAAATAATATGAAATGTGTCTCACAACTGATGAAACATTCTCATTAGTGACTTGTGAGATGTTGGGAAAGATGATTGTAATATAATGACATTTAGTGCCGTCAAACTTAACAAAATAAGACAGTATCTGGGCTTCAAATATTCTTTTTTTAATATCTAACATATTACTTGGAAATTAAAAACAATTTACTCCTAAATTCCACTAGATTCCACTGTTTTTGTACAATTTTAAAGCTACTTCTCTTTTTGTGTTGAAATTATCTCTCTTTCCTCTAAAATATGGATATTTTCTGTGCATGTGTCGTTGCAGGACATTGATAGTGAAGGTCCAGAGCCGTCTGATTGGGATAAATATGCTTCAGAGGAGTATGAGATTCTGGTTGCGGAGGAGACTGCAAACGAGCAGCTCCATGAGGGGTACGACACACACATACTTCCATACACACACTTATACTTCCATACATTCACTTATACTTCCATACATTCACTTATACTTTCATACACACACTTATACTTCGATACACAAGCTCATACTTCGATACACACACTTATACTTCCAAACACACACTTATACTTCCATACACACGCTTATACTTCCATACACACACTTATACTTTGATTCACACGCTTATACTTCCATACACACACTTATACTTTGATTCACACACTTATACTTCCATACACACACTTATACTTTGATTCACACACTTATACTTCCATACACACACTTATACTTCCATACACACGCTTATACTTCCATACACACACTTATACTTTGATTCACACACTTATACTTTGATTCACACACTTATACTTCGATACACACACATATACTTCCATACACAGAGTTATACTTTGATACACACACTTGTACTTTGATACACACACTTATACTTCCATACACACCGAGGTGCATTTCCAATAGGCAGTTTTCTGTTCATTTAAAGAAGACACACACACACACACACCCCTTTTTTTGTACCTGAAGATGAGCTTAACCAGTTCTATGTTGTGTCCCCAGGTCCTTTGACGACGACTATGAATCCGAGGAGCTTCAAGTTCCGGGAGAGATTGGGAATAAAATGGAAAAACTGGTCATATCAGACCTGTCGGCATAGAACTCCTTCTTTTTTTTTTGTGGAATTCCTGGGCTTTTCTTTCTGGAAAAACAAACAGGAATGCCGTGATGGAAGCGCCGTGATGGAAGCGCCCTGTGGACGGATGCATCACAGAAAAACACGGACGTTAAAGACATGAAACAGTTTCTCGATGACTCTGGAGTTTCCTAAAAACGGACTCATCGTTTTGTGTGTGTGTGTGTGTGTGTGTGTGTGTGTGTGTGTGTGTGTGTGTGTGAGTGTGAGAGAGAGAGAGAGACCGTAAACCAGTACTGTTCTGTGTCTGGTGCAATAACGCATCTGTAGTCATATACAGAGAACAATTTCACTGCCTCCAGCTCTTTGCTCTGTCTGAGAGAACAAAGCCAACGATGGGGGGGGGGGGGGGGCTTATGATAAGCTCTTAAAGGAATCAAGACTAAGCATTTCACTGTAAATTAATGTAATTGTGAATTTTCTACAGACAATCCTGCCAGCGGACAATCATCTGAAGGTAGACAGACGCCTAGTAACAGAAACAGAAGATTTAGGGATAGGCACTGAAGACTCACTGTAATCTGCTCAATAAGGACACAGACACACAGATACTGCCATCAGAAACCTGCTTGTCACTGTGTTCCTTGTAGAGGAAGTCGTTAAACCTCATCATGTAACAGTTCAGGGGGTTGTAACAGCACCTCTCTGTGGCCAGTCTGTGCTACTGCAGGCCATCGCGGGCCAACTTTTCCAAGAGGGAATAGTTCAGGTCACTGCACTGCCCAAGCTGCTCTATTATTAGTGCAGCTGTATCACTGCTCCACCTCTGGACTCCCCCCTTTTGAAATATTTTTTTAATTTTAATTTCTGGATATATTAAGCTCTCTGGTAGAGTTGCCCACACATTTACATTTCCACCCGTAACATTTTGTCACACAATAGATGAGTTGTTGTTCCTGTCAGCCTTGTGCAATTAGCCAGCACAACATGTACAGCACCTGGGAACTTCTTTTGATCTACTTTTTAAAATGTATGCCAAAAAAATTGTCATTTCACTCCTTCTACATCTCATTGTTGTACACCGTTTGTTTGTTTATGGATCATCCATTCTCCACGCACACACACACACACACACACACACACCACACACCACACCACACAATACCAGACACGCCACTAAATGCCGCTTAGGGACGCAGTTCATGCAAATTATGAAATCATATATTCTCACACCTTCTAGTGGTATCGAGTCTGCAGATAGTTTTTTTTTTTTGTGCAGAGTTTCATGAAATCCCGTCTCTTGAGGTTTTTTTTTTTTTTTTTTGCCTCAACCACATCGTGAATGGAATTTGTGGCTCTTAAAACATTGAAAATGTTACATATATATAACGGGGAGTTGTGTCACTGTCATTTGTCTTTTGCTTTAAGCACAGACTTTCTTCCTTTCACCTTTATTTTATTAAAAATGTCGTCAAAAATCTCAGTGACGGATATATGAGAACCAAATCAAATCAAAAAATATTTGCATAGACAGTTATACACTAAGTGAGATTTTTGTCTTTTTAATTTGAATCAACTGACCCTTTGACTGCACTATGTGCCGTGCAGCACCGGGGACAGGTGCATGTGTGCACACTGCCCTGACTGTAGGAGCTATAGCATCCTGTGTTTGCTTAGAAATGACTGATAGAGGGGTAGCTTTTAGGAGCGTGTGATGTGTAGCTCTCAATTTCGGGGTGTGTATACGTCATAGTTGTTGCCATGGGATGGTGTTCCCGGGGTGTGTGTGTGTGTGTGTGTGTGTGTGTGTGTGTGTGTGTGTTGTGTGTGTGCGCGCAGCGCTTGTATAACTCTTTAATTAGGGAATGGATAGCTTTTGTACCCATTGGCTTCAAATTCACTGACATATACCTCCTGTACTGGCACTTACTGTACACACACACACACACACACACACACACACACACACACACACACACACACACACACACACACACACACACACACACACACACACACACACACCACAGTTGCTTTTGAAAAGGATAATGAGGTTTCCCCCTTTTGATCTATAGCCGTTGTAAATGTGCCCCACTGTGTATTAAACTATATTATAATAATAATAACTCATGATAAGCCATTATAAATGTAACGGCTCTTATTTTCGATGTATTCTAATGGTTTGTATTGCTGTGCCACTGTGTGGCTCGGGATGGGGGGGGGTAAATTATGTTTGATGTGTGTGTATGGTTGTGTGTTCGTTGCCCGGTGGATTTCATCCGCACAAGAGGGGGAATCCTCTGGAGGGCTGCTCTGACAATCACAAAAATAAATGAGCAACATATTTCTCATGTGGAGACCCTCTGAGACTGATGCTTCACCGCTGTGGTCACACACACACACACACACACACACACACACACACACACACACACACACACACACACACACACACACACACACACACACACACTCCCAAGGAGACCCACTCATCCAAACAGTATTTAAGAAGAACTGCTGAAGGCAACTCGGTCGTGTCCTGGTGCTCACACACGCAGCATCAGGCACGGAGAACGCCATGCAGGACTTTTACTTTGAAAATACATCCCTACTTTGATGTACTTCCTCTGTGCAGCTGGAGACTGAGTAGGCTGAGATGTGTTCAGGTCCTGACGGTTATCGTGTTGGCATGGTTTTCTTTCGGTCTATCACTTTAACTTTTTTTTTTCTTTCTTTTCTTTCTATTTCTTTCTCTTATTTTCTTATTTTTTTTTTCCCCTCATCTATTTCTTTTCTTGGCCATGCCCCCTGTTATTTGTTGCTTTTGTCTGAAGTTTATAAGTTTAAATAAAGATGTTTCAAGAATATTAATTCTCCTTTGAAGATTCTTTACGGTTGCGCTTAACCCCTCAGACACACAAACATCTCTCTCTCTCTCACACACACACACACACACACACACACACACACACACACACACACACACACACACACACACTGTATGTCCGTCATCATTCCCTCCTTGTGCACACACCACTGTGTACAGTGAGTGTGTTTGTCTGAGCTGGTGCTCATTAGAGTACTTTACAGCCTTTTGAATTGCTGAGTGTGCTAACTGGCCTTCTGACCCTTTTTATCTGCATGTCTACTGTTTACATGTGTTGGATATATGTGTTATTTGTTGTTCAGCATTAAACAAAAGGTCAAACTGTTCTTTAAAAAAAACATTTCAATTGACACTAAGGCACCTCATGTTAACTGAGTTTTTTTGAGTGTGTTTTCTCATCGAGGGTCCACGACGTCAGCAACCCTGTAATGAATCGCTGTGGCTTGCGTCACTGTTGTCATGACAAACATGGACCACAGCAGGACGTGTTTGGTGAGGGTGGCACATTGTTGACTGTTCTTTTGGAGATTCCCAGGCTGACTGCAGCCAATGAGAAGTTGACGAAGAATCACTGTCATTGGATTTTTACCCAGAATTGCCTCATTGACATCATAGTCAGCTGATTAGTTACTCTCGGCATTACTACCTTTGCTTGGGGTTTGCCCTCTCTCATGCTACTTGCTCCCAGTGACCATACTGGGCAGAGGTTTGTATTCCCACCCAGCAGGAGCCAAGTGGCACCATCTGGCACCAGTGACCTCTTCACTAGAACCACCATCCTCATCCTCTCCCCTCTTCGTCATCTTTGTCCATCCAATAGCTGTTATTTATTTATTGTGGTGACTGTGGCTCAGTGTTGAGCAGGGTCGATATTGAAGACCCTTAACCCCAAAAATTGCTCTCGTAACTGTGCCTACGGTGTGTGAATGTGTGTGAATGTTAGTTAATCCTGATGGGTAGGTGGCTCCTCCCATCATTGTGTGAATGGGTGAGTGATGTTGTGTTAAAGTGCTTTGAGTGGTCGGAAGACTAGAAAAGTGCGATACAAGTACAGGTCCATTTTACCATTTAATAGACTTGTGGGATTTAAAATAACATGTTTTCTTAGAGGTGTAATTCATGGCAAACTGGTTTCTGCCATTAAAAAAAGGATTATTGGATACAATAATTGTCCTGGGAATGGTGTAATAGTTGGCATGCCGACATGTTGTGATTTGAGCAATTTGCCTCCCATTGAAGGTCAGAGTTGACCGCTCATTGTTTGAAACAGCTTGTTGTTTTATTTCCTCACAAATGTCAGGGACAAAGCAATTAGTCAACCAGCTCCTTGAGTCACTGACATTCCTCTGCCGGGATTGCCAACACCCCGAGCTGTGTGACGTCACCCCCTCCTTGTGATGTCATGAATGGAAGGTGCTCCGTAAGTAGGAACACATGACATGATTGGCAGCGCTTGAACAAACACAGATCTCCCCCTGAACACTGAGCTTTAGATAAAGCTGACTGGGAAGAAGAAGATAAATCCCCCCAAAAAAGAGCAAGAAGGAAACTGGAACCAATTCATCTTATTAAAGAGCGAAAGGCAGCGACGGAGAGATGCGCCTGGGCACCGAAGGGTCTTGAATTGGGCGGAAAGTTGTGTTTGGTCCAGACATACCAGTGATACCAGAAACCAGAGCGTCGGATAAAGCTGCTTGGAAAAGTCCTGAAAAGAGGGAGGAAGCAACTGGAAGCAATTCATCTAATCAAAGAGAGACGGAGATGCACTGAAGGACTCAGAAAGTGTCCCGCGTACTTCAGACATACCACAGATGATAGTAATGTTGTAATTATAGATATAAGACGAATAAAGTATCAAATATCTCAGTACCATTCATCTCAGTATCTGTGGGTCTTCTATATCGTCATGTGTCTTTTTTTGACGCTACCACCCAGATGGCAAAATGTCCTATACGTGCTTTAATTAAGAATAACATGACAATGCATAATAGCATGTGACCTTTGACCTTATCATTTATATGAAGGTGTGACTTTGCATAATGTTTAATTATGTGTATTCCCAGCTCATTAAAGCTTTGAAAGTGTCAAGAAGTGGTCGGCATATATTAAAAAGCTACCACTTGCAGAGAGAGAGAGAGAGAGAGAGAGAGGAGAGAGAGAGAGAGAGAGAGGAGAGAGAGAGAGAGAGAGAGAGAGAGAGAGAGAGAGAGAGAGAGAGAGAGAGAGAGAGGAGAGAGAGAGAGAGAGAGAGGAGAGAGAGAGAGAGAGGAGAGAGAGAGAGAGAGAGAGAGAGAGAGAGAGAGGAGAGAGAGAGAGAGAGAGAGAGAGACTGACTGACTGACTGACTGACTGACTGACTGACTGACTGACTGACTGACTGACTGACTGACTTTGGTGAGCAGAGAGCTTTGTGTTGACTCCTTTGAACTCAGATGAGCCAAGTTCCATCTTCACATCTATGGGAGAGAGACACAGATGCACAACCATCATGTTCCATTCAAGTCTTCCAGGCGCCCGTTATCATCTGTCACCTGGTGTCTTCGACTACGGTATCACAGCACGCTCACGTAGACACAACATACACACATAAACACAGGCACACACTCACAAATGCATGTAAGAGCGAAGCAAAGGCATAATTAAAGTTTTAAAAACCACATAGAAGAGCTCGGCTGCAGTCCTACAATCTCTTCCCTGCTTTCTCTGCTATACAGTATATGCACACATCATATGCCTGGGCACATTCCACTTACTTCAAAAGACCTCTGGTGAACTGAGTGTGCATGATTACAGGGGAGGGCTTGCTTTTAAAGAGCCTCGGAGAGGGAAAAATCTGAGAGGGAGAAAGAAGGGAAGAGAGAGAAAGCAGCTGGGTTGGTGGTAAACATCTGGTGGCTGTGGAGGCCTGGCCCTGACATACAGGGGGGATCTGCTCATTACAGCCTTTCCTCATCCACTCTCCGACTCTGATCTGATCTGATGGGACCGGCAGGTCCAGATCTATTTGGATCGATGGGTTTTGTGTTCACACGGCTCACTGTACGCAGCATCTCCCTTGAGTTCCAGCGCCTGTTGCACAACAATTCACTTCTCACATGCTTTAAAGTCTCTAAGCCCTTCCCTAAATCATCTGCTTCTCTTTATCCGCATTGTTTCCTTGCCGATTAATACAGATTTAGTGGATGAGATCAATAACGTAGATGAGAATTATTATTAATTCAACTTTTGACAGGGAAAAGAAGTTATGAAAGTGCTTACACACAAAAAAGATCTATATTTCATGTGATACGACTGAAAGCTCCAGGATGGCTACTGGACACGAGGTCATGAGGTCAGACTATAAATACTGCTAAAAACTGTAAAAACTAAGCAGTTGACACAGACGTGAATAGTGGAAACATTCAATGAAAGCTAAATGTGATTATTTTTTGGATTACATTTTGGATATTTTTTGTTCAGTAATGCCATTTCTTATCAAAGATGTAGCGACTTGGAGGATGAATTGAGTGATACTCTATGTTGATGAAGCTGAATGCTCATTCAGTGCATTGTAGTCCTCTGTCCTGAAGATAAATAAGACATGAAGAGCATGTGTACTGCTCAAATTAATTTACAGACACAAAACACATTATGTTCTCAAACAAACAGATTTTTTTTAAATTACCCAGTTTATTGAAGTGGTATCACACACTGGTTCTGCAGCTCCACATCCTGTCTGCACCCTCTGTATGTCACTGGGACAGTACTTTGGGTGTGTGAGAAGATTTGTTTCTGCCTGCTACATCAATTGCCCCTTGAGGATGATTTGTGTTTATTGAATAGAACTGAATTTCATTTAATTCCTTACAGGCACACTGTCCTGATCCAGTCTTTTTTTCTTCTTCTTTCTTCAACTGGCTTAGAATTACACCAGTGGCTGTTTTCTTAGTGCCGTTGCTGGAATGTGTGTGTGTGTGTGTGTGTGTGTGTGTCTGTCTGTTTGCCAACAGAGAGAAATCTAGAACTCAGGGGCAATGGGTGTATTTGGCTGAGTGTGTTTGATCGAATAAATACAGAAAGAAAAAGAGGCCGATCATACTTTTGGAGACAAACACGTACATAACAGACGTAAAAGCTCATTGTTAATTTGAACAGCTTTTTTTCCTTCTGTTCTTTGCACTTTTTCTTTATGCAACTTGTAGTCCTGCTAATACAACATTGTCTTCTCTACCGAGGATTTCCTCACGGTTTCCTGACTGGGTCCCGGATTTGAATGTGTCAGTGAGTCTAATGTGGATGTTATTGTGCAGTTAATTCACCTTTACACTGTTTTCTCAATAGTCATCAGTCAAAAGCATGCATGCATTCAACCTCTGTTGAATTTATACATTACATAACATCTGCTCTGTCTTTTTAAATCCCATTTTAGTGACTAATTGCTCGAGAGATCACTCAGTCAAAGTAGTTGGTCCTTCCATCGATGTGGGTTGGTAGTCAAACTATGCAACAGGTTCAATGCTCTGATCCGTACACGTGGATGGTAATTCCTTTATCATATTGCAGGCTCCAACACGCCCAGATACCCTCCTACACAGACGAGAACACATGTGTACATGTAACTGGTCTGTAATGTGTTCAGTTAAAGGAAGCCGGATGCTGTACGCAGTTACATGTCGAGGTATCATCTCTTCATGGTACAATCCATCAGGTCTGGTGATGATTTAGCATATTGATGGCAGAAACATGTTCATAGAAAATAGAATAGTTTACACATGAGGCCTTGTGGTCATCTCCAACACATCTATGCACCAAATTCAGCACAGATTTCCGGTCCTGTAACCGTTGGACCGTCCCGCTGAGGGGTGTGGGGGTTCACTGCAGCCACCAGAGGGACTTTGGCCTGTTGTCAGTTGTTTTGGAGGCACTGGGACGGACATCTGACCCATTGGAGAAAGTGTGCTATAGGCAGACTATTTTTGCATTATGTAACATCTAAAGACAACACTTATATGTCATAATAAAGCTATTTTTCAGAGATATTGACAATTATTTATGTAGTTTTTCTATTGTGATAAAGTGTCGATGAATGGACCAATGGGTGCAAAGTGGCCCTGGTCAAGAGAGTTCTTTGCTGTTGCAGGTTCTGATCACATAAACCAGCCTCAACTGGATCCGGCTTGCTTTTATTTGCATAAGAGTTCACCACCCACCTTTTTTGGCCCAACATAACAGAAATGCTCTAGGACACAAAATCCTACCTTCATTTATTTTCCACCTTAAATGATTAAGGAAACAAAAATTGGTATAGTGGTGTCATAATGGATGTTTTCTAGCTCTATAATAGTGACAAAAATGTTTGTCAAAACAGCTTCAAAGTGTTGAATCTATACAGTGGACACCATTAAATATAACTATAAATACATAAATGGATACAATACAAATACTTTATGATAAATACGTCGAAAATCCCCTTGTTTGTATCGCCTTTAAAATACCCACTCTGCTCGAAAAGAGGAGCCTGCAGATTTTCTCTGTCACGCAGGTGAAGGAGCAGCTTTTTTTGTCGAGGCTTTCTTTCTGCGCGCGCAGTGTATTACGGTAAAAAAAAGAAAAAAAAGGGGGGGGGCGGGTTCTGGCCTCCATGTGCGTCGCGTTTTGATTGACATGGCGGAGTCTCCCAGTACGCGTTGCGCCGCGCCAGCAGACAGGCAAGACCCGACCCTGGGAATAAAAAAGCACGCAGCAGCCGTCTGTTTGAAGACTATTTTATTGCAGCGAGGTGAGTTCTCTTTACGCTTCTTTCACGGGACGAAAACAATGACAATGGCGGCCGACGGAGTCGATGTAGAAAAAGTTTTTTAGAAGTGCGTGTCTCTGACTGAGTGTGTGTGTGTGTGTGAGAGAGAGAGAGTGCGCGCGCGCGTGTGTGTGTGGAGTGCTGAGCGCTGACGCCGGCAGTCTGGGCCACTTGGCCAGCGTAAAGGAAAAAGGAAAAACCGCTCCGCTGCTGCTGAATCGAAACTTTTTGGTGCAAAAATTGAAAACGTTTATTTTAAAACGAGTTAAACGCTAAACTTAAGGGGGAGATCATCGTGTTATTTTTTTCAGCACAAGTGGAAGGGGGACGTTTGCAGTCTGCTCTTTGTGGTCCCGATTTCTCCGCTTTCTCGAAAGAATGTGTTTTTGTCTCCGAGGACTTCAGATGGAGTGAGTGCGCAACAGGAGAAAGCCTTTCTCTCCCCCCCACCTCTCTCTTTTCTTTCTGCCTGTTTCTGCAAAACAAATCGCTGCTTTTTCTTTCTGGGAAAACAGTCGGTCGTGTTTGGGGCCGCTCAAAATCATGAAATGGAGACATTTTATAGCTGGAAAATTACTCCTTACGGAAGATGCTGAGGCAGTCACATTTGACAGAGGGGGGTTGCGAAATCATTTGAATTGGCGCTGTAGAGCGTTATTACGCATTTTGGGTGACTGTTGAACAATGGCGAGGGGGTTGTGTTAGAAGCACTTTCCGTGGAGTTTGTGCGCGATTGCAGAATGTAGGAAAAAGGGTAAAAGAAAATTCCCAACTCCAGCATATCCTAGCATTCCTTCCAGACAGTCTCTCACGCCCTCTCCCTCTCTCAGAAAATGACTACGTGTCTGTCTGTTTTTGCAGGGAAGACAAATCTCTCTCTCTCTCTCTCTCTCTCTCTCTCTCTCTCTCTCTCTCTCTCTCTCCTCTCTCTCTGATGCAGACGTGGAAATCAAACATTGGTCGATTATCTGCCTTCCACGTACACGCGCATGAAAACTAGAGGGGACTGAGGATGTGGCAGCTATAGGTCGTTTTTTTTTATAAGATGCAAAAAGATGGCAGGAGAGACCGATTTTGATGGTTGTGCGTCAGTTATTACAAAAAAAGACGTAATAACGGGTCTGCGTGGTGAATGTCATGCTGTCACGATTAGCGGTGCAGGGGGTGTAATTGGGGCTGTGATTTTTCGGATCGCATATCCCCTCTGCTGTGGACTCTGGATCCAGTGGGCACATTGCAGAATATAGGCTATAGAGGGGAAGAAGAAAAAACACACACGTATACGCGCGCGCAGTTTTTTTTTAGGGAAGAGAGAGAAAAAGAGGGAGAAATCCGATCCCAAATACATGACGTCAGATGACATTCCTTTGGTGAAAGGCTGATGTGGCCTTGTAATTTTATTTAATTTTTTTATGTGAAAAACTGATATCGGACTTTTTTTTTTTTACAAAACTTTTTTTTAGTGGGGGTTGTGGTCAGGGTGAGAGGGGGAGGAATGATTTGCTACCCGCTGAAAAGGTGCGTTTGGATTGAGGTTAGAGCAAAGGAATTCTCTCTGTGCTGCATGAGTGGCCAATTTATTTTGCTTCCACAAGTCTGAGGCATCAAAAAGTCTCAGCATCAAAAGTTTAGGGTTATGGATAATAAGCCACGGTATGAACAGTTGATGGAGACAAACCTTTTTTAGTTGAAAGTAGTGGTTTCTCTGCTCAAAGTCCTTCATAATGTCTAATTTCTAAATCCGGCCCGACCTCGGATGTCAACAGTTACTTAACAGGAAAGATAGGGTTTCAGATTGGGGCGCTCTGGTTTGGAGCCTCAGGAAGTTTTGTCCCTGCATCTCCAGTGTGTGAAACAAATGCTACAGATCACAAAGGATAAGTGCAATCCATATTATCGGAAGCTGTGTTTTTTTTCTTCTTTTTCCACAGGTCAAGTACTCCACCCATATCCCCTCTTAACACAAGCTGAATGAGGTTTATATCCCTGCCCACTGAAAGTTAAGCCTCTTTTGGATATCCACATTTATACACAATGGGGATGTAAACAAAGCTCGCAGGCCGCCTTTTTGAAAAGTCCCCAATGCCGTGTTTCGTTCTTGTATTCGGAGCAAATTCAATAAAAACACAAGTTATGATAACTCGTATTCCAGCATTGGTAATGACAGGCCGTGTGAGCTTTTATATGTTTCTGACTGTATGTTTGAGTTGCGTTGGCAGCGTGCAGAACCAGGAATGTGGTGCTGGAGGATGTAAAACAGCACAATGTAAGCAGGGACTTGCACCCCGAACTGATGCAATTGCAAGCAAGTGAATTTTCTCTCCCGGTTTTAGTCTGTCGCTTGTAAAAAAAAAAAAAAAAAATCCCCTTTTTCTGTGTTTAAAAAATAAAATTTAATGCACTGCAATTATATAACGGAACAGAAAGAACGGCGTTCAGCCTGGAGTCGGGTTGAAGGAGGGAGTCGTTGTTGCTTTGGCCTTTCTCAGAGGCTAGAGAGGCTCTTCATGGAGATGACCCCGACCTGTGCTCTGCACCTCACGCAGGGTACGACCCACCCAGCTGGGTCGTCCCGTGTGACGGTGCGTCACCGCCTCCACGTGTGGCTGAATGTAACTTTGCAGCTGCTTTGTTTGGTCCCGCCTAATCAGTTTGTTTTAGTCTACTTAAAGTGCCTGAACCAGGATTTGGGGGGACGGGTGCCAATAATTCCTAGCATGCATCATTAGAAAGTACATTTATTGTGCTTTTCTCTGACGGATGTAATCAAAGTTTCACACACTTTCTATTCCAGCAGGTGAAAAATAAACACAGAGCTCGACTCACTGGCACCCGGGTTTGATGGACTGGCTGTGTTTTGCCTCTTATTATTATTCTGAGCCGGGTTATTCTCAGCGCAGTGAGGAAGTTGTTCCCCATGTTTCATGAGGACTCGTGATGCCAGGAGCATCTGTCTCCGTCTGACCTCAGGCGTAATGTGGGCTCTCCGCTTTCCACCCGCAGCGGCTTGTGGTTCGCTGTTGGCGCCATTAAAAAATAAATTAAATAAAAATAAAAATAATCTTCAGGTACGCCTGGTCCAAATGGGGTCAGGGATGGGACAGGATGATGCTGCATTGTGTGTGCGTGTGAGTGGTAACGTCGGACATATTATTGGAGGGGTTGTGTTACTGAGCAGTGTGGCTGTACCGACCGTATTTGCATTACTGTACATTTTTGTTGGCATTGGTGGTTATTTCTGAGAGACAAAAAGCAATGTGCTATTAATTGGTCAATTTCAGCCACTTCAATCTCAAGATTTGTGGGGTGGGGAGGGGGGCCTAAACCCTGCACGCTTTAGAAAATAAGGAAACGCAATATGCTCAGTCTGTGTAGCGATAAGTTTATCCACCATTTACTGCTATTTCTGCAACTAATGGCCCACTGACGACGATGTTTATAATGGTACATTTGGCTGCCCTGATAAGCTGCCCGTATCTGGAACATATCCTCCCGTTAATTGGTCGGCCTTTCCTACGTGCAAAAGTAAACCAGGTCTGTGGTTTGCATGAAGACTGGTGCCAGTCGTGCCATCTGCTTCTCCAAACGCAACTGGTGTGTTTCCCAGAAAGATCGCCTTCACTGTTACCGTAGTGGAGGTGTGGTTCGGTCACGTGGACGATGCAGCTTCCTGCTCATCGGGAGGTTTTACTTATCGGTGGGTTGGACACGTGGAGGCGGTCCCGTTTGCTGGGGTCAAAGGGGTCAAGGGGTCGACGCCTGCAGTGCGGGAGTTTCTCTTCCTCTCGTCTTCGAAACCCTTCGGTCCTGACGATGCATAGTGTCTCTTTCCTCTGACATATGATGAAGTGCAGTGGAGCTCTAGAGGGGACACCAACCCAATCTTTCATTTATATTAAAAACAATAAGTGGCTTTATTAGGATGATGGTAATCTTCTTGCCGTGCAATAAATTACTAATAATTCTGGCAATATATTTCTCACTTAATCCATAAATCATTTATCGATCAAATGGTCAAAAACTAGCACGCGTGACAAAGAAAACCAGCAAATGCTCAGAATCTTTGCTGGAAAAATTAAATAAAAAATAATCTAAATAGTTGCAGATTAATTTCCTGTCCATCAATTTATTTATTTTCAGCTTCTGTTGAGACTACGAGAAGTGTTATTGTATAACAATCTTTCCAGGAATGTGTTTATGATATTAAGCTCCATCGTGTTTGTATTTGTCAGTGAATGAGGACGTGTCACCGGGATGCTGCTCCTCTCTGGTCCACTAGAGCACACATGGTGGATTCTACACACTCACTTAGAACGGTTGCAGTATTATTATTTTTTTGCCGTTCTCATGCAAGTCTGGCGGGAATTTCTTGCTTTGCTTTTTTTATTTCTTTGTTTTCATTTTGATGTAAGATATGATGATCTACACTTTGGTCAAATTAAACTCTCAGGCAACACGTTTTATGATGGCTGCTTATCTTCTGCTCGATGCTTTCCATTTTGCAGCTTTTTTTTCTGTCGCTCTCTCTCTCGCTCTCCTCTGTTTCTTGGAGTCTCTTTCTCTCTCACATGAGCAGTGGCTTTTTGTTGAAGTATCCCAGCATCTCATGTTTGCTTGGCACAGAGCTGTAATGTTTACCCTCCTCCTCCTCTCTTCCTCCCTCCCTCCTTCCTCTCTCTCTCTCGTTCTCCAGTGCCCGTCTCCACTATTTTTTTGGTCTCCCTTGATAATTTCCTGCATTGTTGACGGATGATTTAGAAGAAGATAAAAGAACCCTTTCAACTCCTCTCCTCCCTGTCTCCCGCCTCCTCTCCTTCTCTGTAATGTCAAACAATTGCAGTCCGTTCTGTTCCTAGTTTTACAAGTTCCAGTCCAAAATAAAACATCTGACATTTGGAGAAATGTTATGCCGACTCTTGACATTGCTGGCATTTGGTATAAAACTCCTTCTGACTGTCATTTAGCGTCTCAGCTGTCCTAAACTTTTTGCTCACAAAGTAGTTCCACTCTAGGTCCACAATTCAGTTTCAAGTGAACAGTGTAATCTTAACCAGAGCCTCATCACGTCGTAGCTTCAAATGTCTTGTTCTGTCCAAAACCCAAAAATGTCAGCACTTATTTGACACCTGAAAACACCTGTTTTGAAATGTCGATCAACACAATGTGTTGTTGTTGCATGTTTTTGCAAAATGTATTGGCAAACAATTTTCAAACTCTATTTTTCGACCAAAGAGACCAAACACTAGCTGCCTCCAGCTCCTCAGGTGGGAGGGTTGTCTGTTTTTCTTCGTCACATGCAACGGCCAGTCGAATCTCTGAGAGTCTTCAACTGTAGCAAACTGAAGATGTCGCCTCGGGCTTAAACTCCTTCTCGGGCATGTTGTGATGGACATTTCCTGCTCCTGCATGGTGTTCTACAAACCAGACTATTCATCTGTTAATATAATATAATATAAGGTGGATTTAACGATAAGGAAAAAAGTCATTAGTTGTAGCCTTAGTTTTGTATAACACAAATGTATGACACATTTATATATGTGTCATACACTTAGATTAAAAAAAGAGGTGGGACAAATGGTAATAATCAGCAATATTTTTGAATACACAACACGCCTGACTTCCACTTCTCCGGTTGCTAATTTGATTCCTTGCTCATCGCTTGGTGTCATCTGGGAAAGTCTGTAAAGTTTTGTGGATACACTCATGCAGTAGAGCTGCCCTGTCCTGCCCGTGCACAGTTCCTCGGGGGAACCGTGCATAGAAATAGCTCGTTGGAGAGCTGCCCACTGGTGGGTTGGTGGGTGGGTGTGTGTGTGTGTGTGTGTGTGTGTATGTGTGTGTGTGTGTGTGTGTGTGTGTGTGGTCAGCTGGCTGACGGGATCAAGCGTGCACCTGTACACACACACAGAGCACCGACTTAACACACATACATAGAACTTACACACAGTTCACTTTACGTGCCTGCATTAGCATGCCGGGCGTGTTGATGCTGCGAGTTGGCAGGCCCATGGAAAGTTCCGCCAGTCGTTAATGGCTGTTTCTATGCCCGTCTGTGAGCGTCTCGAGTGTCTCCAGTCTGCTTTGGGCTTGGGTTCGTGTTAGTGTGTGGAACAGTTATATTTCTGATTGTTACATGGCTGGAATTGTGTGTGTGTGTGTTTGTTGTACACGTGTTGGCGAGTAGAGTTGAGACTGCTCCTCTAGGAGGAAGTAGGTGTTTTTTAATGCGAAGCCACACGTTTTATTGCTTTGCCTTGTTAACCCTCGCCTCCCCCCCCTCCTCACCCCGTCTTCCCCCACCCGTCCCAGCCCCACATACCTATCATTTCTCCTTCTTGTTCACTTGCCACTCACGGCCCATTCCCTCAAGGACAATGCATTTGTAGACGCTCGTGGACTTTGTCCACGGCAGAAATTTACGGTTGTTTTTCCAAACCAGGACGAAAATAGCTCAAGCTTTCTTCCATGAGGACAGGTTCTACTGTCATTTTGTTGTGTATAAAAGAATGCCACCAAATTACAGGTGAGTGAAGACACCTGTATCGAGTTATTGGCTGGACCAACTGTTAAAAACGAGTGACCTCAGGAGAGTTGCAGGCGGCAGGAAGTTGGCCACTTCACCTTCCTGATACGAGTGCACATGATGAGTCTATCATTGTTCCGGAAAAACCTTAATTAACTGTGAAGAGTTCTTTTCTTTTTTTTTAAAGGAAATGCATTTTGGATTCTTCCGGCACTCGATTTCTTCTTTGCACTCGAGCCTGGACTCCCCACAAATCACTGAAACATCCCACACACACACACACACACACACACACACACACACACACACACACACACACACACACACACACACACACATCCCTGAAGTAGTGTGTGAAATCCTGAGGATGATTGAGGAGGAGGAATGTGACCTTGTGACCCCAGGCTGTGGGGGGGTGTTACATATACGTATATATATATATATATATATATATATATATATATATATATATATATATATATATATATATATATATATATATAATATATATATATATATATATATATATATATGTAACACCCCCCCACAGTGTGTGTGTGTTTGATGTTAGGGAGCAAGTGATTGTATGTACACTTTCCTCTCTCAGTTTTCCTTTAATGGACACACACACACACACACACACACACACACACACACACACACACACACACACACACACACACATTCATAAAAACGTCTATGAGTTAGTCATGGCATTAGGCATCTGAAGTACCATTCATTCATGATTTGCTTGCTCTGTCTGTGTGTGTGTGTGTGTGTGTGTGTGTGTGTGTGAACGTCTCTCAGACTCAGTTGTTGTCTTGTCTATGAGAGAGGAGATGGGTTCCTCATGTAGGTGTGACTAAATAGCCTTTCTCTCTCAGCGCACACACAAAAACACCCACCACCCACGGAACAAGCGTTTTCATGGCCCATAAAACAGAGAGAGGAGAGAGAGGAGAGAATCTTGACTTGGCATAGCTGTCTTAATTAATACTCATGGCATGCAGCCCTGATGGAGCCCAGAGGCGTGCTGTGTGTAGGCCTGGCCGGCAGCAGGTCCTCTGGCAGGGAATGTGCGCTCATTGTGCACCTTCACTCCTCCTCTATCGGCCGCTTGCACCACAGA
Organism: Myoxocephalus aenaeus; assembly: GCA_038501785.1. Classification (NCBI taxonomy): domain Eukaryota; kingdom Metazoa; phylum Chordata; class Actinopteri; order Perciformes; family Cottidae; genus Myoxocephalus; species Myoxocephalus aenaeus. The sequence goes on from JBAMJR010000384.1 coordinate 202,964, forward strand.
GCTGATTAGGACGGATGCAGGTCTTAGCATTGAAGTGCACGGCGATGCAGAGGAAGGTGGCTCTTTGCAACTAACTTCACATCAGAGGGAAAACAACAGAAGAAGAATTTGGACTTAATATTGGTTTACATTATAAATGTCAAGCAGCTCTAAATCTAAGCCCAACCATGTTTTAAACAGCTGTATGTTACCCATATTGTAACTGTAAAATGCCGTTGTAGTTACTAGCTGCCTTCAGGTTCATTCATTGGAAAACATTGAAAAAAGCTCAACCTAGAAAAACAGGTTGACTTCATTTGTCCAACCAACAGTCCAAAAATCCAATAATATTCTATTTGGGAGTAGGACCAAGAAAAGCAGCTAATTCTCATATTTTAGGGAAGGGAAGCCATCAAATGTTGGCAATGTTGTAGCTCGAGTGCATGCTAAATACCTTCTTGAACTTTGGAGGTACTCTCACCTTTTTAAATAAAACAAAGTTCAGGAAATTGGATTCAAGTTGGCATACGTGCATCTTCCTCGGTCCAATTTCAAAGTACATAAACACCTGTCATTATTCAAACAAGTTTCCAAATTTGCTTTATTTAATTAAATTCCCCAAAGAACTGACTTTACAGTAATGTAGTAAACAGTCACATTGGAAACGTCCATATGTCCACCTCTCTCTGTGTTTCTGGACACGCATACAGAATAAAGGCTAAATATTGTGTCCGGTGTCTGATCCCTGAGTCTCTTTCTGTGGTTTGACTTTTGATTTTGGGGTTTGACTCCAGAGCTTGTACAGAAAAGTTTTACCTTTCCTCCCAAAAATAAATAAGTCTGTGCAACCAGAATCCAAACCATACAGTAAACATGCTGAGTGTGCATGCGACTGTCCTTCATGAGGAACTGTAAGTGATCTTCAGCGTGGTGGTGTGGAGTCCGGGCTCAGCTGGTATACAATGCATTGTGTGTGCGTATGTGTGTGTGTGTATATGTGTGTGTATGTATGTATGTATGTATGTATATATATATATATATATATATATATATATATATATATATATATATATATATATATATATATATATATATATATATATATATATATATATATAATGTGCACGCTTGTTTCTGTGCCTGTGCACCCAATGGATGTCTGTTTATGGGTGTGTGTCTGTGTGTCGATGTGCGCAGTGAGGAGGAAGTGGCTGTGTTTGTTTAAACTAAGCACGCTCAGCCATGTGGGACAATTTAGCGGGAATGAGAACCCTGCACTCCCCCCTCCTCACCCTTCCCGAAGCCTGCACCAGCCTCCTCCCCCCCACCATCTCCCAAAACCTTCTGAATGGGTGGCTGTCTTTTTGAAGGCCGAGGGCCTGTTTAGGGAAGTAGGGCCGACTGTGTGGGGGTGAGGACGGAGGAGGGGGGCAGGTTAAAGTTAAAGCTCGATGTGGGACGGATAGGAGAGGAGTGGAGGAGATGAGGGAGGAAGAGGAAGAGGCCGAGCGCCAGTGCATGAAAACCAAAGTGTAACTAATGTTTATTGGTCACTGGTCCTTTCTTGTGAGCACCGTGCAACCACCAAAGTCAGACACAACACAGTCGCCGCCTTATCTGAGGAACTGACATGAAAACATGTCATATTTCTCGCTAAAGGGCTGTATTACGCGGAACCAGCTACATTACACGGCAATAAAGGAAAGACTTAGAGGAGGTGGTGGGCGAGGACGCGTGGAGGAGGCATGAATGAGCATGTGGAGCGAATGCAGTGCCGGTGCTGCAGAATGTCACGCGAGCATAATATTGTCATGTCTGGCATGTGGCTGGATGTCTGATGCACGTGCGGCGCCTCCCGAGAGCCCACAGCGTGCCTCGTTATGCGTTTGAGGAAGAGGAAAGGACTGACGAAGAGAGATTGTTTGAACCGCCGTTGAGCCTTAGCTTTGGTTACAAAGAGGAGAAATGACCTTGGAGAGACGAGTATTTCTGAAATGACTCCACAGCTGTTCCTATTCTGTCCGTCTTTCTGCCCTTTTTGTTATCAAACGGCCTGCTTGTATGTCCTGAAGGCGTGCACATCTTCAGCGTTTGTTCAATGGGTCAAAGGTCAGCAGGGATCAGCGGTGCTTGTGGTCTTAGGGCTAAATATATTCAAGAATTCCCAAATCTTTTAATGATCCTTGAGTAGACTTCAGACTGAACGGACCCAGCTCTTATTTAACGTTATTAGCAACCCCGCCGTGCCGAGACGGAAGCCGGATACCTCCCCCCTCCCCTCACCAGTCAGCCTGACTCGGCCTTTAGTCTCCTGCTTCTGGAGCTGTAGCTGTAGTAAGAAAAAATCTGGAAGCGCTGCCATAAAGAAGAGTGAGTCATGTGCTTGTGGGAGAAGAGCCACTTCCTCTGTATTAAACGCACACAAACGGCAACAGAACAGCATTTATTTATTTATTTCTTAAGGCGGTCTGGCGTATTGACCGGTAATAATGGAGGTGTTGGCAGGACCAGTGGGGAAGATGCCAGAGATGTTCCAGATATTGATGAGGATGATGGAAGTAATGAAGACAATGACATCAGTTTTAATGATGATGATTAGGGAAGGGTGGGTTTGTGTTTATGCCGGTCGGTAAACTATTTTGTTGTGTGTTTGTGTGTGTGTGTGTGTGTGTGTGTGTGTGTGTGTGTGCGGTCACCAGCTTGTGGCAACAGGCCTCGAACATCTGTAAGTCAAAGGAGTTCTCAGTTGGAGGAAAAGAGCGCGAGCCTCGGCTGATGTAATTTGATGGAAACCAGTCTGTGACTGGGATGAACGCTATCACAATAAGTCACTTTGTCTTTGTGTGTTGTAGCCTCTGTTTAGACTCCCACACAACGACACACTTTATGTCACTCGTAAGATTTTCTCCCTTCTGTTTGCATCTTTTTTCTTTTTTCCCTCTCACAAGAAGGAGGTGTACAGCTTTCCTTTTCGCCGCTCTCCAGTCCTCTGGGGTTGCGCCGCTGCTACGTGGCTATGTGGCAAGCTTTTGGACTGTGAGGGCCTCTACTGTGGGTTTACTGCCTGCTGGCCCCCGGCCCAACCACACACACACGGCCAGCCCACAAGCCGTACAGCTGCAGGAGGGAGGAGGTCTCGCTGGCAGATGCCCACATCTGCTGGAAGCTAGCTGCGCTGTCCCAATGTGTAGCTAACGGCTAACGCTAACCTCCCAGTGCAACACAGAGCTCATTGTGAATGTGCCCCGGCCTCCATGAATAGCCGAGGGGAAAAAGTTGGAGGGTTTGAAACTCTCTTAATTCGCAGGACTCATTCAATTTTCTCTGCCTCTCCGTCTCTTTCACTCGCACACATTCTTGCTCAGTGCCTGCTGTCTGTGGTATGACAGGCAGGACTAATGTTTGTTCTGGAGCAATAACACAATTAGGATTCCACACATTTCTTTCTGCACGTGTGGCCCTTTGGTCCCCCCCCCACCACATTTTCTCCCTTCTCCTATTTCCTCTCCCCTTTCCTCTTGTCTTCTGTCCTTCCCCTCCTCAGTGAACAGATTGCCGTCAATTCCACCTTGCAAAGACAACCAACAGATGATATTGATTTAATAATACCAAATTGCTTTGTTTTTGACAAAACTACAGAGCGTCCCAGTCATGTGTGTCTGTGTGAGTGTGTGAGTGAGAGAGAACATTATTCTTGGCACAGTTCTCTTATTTGGTCCACTGCTCTTCCGCTTTGGGTTCGATGCAGGTGATCTTCCAGCGTATACCAATTAACCTTTGCCTCTCTGTTGGTTTGCTCACGCACGCACACACACACACACACACACACACACACACACACACACACACACACACACACACACACTGAAACTACTCTCCCTCAGCTCCTGACTGAGTGTAAAATAGCCGTTTCCTCTTCATTTTGTTCACAAGGAAAACTGATACCTTCCTCACCCCTCTTCCTCCCCCTTTCTCAGTTCTCTCCTCTGTCTCTTCTTTCTCTGCACTCCCTCTACTGTCTCCTCACCTTTCTTTCCCTCTGACCCTGTTTTGTGTTCCGCTGTGTGTTGAGGGAGTTGTGTTGATCCTGTGTGTGTGTGCGTGTGTGTGAGAGCAACATTATGTAACTGTATCGTCTCTCCCTGGGAATGGGCCGCTGCTTCTTTGAGCTCCGCTTGTACTTCCTCCCGCCCACTGGCTCTGCAGCAGCCTATGAAGGGAGCCGATGGTTTCCCGTCAGCCAGTGGGAGAGGGCAGCTGTGTTTTGACAGGGTAGTGGAATGCGAGGAAGGCGGGGTCTTTCCAGGAAGTGGGTGGCAATGGAGTCGGATCCTGGAGACTTTGGCTGAGCTACTTATTTGGCACACTGGAAACGATTTGAATGCCGATTTGTTGAAACAAGTTGATCAAAGCTGCTGTCAGAGTTGCATGTGCACAAGGACATTCTGTGTTTTCACTAAATGAAAAAAATCTTGTCTAAACTCTTATATCTTTTTGATTATTTTAAAGTCATCTCTGCTGGACATTGTGTATGTTGACATCTCGCCATTACTCAGATCTTTAAAAAACGTCTCGGTAGGAGATCAGGGGAAAGGGAGAGGCAGAGCGAAGGCTGATTTGAAGTCACTGGGTCATCTGTTTCTGGCCTGTGTTCCTGGAAACCAGGCCTGATGAGAGGAGAGGATTGGATGAGTGGGTAGATGGATAGCTGGGAGGATGACAGGGGAGAAAGGCTTTGCCCAGGGTACTTATTTTCTGTGTGTGTGTGTGTGTGTGTGTGTGTGTGTGTGTGTGTGTGTGTGTGTGTGTGTGTGTGTGTGTGTGTGTGTGTGTGTGGAGGGTGAGGGATGGACGGGGGAGAGAAGTGCTGAGCCTGTCGTTTAGCAGGCTGAGTCCTGACTTGTCGGCGCTCCGGCTGCACACAATGATCCGCAGAATGAATGCCTGGAATTTCGAGGAAACAGGAAAGGGAGAAAAAAAAGCGGAAAGATTCTATGGAAGGAGTAATCCAGGAAAAGAGTCTTTTTAGGCCAGCTAATTTGGAATTAATTAAATGCAGCATGACGGTTCAAGATTTCATCAGACACAGATATTGATGTTCAGGGAGTTCCAGCACTTAGTGCTTCTAGTTAACGGCTCCTCATCTGCCTTGAGTTATGTGCAAGATGCAGGCAACCAACCGCAGCTTAACCTTGGAGACTCATTTGCATTCTGTAAAAGTGGAGAAATGTCGTTCATGCAGGGAATGTAGGACGTGGCAATGACAAAACTTCCAAAACTGCAACCTTGTTGTGATAAGGATAACAGGAGCCGGAGTCAGTGCTGCTTGTTTAAATCCCAGACTGTTTGGGGGGGAATTCTCCGATCTGTGTTGCGTTTGCGTGGATATGTTCGTCCTTTGCAGGTATTCCCAGTTCGGCAGTTAGCAGCCAAATTAGCAGCCAGACCATCACAAGCTCACCGTGTTGTCGAAGTGTCCTTGAGAGAGACAATGGACGTATAATTGCTCGTTTCAATGTAGGTTTGCAAGAGTGCCAGCTGAATGCGACGTACAGTTTCATAACAGCGATGTACCTTCAAGAGAAGACAGTTCTTTGACCCTCCCTTGAGGGATTGAGTTATTAAGATGACCGGTGTTTATCTGCAGAGACGATGACATGGCTGATTGATGCTGCATTCAAAAGACCACATGGTGCATCAGCCTCGGTGAAGTATGTGGCATGAAGGTGACATGGCTTGATTCAAAGTTTTAAAAGAGGAAAATCCAGAAACATCAGCTGGCTGGCTTTCTTGAGGTGCTGGATCTCATCTGTTTGGGGGGGGGGGGGCTGTATTCAGGGGGTTTGGAGAGGAGCTTGTTCATACAAGGTTTACAGGAGGAATGTGTGTGTGTGTGTGTGTGTGTGTGTGTGTGTGTGTGTGTGTGTGTGTGTGTGTGTGTGTGTGTGTGTGTGTGTGTGTGTGTGTGTGTGTGTGTGTGTGTGCGCGCGCCATATGTGTCCACTGCATTCCACTCCACCCGTTCCGAGTTCTTCTTCGTGGATGACATATCATTACTGCAATTACAGGGCAGGAGGACTGCGACGATAGAGACACACGCAAACACACAAAGAGACGTGCACACATATTCAAGCCAAATGCATGAAGGCAAATTGAAGAACATGCTGAAGCTTAGAATTTAGCTTCAGACACTTTGCCTCTCTTTCAGCCTATCAATGCACAGCCTTTCTCTCTCTCTCTCTCACACGCACACGCACACACGCACACACACACATTCCTGTATGACTATCGGAGTGAGGTCCGGGTAAATTAACCATGGGACTGAGGACCACCCTTTCTGCTATACTTAAAAATAAATGAATGTTGCATTTGAGCACAAGGAGGCTGCCTGACTCCAGTTCCCACCTCAGATTCTTTAAAAAATAAAAATAAAAAATAAATAAAATTGTAACAGTTTACTATCAGAGTGAGGACCGTTTCGTAGAGGGCGCTGTTGAGGTCATTTTCTTAATAGAATAGTTTACCTACCTTCTCTCTTTAGCCTGCAGTTATTATTTTGTATGTGATTATGAAATAATAAATAGGTCTGTATGTTTAAAAATAGTGACCATGTTATGACTATTGATTAGACTGCTGCATAAAGGTACAGATGCTTTTTTATGGATATAATTATTGTTATACAAAAGTAAACCATATTTAACATTATCGTACACCTTACAAGAAAGAATACTGTCTCCTTAGTACAGAATTGGTTTATTTAAACAATTACTATTATAGAACAATAGGTTGCATGAATTGATTTCTAATGCATTCACAATGCTTTAGAAACCGAACAGTGTTCTCACCCTCAGTATCTCTCTCTGTCAATCTCTCTCTCTCTCTCTCTCTCTCTCTCTCTCTCTCTCTCTCTCTCTCTCTCTCTCTCTCTCTCTCCCTGTTCCCTTCTCTCTCTCTCTCTCTCTCTCTCTCTCTCTCTCTCTCCCTGTTCCCTTCTCTCTCTCTCTCTCCCTCTATCTGTCTCTGTTCCCTTCTCTCTCTCTCTCTACCTTTCTGTCTCTGTTCCCCTCTCTCTCTCTCTCTCTCTCTCTCTCTCTTTCTCTCTCTGTCTCTGTCCCCTTCTCTCTCTCTCTCTCTCTGTCTGTTCCCTTCTCTCTCTCTCTCTCTCTCTCTCTTTCTCTCTCTGTCTGTTCCCTTCTCTCTCTCTCTCTCTCTCTCTCTCCCTCTATCTGTCTCTGTTCCCTTCTCTCTCTCTCTCTCCCTTTCTGTCTCTGTTCCCCTCTCTCTCTCTCTCTCTCTCTCTCTCTCTCTCTCTCTACCTTTCTGTCTCTGTTCCCCTCTCTCTCTCTCTCTCTCTCTCTCTCTCTCTCTCTGTCTGTTCCCTTCTCTCTCTCTCTCTCTCTCTCTGTCTGTTCCTCTCTCTCTCTCTCTCTCTCTCTCTCTCTCTCTCTCTCTCTCTCTGTCTGTTCCCTTCTCTCTCTCTCTCTCTCTCTCTGTCTGTTCCTCTCTCTCTCTCTGTCTCTCTCTGTCTCTCTCTGTCTCTGTTCCCCTCTCTCTCCCTCCCTCTCTCCCCTTCTCTCTCTCTCTGTTCCTCTCTCTCTACCTCCCTCCCTCCCCCCCCTCTCCCTCCCTCTCTCTCTCTCTCTCTCTCTCTCTCTCTCTCACCCTGCACTGAACAAGAGGTTACCGTCCTCTTTGCCTGGGACTCTTTGCTGTTCCATAACATGCTAACTGTTTTCTGACAGCAGTCTTGTCCTCGTCCGTCCATGGCCTCTCTCTCGTTACTCCGATGCCCTACAGGAAGCAGAGAAGACGATGTAACATGAAATCCATAGAGCACAATGTAGATATGTTGACCAGGCTCATCACAGCCAGCACACAGTCACAGAAAGCCCTTTTCTGCCCAATGTTAAAGAACCTTTTCCATTTCTTTCACATTAATGTTGTGTTATCTTGTGTGGCAGCCTTTAACCAGGCTTTCTCAGGGCTCTGGTCTACAGTAGCAACAGCTAACCACGAGTTCCTGTTAGTCCAATAGACATGAAGGTTTACATGTATCAGTGTGGAATGTAGAATAATACAGTGCTTCAAGTACAGTACTTAAGTAAAAGGTCTCGGTACTTGTACTTTGGTATTTTCATGTTCATGTCCTATACTACGTTGCAGAGCTTAAGTATTGTACTATTCACTCCACTACATCGCAGAGGTTATTATGACCGAGTAAGATCTCACTAAACTGCTCCTGCTTGTTGGTCCTAATCCACAATAGTGAGATGTTAATCTTGATAAAATGATGAGTGAATAACAATGCTATGGTGATTAGTCCTGTACATTTTTATTCTAACTGACGTGTTTAGAGTCCTTTAACAAAATACTTTGTACAATTGAATTGTACAATAAGAGGCCATAAACAAAGGCTATTTAACTCACCTTCCATCGGTATAGTTTTGGGGGGAGCAGAGGTCAGGTACGCCGTCTGAAAATAAAAAACAAACACAAAGCAACACATCATGAAATGCAGTGTTAGAAAAACATCATACTGAAAGGATTAAACATTCACAACTGCTACATTTTCATAATCATCAAAACTACTAGAGGTGACTCATCGATTAATTACAGGTAATATATAGTTTTATTTAAACCCAATAACATTGATCAGTTCCACCTCTAATCTGAGAGGCTGTTTACAATGTAAACAATCTACGACTGCAGGGATAATGTGACAGCTTTCTCCAGGAATACTGTCCAGGACATTTTAAAGTCAAACGTTCATTTCCTGTATTCTATCAAATATTCTATAATATATGGGGGAAATGATTATTTATGCTAAAGGTGCAGGATACACGACTGAGAGCATTTGATTGTCTGTCAGCATGATAACAGCAAGCGTTAACCCTTCATAGTACTCATGGGATACTTTGTGAGGAAAATGACCACATATGGTGGCTACTTGCACGATAAAGGGCTACAATGATTCAGGAACACAGATCTCATCTGTTTAGTGTCTGTGAGCACACAGTTAGTCTGGATGGGAGACTGACTAACGCATTATTAATCCCATTTACTGCCATCAAAATATCAAGGGAAGTGATGAGGTAATGTAGTCCACCTATTGCACAGCTGGCACGCAGTCTCAGAAACCCCACTGTCACCGGAGCTTTGAAGTCTGACTTAACAGTTTTTTAAAACTTTAGTTTGCGTGAGTTAATAACACCTCAGGTATATTGAATATAAAGGTGTATGTTTAGTATTTGATTCTTCCTGAGTGGTTAATATGTGTCAATGGCTGACATTAATATCGGACCAACAACACCTGACTGCTAATTCTTACATTTAAGAAGTCAAAACTGCAATCAGCATATCCTGTAAACAGTTCGTGCCCTTAACGGTTTCAACAGGAGACAATGATTTTACTGCCACAATAAAAGAACAATGAATATTTCCTTCAAAGCGCTTCAAATTACCGTAGCTACTACTGAAGAATTAAAGTAAAAGTAAGTTAAAGGCCATTTTACTCACAATCTGGCTCTGAACTCTCACGGGGGTCAGAACAATCATCTGCAAAAGAAGAGTGACAAAGGTGACATCTTATTCTATGCAGTGTAGGAAAGGAACATTTGCATAACATTTTCATGTACATGTGTTTTAGAGACGGGTTTAAAACGGTGGCCTTATTTAAATAAAAATAAAAAACGTCCCATCATCCACCTCCCTGCCTCGTTTCCTTCCCCTCTGTGGGACACCCACTGAAGACGAGGGGGGACTTTCAGCTGTAAAGTTAACAAATGACAAATATATGGGCTTTTTTTAAATTTGTATTCACAGTGGAGTGATTATTTTCAATTATGGTAAATTTGGTGTGAATGGAGCCTTTTAATTTTAAGGTTTTGGGGATGGGTATTGATTAGTTTTTAAGTCACAAAAAGATTTCAAAGACAACCTTTTTCAAAAACAGTAAATATAATCCCTAACCAAGTACTTTTTAGTCCAGTTCATAACTCACTCTCCATATCCGAGCCCCATCCTCATCACTCAGTCAGGTGTGTTCTGGTGGAGGGAGAGGTCAAAACCTCCATCTAAAAAACAAGAGTAGAGTGAAATCGGCACTATTTCTATACAGCGTTGGAAAGGAAGACATAAAATCATGCATTAAATCCAGAAGTATTTATAATATTCTGACCCCTCATGTGAACAAGAAGGGAGGATAAACAATTACAAAAATCTCGCCATATTTTGTAGTCAACCTCAAAAAACAACATTAACAATGATTTCAGTAATACACGTGTATCATTTACACATTAGTGAATTGAATAGCAAAAGACTGTACAGTTGGACCAAAGAAAGTTGGCCACAAAGTGTTGACGAGGGCTGCAAATAACAATAGTTTTCATCATTGATTTATTTTCCAATTATTGGCTCGATTAGCATATTTTAGCTATAAAATCTTAAAAAGAATTTTCACATTTTAAAAGCTGGAAATAGCATGTGTGTTTAGCATTTTGCTTTTAAATTACACAAAGGTTAATCAACTACATATACATGGTTGAAGATTAAATAATCAATAAATGAATAATTGCAACTCTATTATAGTCCTTATTCCTAAAAACATACCCATCCACTCTGCCTCCTTTCCTTCCTCTGGGGTTCCCTCTCTGATGTCGATGGTCCAGCTGTCAAGATAACAAAGATCACATACAAGTGTTCAGTGGTAACACATGATATTACTCAAGGACAACAACTAGTAGTTATTAAAGAACTCCATGAACATGCTGTAAACATACTCCTCTTGGTCAGCTCATGGACAATGTAGATCAGTTGTTAACCTGACACTATTTCCACCTAGACTTTCTAAAGATATCCTAATAACATGAACACTGGACAATAGAAGTCTATGGTTTGCCTAAAAATGAGATCAATATTGTCCATCTGTAGTGGATTTTACAGATAAGAGTTATGGTGAGTAAAGTAAGGCGTGGAGATTTTAATTCTCTTATGGCCATACGGCTGATGCATAGACAATGAAGCAGAGCAGGAAAAACAACATCTGGCTCTTGGGACTACAGAGGGAAAATGGCCGCTTGGCTAAAACTCTGGCGCATTTCCAGAAATGTTTTTATGTTTTTATGTTTTTGTCCCTCATCAAATAAACCAATAAATAAAAATCAAGCTTTATGGGATGTGTGCAAATGAAAAATGTACATTAAAACAGTTAGTTTTCAAACAAGACATGTACTATATATAAAAACAAAACAGAAAAAATGACTTTATCTCACCTGTCACACCACAGGTGTCAGCAGACTGCTGATGGGATATTTCAAAACAACGTTTGTCTAAATACACTTAACAATATTCAAATGGATCCCTTCTGTGTTCTTATTCCTCCTCATCATGGGAACCATGAAGCTCTGAAGCTCCTCCCTCATCCTCATCGCTGCTTTCCCAAATCTCCTAAAGTACATCACTAACCGTAAACTTGTCTCCGCTATTTCCTCTCTTCTCTCGGACGTGTAAACTAAAGTTGTTTTTTCTAAAGTGGAAGCTGTTGTAGGTCCTTAGTGATTCCTGAGTTTCCATTGGTTATTTATTTCAACCAAAAGACGTAGACACAAATCTACAAATGACCGTGAGAGGTAGAGCTCGACACGCATGTGATCTGCGTCTGTATTGGGAAATGTCTTTCTGTGAGAGTCACTACGAGCTTTTGAGAATGAGGACACGGAAGTGGAAAGTGTACAGATTCCGTGTCCTCATTCTCAAAAGCTCGTAGTGACTCTCACAGAAAGCCATTTCCCAATACAGACGCAGATCACATGCGTGTCGAGCTCTACTTCTCACCGTCATTTGTAGATTTGTGTGTCCGCCTACATTTTTTGGCAAAAAAAATAAGCAATGGACACTAAGAAAATGACTAAAGAGCTACCCAGCAGCTTCCGCTTTAGAAAAGAAAAAAGTGTTTTCACATCCGAGATCCAGGGGACGAGAGAAGAGAGAGAACAGCGGAGAGAAAGTTTACGGTCAACAACGTACCTTCAGTGATTTGGGAGCAGCGTGAGGGTGACGAGGAGCTTCAGAGCTTCATGATTACATTCCTACGACGAAGAGGAAAACCACAATAAACGGATCATTAGAAGATGGTTAAGTGATTTTACAAAAGGTTGTTTTGTAATATCACAGTAATAGAGCAGAGCGTAACGTCAGCTGGATGTGACGTCAGCAGTCAGCGCCTCTTTGGTGCGACAGCTGAACAACTAAACTGTACACTAAATAAACTGGTTTATTCTGTTTTTGTTTCTATACATATTTCATGTTTTGTTTTAAAACTAACTATTTAAATGTTTTATTTGCACACGTCCCATGAAGCTTGATCGGTAGTATGAAGTCATTTCTCCCATTTCATCCAACATTTAGTGAAAGTAAAGTGACAGACAACACTTCTACTCCAAAAATCTATATTACAGAATTTGGTTTTAGACCTTTATTATACATTTATCTACTATTGTATTCATGTTTCCCTACTTTTGTGAACCTAAGACTTTGGTAAACCAAGTTCAAGCACCAAAACAATTCGTCCACATTTCAAAAATCAGACTTCAATTTTTCCGCTTTAGGGACAAATGCTGTTTTTACCCAGAGCCTTAGGACAATTGGTGTCTCGTTACATAGAGAGCTGAGATTGTTCTGCAAATGAGGAATACAACACATGAGAATGTGTCATATATGCAATGACCTGAAAGGTGAATTTAAGAAGATGTGTCAAAATCAAGAAAATGGCCTCAGACTTCAGAGAGTTAAAGGCACAGTTTCTGAATATGGGCTGTATGCATTTCTCTGTGGATACTGGGACAATATGATGACATCATTATGAAGCCTGTCTTCTATCCACATTGGTAGAAAGGGTCCTGAGTTCTTTACTTCATTTCATTGTGTTCTTATAACTAATTACCTCTATGTTATTAGTTTTGGATCAATAAAGAAAGCTGGTAGCTCACAGATATGACTTACCGACTGCAATACTAATGTAACTACGACATGCACACACTAATAACCCTTTAACCTTTAAGATAATAAACACACCCAGAAACCGATATAACATTAAATACAATAGCGTCCCACTTTAATCTAATGCATAACATTAGCATCTAAGAAACAGTTAAAATGGTTCAGGACATATGAACATATAAAAGTACTAATATTATGCAAAAAAACAGGAATATTAAGTGTCTTCTTAACTGTTTATTACACTATGCTGCATTAAACCAAATCACTTTCTCTTTACCACTTTTCACTTTGACTGTGATACACAAATACACACGCACACCCAGTAATACTTCTTCACTAAGATGGTCAATGAACCTTTAAAATGACACAAGCTAAAATCATCATGCTGTTGTGCTTTACCAGAATGTACCAGATATATAAAGCATTATTGAACATGCTTTCTAACAAGCCAACATAATGTGTTTGGTACCAATGGAAACACTAATACACTACATTACACTTATTTATAATACTACGTCAAATGTAAACTTTTCCTGATAATTACATTTTGGAAATATGTTTATATGTTCTTACCTGATGTGAAACCGAAGGGCGTTCTTCATTTCTACGATGACTTCTCAGTCGCTCAATTCTTTTGGAGTTCCATGGGTCTGCCATTGTTCCTGAAGGTCTGCTGCAGGCCTGCAGCTCAGGCTGAGACTCTGGGTGTTGGGGGAGGGGGAGGGGGGGGAACTCGCGGTGTCTGGAGCGGTGGGGGAGGGGTGAACTCACTCTGAGCTTCAGACCAGACTCGAGCTGCAGTTCAAGCGGGCTGGCTGATGGCTTGCAGGTGCAGGGGGGGCCCCTCCTCCTGATGGGCCATCGTTTAGCTCAGAGTGAACAGCAGCAGAGACGCCTCAGTATTCTGACTTTCTACTCTCTGGTTTACCGGCCTGATCTACAGCCTTACGTGTTGAACATGCACAAATTATTAGCACTGTTAGTAATTATACAGTTTAATCTGCTGTCACAAGTAAAAGTTCTGCATTAAAAATTACAAAAGTAAAAGATATATATGTAGTACCAAAAAGTAGTCCAGATTAGAAACATGTTAAATCCAGCTCACTAAATTATGCTGTCCATACGAATTGATGAACAGCTTTATTTGACCAAAAACATTGTTTGTGTGTCCAACAGGTTTAATCATAACCTTTTTAATTAAAGTGTAAAGAGTATCTATGTTATGTTTGCTTCTCTTTTTGACATTTGACCCACATTATTGGACCTTTTTTTAATCTCCACATTCTTTACTGACCCTCAGTTATGCAGCTTTGGAGTGTTTCTTACATTCTTGTTGACAATGAATGTGCAGTGACAACAGCATATGTGATAATCATTTTTATAGTGTTTGCTAATCTATCTTTAAATTAGTGTAGAAATGAATGTGTCCTATATAAGAATCTCCGGTCCATTACCTGAGCTCACTGAGTTAGTGTATTGGCTAATGTAAGGTCAGCTCAAAGGTAAAGCAATAGGGATGTATTTTTACTGGTGAGGTATTGTGAAGGCATATATGACACCAGGAACCAGCCGATAGAGGATAAAGAGATGGAAGAGGGCCCACAGACTCAGACTAACTTTAGTGAACACTTAACTACATTATGACTCTTCTGAAAACTTTCCAACCTCAATATGTCTGGGAGAAAGTTTCCATGTCCAGTTCAGCAAGTTATACAGATCCACATTACATGATACAGCTGTGCAGGGGACGAGACAGTTTGTGAGTGGCTGAGGCCTGTTAACATGTCCCATTTAGGCCACACCAGGTAGAACACTGAGAATTATTCCTAGAAGCCAACAGGTAACTACTTTACTACTAATAGATGAAATGTCAGGGGAGAACCACAGTTATCACAATACATTCTGATGAATGTGTCTGAATAAAAATGCATGACAATCTGTCATTTAATTCAAATAATATATCAGATAATATATCAGTCACAAACAGAGAGTCACTACCATTCTAAGGCCAAACATATCTTGCTTTAAATACAGGGCAGAAGGCAGAAAGTTGTGTTATCTCAGTTGTGTGACATACGCTATATCTTTGTAATCTCTATTAATGATACAGGTATGGAGGGGGTTCAGTGGCCCCCATAGTTTGATTAAGGCTGAGGCCTGCTAGCCTCTCTTATTGAAGTACACCATGCAGGACACAGTTAGCTGTTCAAATACTGTGAGGTTACCACTCATTGAAGGGCCTCTCTGAGCTGCAGACCCATCAAGATGTTAAACTGTACCAATGTACTATAAACCCTGCACTTTAGCTACTGAGAGAAGTAGCATGGAGCATTTTATGTACGAGTTCTGAAGACATAAAGACATGTTAGCTCAGTAGTGTGAGAGCAGCTAGCACTGATTTTAACGTAGCTACACTGCGTTGTATATAATCTCTAAACCACTGACTCACAGCAAGTCATGAAACTATGTTGCATCATTAAAAAGGTGTTTTATTGTGTTCTGTGGTGAACAAAGCCATACACATCTACACTGAATGATACAGGTGTGGAGGGGGCTTAGTGGCTACCATAGTTTGATTAAGGCTGAGGCCTGCTAGCCTCTTTTATTGAAGTACACCATGCAGGACACAGTTAGCTGTTCAAATACTGTGAGGTTACCACTCATTGAAGGGCCTCTGTGAGCTGAACAGAAAAACAGAAAGAGCGGAGTAGAGCAACTGGCCGGCAGCGTGTCTGAGATTGGAGTGAGACACTGAGAAAAGCTGAGGTTGTGATCTTAGCAATAAAACATCTTTGATGTGACGAGTCGAGTCTTGGCCAATCAGCGTTAAGATGTCTCCAGCGTCTTCATTTGCCTCCAACTTGTTTTTAATGGAAGCTAGTAAGCTTGCTATCACGTTAGCTAACGTGTTTGGGTTGTGTATTGTCGTTAAAGTTACTTTATGTTCCGTTACAGTTCAGTCTTGCTTGTAACAAACCGTAATGTGATGAAACATGGCGTAACCCCCGGACTGGTTAAGTTCACCAGTCACTCGTTAACGTTAAACCGGCACACCGGAGGATCTGGATAAAGGTTTTTTATTTTCTTTACTCAAAGTAGAATGAATCAAATCACGTAGTGATTAGCCAACAACGTGACGTCGTGGTCATAAGAGACCCAGAATGAAATGGTTTAAGGAAGAGGACGCTCTATGCAGCGCAGCTTGATGCAGGGCTGATGAAGTGGAGCTGGGCCTGAAGGTTTCGGTGAAAACAGACGTGAGAGGAGCAGTACAGCTTCCTCTGTCCAGTGTTTCATACATATTGATAAAGCAGGGTATGTAAAAGCAGCCTCTGCTCCAAGGAGATCAATTACAGTAAAAAGGGCTCACATTTAGCAGATGTAAAGCATACATGTGTGTGTTTTGTTTTAGTCCATTTTTATTTTATTAATTAATCGATTATTAAAATAATCGTTAGTTGCAGCCCTAGTGTCTACCACAGTTTGATGAAAGCTGAGGTCTTTTAGCATGTTTTATTCCTTTACACCCAGTTACAGCAGAGTTTTTTCCCCCGTGTTCAAGTAGTAGTCATATGAACCCCAAATGAGTTATATTACTTGTGTTATTTTATATCATTTCTTTCAGAATTTATTTGTGAATAAAATGTATATTTTATTTTAAAAAGAAATCACTTTTCTAACATATTTTGATCATAACTATTAATATCCAGCATGATCTAAGCAAGATTTCCCAAATATTTCTTTGGGAGCAGTTGCCGACTTGTAGAAACTCCATGGTTCAGGCCCTTACCAACATCCCACATACTAATAAGACATCTTTTTCTTTTTCAAAATCACTGCAAAACCAAACTTTGGCATATTGGGAAGGTGTTTTAGTCAAAAGAATGTGTCGTTCGGTTAAACAATATAAAAGTTACTTGTTTTATGACAATACATTGTCTCACTAGAGGCTGCTGGGTATTAAAATTTGCATAAGCTTTCCCCCTTGCTGTGTGACGTGTTTCTAGAAATGTGGGGGGTACACGTAAGTCACAGGAAGCGGATATGTGAGACAGAGAAGAAAAACAACAACAACCTCTGGCCGACTTGTGATTCTACAGGTAGTAATAGGGAGTCCGTAAGGATTTTGATTACTTTGTTAGACTCCCACAAGCCCGTACGGTTACTGAGATGTGTTTGTTAGTGAAATCCGACTTTGTAAAGGGTATTTATCATGGATTTGGTGAAACCTTACGACCGCCGCAGCAAGCTGACGGAGGAGCCGTATAGTCGGCGGAGTTTACGTAAATAATTAAACTTAACGGTTACTTTAATTATGTTTTATACCATATGTATCTTCTCACAAGGGTTGCGGAACTGTAGAACTTTACGTGGTTCCGGAGATAATTAAGGAAACGCTCAAACAAAACAATTAGAATTTTTTTGTCTGATGGCGGCGCTGCTTTGCCTTGCTGTGCAAAAGGTTAAATAAATAATATATTTGTATGTCAACATGATATTTAAATATGACTGATGTTTAAATATGATGGAAAATATACAGCAGGATCGGAAATACCAACTGTTGATAACATAATCACAGTATATTGCTGACCAACAAAAATGTGCACTTCATTTCCTCAATGCCGAAAGGTAAGACCGACTGAAACCTTATTAATACACAATCTGACCTAAGCTATACATGAAGAAGACCTCAATTTTGAATTAAAAAAATTGTGCAGTTTACTTTCAAAGTAGATATCAGGAAGGTTTTAAAATAGTTTCAAATGTATACGTGTCAAACAGACAAATTATTTAAAAAATAATAATTATTAAAAGAGCTACATTTAATTTACTAAAATAAAATGTTATATAATATATTTAATTTAACTAAAACAACCTAGTAACAGTCCTTTTCTCTAAATGGAAGGTTTTAAAATAGTTTCAAATGTAAACCAATTTATACGTGTCAAACAGACAAATCATTTAAAAAATAAATAAATTAAAAGAGCTATATTTAATTTACTGAAATAAAATGTTATATAATATATTTAATTTAACTAAAACAACCTAGTAACAGTCCTTTTCTCTAAATGGAAGGTTTTAAAATAGTTTCAAATGTAAAACAATTTATACGTGTCAAACAGACAAATCATTTAAAAACAAAAAAAATTAAAAGAGCTACATTTAATTTATTAAAATAAAATGTTATATAATATATTTAATTTAACTAAAACAACCTAGTAACAACCTCAAAGTAGTTATCAGGAAGGTTTTAAAATAGTTTCAAATGTAAACCAATTTATACGTGTCAAACAGACAAATCATTTAAAAAATAAATAAATTAAAAGAGCTATATTTAATTTACTGAAATAAAATGTTATATAATATATTTAATTTAACTAAAACAACCTAGTAACAACCTAGTAACTGGCCTTTTCTTTAAACGTTGCTTTGGGCTGTAAATAGGAAATTCCACTAGAGGTGATAGAGAGCAGAAGCTCTGGGCTATAAATAGGAAATTCCACTAGGGGCGATAGAGAGCAGAAGTGTGTGTACACACACTACACACACTTCTACCTTTTTTTTCTCACTTTACTATGTTTCTGAGGTCCTTTCTGAAACATTGAGAGAATCACTTTTACAACCTCTAGAGGCCATATCAGTGAAAACAAAGTGAGGACCGGCCTAAATGTCCTCACTTTGCATTTTGGTCCTCACTCCAAAGGTTAAAAACCCGCGATGGTCCTCACTTTGATAGCAGTGCAAACACACACACACACACACACACACACACACACACACACACACACACACACACACACACACACCGACGTGGGAACCCAAAGAGGTTCAATTTTTTTATAAATCCCCTCTCTGTCTTTCCCAAATGTGTGTGTGTGTGTGTGTGTGTTCACGCTCCCCTCAGAGTAAGCACAAGCACAGCATTCCTCTTTGCCGTCCTCTCCACCCTTCTTTCTCTCTTGCCTCCCCCTCCCTCCTTCTCAGCATCTCTCTCTCTCTCTCTCTCTCTCTCTCTCTCTCTCTCTCTCTCTCTCTCTCTCTCTCTCTCCCCCCCCCCACCCCCCCTCCTCTGGTAAAAAGGTACTCAATCTGTGTGTGTGTGTGTGTGTGTGTGTGTGTGTGTGTGTATGTTAGAAAGAGGGTGAGTGAGAAAGAGAGAGCAGGTCTCTCCTAGACTGAATACCTTTTGTAAAAGGAGCTGGGGTTGAATGGGAGTGGTGTTGGTGGCAGTTTCCCACCATATTTAGAAGCTACCCCCCTCCACCCTCTTGCTCCAAACACGCACATGCACACTCACTCACACACTATTAACACTATTAAATGCCAGCACAGATTGAAAATTGTCAGTTGATAAAATGGATTTACAAGGATCAATCTCAGTCATGTTTGGTGCATGTGTGTTTTTGTGTGTGTGCGCGTGCGCTGCAGTGAATAGATACCCATTCAGGTCGAGGCACTGACACCTGAGAGCATTCCTTACTGCTTAACACATCCAGAGTGAAGAAGATTATACCTGCACTGCATCTCTGTTGTCGCTCTCCTTTTTGTCTCTTTTTTTAGG
>JBAMJR010000384.1:227500-260000 GCA_038501785.1 Myoxocephalus aenaeus
CAGATTTAGCTCTCTGAAGAGCGGGCATCACTATTGACCCCAGAGGGCCCGGGACGACCTCCTATATGGAGTACTGATCTGCTTTGTGCTGCATGTACAATGCTGAGAGCAGCTTCAGTAATCCTCATTCAGCTATCGAACCGAGACCTTATTCATCTAATGTTCCTCTTTTATTATTAATCCTCCGAGCAGGATATCCATCCTGTCTTTTACAGTATTGTTTACGATGAAGTGCTCCTGGATTAGTCTCTCACGCTGTTGTTCTCGGCCCCTTTTCATCTAGTTTTTCTTTTATGTTGACATGATGTGACTTGTTGTGTGTTAGCAAAGCTGATGTGCCTGAACAAAGCTGCTGTAAAAGGAGCAGACAACATATTAGGGCAATATGAACGTCAGTATGTAATGCCCTCCGTCTATTTTCTTTCCCTCTTGCACACAAGGTTATTTTTCTGATCTTTTGTTGAGTAGACCAATGATCAATCTCTCCGTTTCTCATTGTTCTGCCTGTGAGAACCTTTCTTTGAATGACCCCCCTCTCTCTCTAGCTCCTTCTCGTATGCTTTATTGCAGGTTTCGTCATGTTTCAGGTCCACCTCAGCTTTTAGAAATATACAGTATCTGACATTTGATCCCAGTTCTCATACAATTGGGTATTGAAACCGCATATGTACAGTAAACCCAATGGAAACATACACGTTTGGCATTACATGGCCTCACATGTCATTGTAAACAGGACGAGTTTGACATTTTGGGAAATACACTTGCTTACTTCCCGGTTGAGAAGGTTGATACCACCAAATATCTAACATAATTTTTTTAATTGTCTAATAATCTCCTCATAAATGTTGGATTGGACTTCCTGAAATAGGTCAATTATTAGCACATGTTCTGCTATTTGTTGCTTATGCTTATAAAGATATATTTTATGATGCCTCCATCTTTTAAATGAGAGTTTGAAGTATAGCAGACAGACCGATATTTGACAGCACAGGGAAATCCCTAATCCTAATTTGTTTTTTACTTTTCATGTAAAAAAAAACGTGTGTGTGTTTTATAAATCAACAATACTGACTGTTCCTCATCCTCTCTCTCTATCTCTCTTTGTACTTTCCCAGGTAGGGCAGTTCAGTGAATTTCTCCATGAATGTACGTCACAATGATGATGACAGACCAGATTCCACTGGACTTGGCTCCGCCCCCCCTCCTGAACGGGGAGGTCCCGCTCATGTCTCACATGGTTAACGGTGACGCAGCACAGCAGGTAAACATGCACATGCACGTCTGTCGTTTGCATTCGCCTCTCAACATTTCTGTGTTGCAATACACACACAGGCACACGCACACTCACACTGACCAGATGCATGCAAAAATACAACTCATGCATGCACTGCTTTTTGTTGTTGTCACAGGGCTCACAGGTTGTTGCCACAAGGCAGTAGATGGCTGCCAAGGTGTG
Organism: Myoxocephalus aenaeus; assembly: GCA_038501785.1. Lineage (NCBI taxonomy): Eukaryota > Metazoa > Chordata > Actinopteri > Perciformes > Cottidae > Myoxocephalus > Myoxocephalus aenaeus. The sequence goes on from JBAMJR010000384.1 coordinate 228,957, forward strand.
ACAGTAAAGCATTAGGAACACATAAATACAGACGTGTGCAGGCACATGCATCTGCCAATCTCAGGGACGTGTAACTGGCTCCTCTTGATGGATCCCAGGCCGCGGCTTAAATTTCGAATGCTTCTCTGACGCCTGACGGATCTTATCAGAATCCGCAGAGCCAACTGGCTCTGTTTCAAAGCACAAAGTGCCCGCCTGAGCCGGGTGCAGGCGAGAGGAAAGGGACTGACGCAATTAAACGCATCACAGTTAATTGACCCGGGTTAAATCCTGTTGTCACGGATGTATTTTTACATCTCTGGTAGATGATGATCATGATGATGTTTATGTTTATGCATCGTCCCCGACCCCACAGCTCAGAGGAAGCATGGTGGGAGTGTTTTGGCTGCGACACATAACAGTTAGGGAGGGCTTTGGCTGTAACACACAGTAGTTAGGGAGCTCTTTTTATTGTAACACCCTGCAGTTTAAACTCGGTTTCAGGATTCTAGACTGATGATTATATAGATTTGAACCGCGTCCGTGTTTGTGTGTATTTGTTTGTGTCTTAGTCTGTTTCTTTGACCCGTTCAGCGTCTGTGTGGGCACACAAGTGTCTTTGTTGAGTCTGAGTACATATTCTGTGTTTGTTTCCTGTCTATATCTGTGTCTACCTGCTCACACCTGCATGTGTGTTTATGTGTGTCTGTGTGCTCCTTCAGTGCATGCAAGCAAAGCCATCAGACACATTGTAAGGGTGCATGCAGCAGGATATTATTCTGCAATTGTTAATGTTAAAACAAATGTTTAAAGAGTCACCATAAAAAAATCTAAGCTATCTGTAACTCAATGGAATTTCTCATGAGAGGTTTCTTTCATTTTCCTTTTCTGCAAAAAGGAAACTGGTTCCCTGGTTAACTATCTGTATACTGAGATAAATTAGTATATACTTCTAACTTCTGCTATTAGAATTTGAACCGTTCCAGATTTTTTTCCTCCAACATGTAGCTACTCGATCGGCTTCAGTCCGGCACGTTGGGGCACGTAAGCTTTTTGGAAATGTTGTGCATGAAACTCAAAATGTTAAAATAATATATACAATGATATTGCAATCTTTTCTCATAATGTCTTATTTCTTTGTGGACAAAGGGAACAAACTGCAGGCCTGTTTTTCATTTTTTTATAATTTTCATTATTTTAGATATCAAGGTGATTTTGAATTAGGAGTTTCTACTTCTGGAGCAGAATTAAAATGTCCAGTGTTGCGCTCTCTATATATAGTACCTCCAAAAAAAATGCTGCCTGAAAATGTTGACTAAACAAACTGGATCAATAGAAAAAAATATAATTTCTCAGAAGATGCTGCAATAAATGTTTGTACCCTGCCGAAGAAGGTGTTTGGAGAATGTCGGCAAAAGTAAATTTGAACCTCTTCCACTGTTTAATCTTTGAAGAAAAGTTCTGCATGATTTATATCTAAGAAACATTTGTTTCCAACTTAAAAATATAAAATGTTGTGAGTGTATTAAACCATTAGCTGATTGGATCATTCTATCAAAACAGAACAAATGCACTCCATAACTATGTTACACATATAATTATAATCTTGGCTATTACAGATTTATACACAACACACACATACGCACCCACTCCACACACAAGCACCCACATGGTCTGATATGGGGGTTTTCTCAGGCTTTGGGAAACATGGGTCGCCCTGTACTATGCTGGGGTTCCCATAGCAACAACAGCCGCTGCAGCAGACAGAGCAGGAAGTGTGTGTGTGTGTGTGTGTGTGTGTGTGTGTGTGTGTGTGTGTGTGTCTGAGGGAGAGGAGCAGGTTAGCGCTGGGATGGGAGAGTATGCAGACACCACAGCAAGAGCGCAGGATACAAGGTTTTTTTACGACGGCACACCTGTAGCGCATAGATAGCCGGGGCTGTAGATGCACGTGTGCGTGCATGCGCGTGTGTGTAATGGAGGGTCACCTGTTTCACATCTACAGCCATGTGTGCACACTCAACAATCTGTATGCGGAGAATATGACGGTAAGATGTATGCACACTCCCTTCCTGCACATTCAGCAGAAGCGGTGGGGGAATCACAACAGGTTCCCGTATTTGGGCTCCCTTTGTGCGTGCCACCTGTCTGCACGTTGTGATGTTGATGTGTGCATCGCGCCGTGTTTGTACTGGTTTTGATGATTTCCTGCCAGTGAGTGTTGTTAAAAGAACAGGCAGCGCTGTCTCACCATTAGCTTAACTAACGCCTCATTCTTATGTGTGTGAACTCTGTGCCCGCCCTACTCTGGGATCCACTGCTCATTGTGTGTTATGTCACTTCTGCAAGCCGATTGGCTGCCGAGCAGAGTCCTGTCCTTCTTATGATTGTTGAAGATGTATGTATGTATTATACCAATATGCATGGAAGAGAAACGTAACTGTGTGCTTTTGTGTACGTGTTGTTGGTACAGGTGATCCTGGTGCAGGTGAACCCGGGGGAGACGTTCACCATCCGGGCCGAGGACGGCTCACTGCAATGCATCCAGGGTCAGTGCCTTCATTATATATACATTATTATAATAACATCATATTAACATGTGGCCTGGTGGCTGCTCTGATGTGTTTCACTTTAATTATGAGCTGGCTGCACGTGCTGATATGATCTTTGTGGGTAAAAACTTAACTCATGACAAAAAAATGAGAAGCATATATATATATATAGATGTATTTAAAAAATATATATTTTCTATTACCTCCTCGGTAGCTATTCTGCATTTATTACAGTTTATCAATTTATCTATTTATTATGGAGACTTGACACGGGACCCCACACAGGGAATACCATGTTAGTGTTTTCTTTATTGTGAGGTGATCCAGGAGATGACTCTCACACCTTGTGGATGTTGTAACTTTAAACCAGACCATGAACGCATCATATTGGTCCATTTTGTCATCAGCTTCATGGCTATGAAGTTATTTACCCACCTCAAGCAAGTCTCTACACCAGAGTTTGCTTTTCAAAAGTGGAAATATGTTAGTGTTTGATTGTCTTGATGGATAGAAATAAGATGGATGGATAGATAGTTTTTATATGAAACAAATAATAAAACAAAAAAGACGACAGTAAATCATAAATAATCAAGATAAATATATGTTTGAAAAGAAGTAGGAAGAAATAAACACGTATAGGATAGGATATATACTTTATTCATCCCCAAGGGGAAATTTGGTTGTGGCAGCAGCAAGCAGAGTTACACAGAAGACATTTAAGAAAATTAAATAATAAAAGTGCAAAAATGCAGATTATATGAAGTGTGTAAATATAGTATATACACATACAATTTATGTATGTTTGCATGTGGATTTTTTTTAATAGATTTTTCCCACATGGGTGTACACAATAGTCTTTAATTGTAGTCTTGTAGTCTTTAGGAGGTGAGGAAAAAAGCTTGCATCTGAACGTGCTATCATCAAATGAAATAAAGCCAAAGTAGGAAGCAGAGTCCATGATGGATTGGGACGGAGTGCACCGCCATGGTGTCACTCTCGGGCTGCATCTGATAACCGACACATGAAAAGAGTGGCCATGCAAGCCACTTGGAGGCTCTCACAGGCGGAAAAGAGGTGGCAGCAACACGGGAATTCCCCAACTCTGGTGGAAAAGCGTCTCACTTTGATGATGTCAGCAGAGTAAGCTGTTACTCAGAAGCCTTGAAAGGGCGCCTTTGTTTTCTCCTGAATCTCTCTCCTTCTGTCTGTCTCTCGCTTCTTCTTCTCTCACTCTTTCTTTGCCCTCTGTGAAGGTTTTCTTTGAGTGAGAGCACTTTTGGCTCAGACATTGACTCCTTCCCCCTCCACCACCCCATACTCTATGTTGTAACTAATTACAGCCCGCCTCCTTTTCTCCGCCCGCCGTGTAATTCAATTTTTCCCTGAAATCAGAGGGATCACTCTGGGCAGACCTTTAGAGGCTCAGATCATGCCAGATAGAAACGGTGCAGTGCATGATGGGATGGGTGGGTGCAGAGATGTGCAGTTTACAACTGGCATCGAAAATGTATAGAAGAGTTGCAGAAAGACGGGAGAAAAAGACAGATGAAAGAGAGGTTTATGATGAATAGATGAATGAGATACCGGATACACTGATTTGCAACAAAAAAATACACACACACACACACACTGACATTTCTGGGGAAGTGGCTGTTGCCTGTTTATTTGTGGGGCTGCATGTGTGCACACGCACGCACAATGTAGCATCGCAGGCACAGTGTGTAACTGTGTGCGCTCTTTCCGGTGACTTTTACTGCAGTCAATGACGGTTAATTGGGCGGGTGGCTCGAGGTCATGTTTGAATGCACATAATTATTAATGTGGAGGGCCACACACAGTCTGTCTCTGTCTGTCTCTTTCTCTCTCGGTCGCTCTATCTCTGTCTCTCTCTCTCTCACTCTGTCTCTGTCTCGCGCTGTCTATCTTTCTCTCTCTCTCTCTCGCCAACTCTCTCCCCCTGTGTCCATCTGGAGGAGGTCACTGGGTTTAATGGGAGTTGGAGTGTGGCGGTGTGTTTTGAAGGCGAACCGAGTCGCACTGTAGACAGAGACTCTGGTGTGATTACTGAGACCTCAGAGCTCCGGGTTTGCGTGTGTGTGTGTGTGTGTGTGTGTGTGTGTGTGTGTGTGTGTGTGTGTGTGTGTGTGTGTGTGTGTGACAGAGAGCAAGATTACAGAGACCTCAGGGCACAGCCAGGGACCGGTTTTTATATAAAGTAACCTCTGTTTAGCTGCTGCACTGTGGTGCACACATGCAAATATGCACACACGTACGCACACAGGCTGTGCCAAGGCAGACCCAACAGCCCAAAGAGATTCTTTCATATGAGCGCTCAGTCTTTCTTCTCCTCTGCTCTCTTCTCTCTCTCTTTCCCTCTCTCTCTTTCCCTCTCCCTCTTTTACTCCTCTCGACTTCTTTCCCTCCCCGCCTCGTTGCCTCTTTTTCTGCCTCTATACTTAAACCACACCTGGAGTGGCGGAGAGGTTATTGTATTTGTTGGATTGATGTTAAGTGCTGCTCATTAGCCAGACCACCGCTAAATGCTACTGGCTGAATTATGCACTTTTATTTGGACTGAAAGTTTTAATACAGAATTGAGTGAACAAATTCCATCACCTCAGGGCGCAGAAAATCTCTTCATAACTGCAACTGCGTGCACGGTCCAATCAGTCGTTCTGTCTCTGACGTCCTTTCTCTGCTCGGCCTTGTTTGCCGACGTCTCCACGACTTAATGGGGGTTTCTTTGTGCCACATTTGTAGCGTTGAATCTGCGTCTGAAATCATTATTATGTATCGGTCTGTTAATTAGCATGCACTGGCTGCGTGTCCCCATCCCCTGTTTGAACAGATTGACCTCTCAGTGCTCCGGGGGTCAGCTTCAACTGACCCCCCATCACCCCGCCTCCCTCCTCCCCTCTTTCCAGTCGATCTCTCACCGTCTCATTGGGTTGCGCTCCCATTCTCTCCCCCTCCCCCACTAAGACTATTCCCCTGAGCTTTCCCACACTCACATCAAAGGACAAGACTCTAGAGGGTGTGTTAGAGCACCCCTGCTATGGAATGTGAGTGTGTTACTACTTGTGTGTGTGTGCGTGTGTGTGTGTGTGTGTGTGTGTGTGTGTGTGTGTGTGTGTGTGTGTGTGTGTTTTACAAGGCTGTGTTGGTTTACTGTGTTGTTTGGTCTTTGTTGGACTTTTTATGAGGGATGATGAGGGCCAGGGGGGTGAAGAGCAGGAAGCTGTGCCCTGCCAGGGAGGAAGTGACATCATGAGGCGTGGGTGGCGGAGGAGGACTCGTACTTTGTGGGCTTGATTTTGAGATTATTTTTACAAGATAATTGCGGCTCTACTAGATGACCTGTGGAGTGTGTCGGCAGGTGACCAGCTACTCATTGGCTCTTTGCATCTCCCAGTGGAGTGTTTCCATTGTCTTTTAAGGAGGCGAATGAAGCATGGACAAGTGGAAAAAACATCCACTTTTTCTTTAGTATGGCTGTTGGTGGAATGGGAGTTAAGTAGGAAAACGGTTTCCTCAGAACAAGAATGCATCGGTTTAGACACCTTTTAAATTCTTTCAATGCAGAATTCACAATAATGCGTCTGAAATTGCACACTATGTCAGTATATGTGCGATGTTTCGACAGACTTTTGTTCGCCTAAATGGTAGCATATATCCTTCCAGACGCACTGAACTGTAGTTACCGTTCACTTCCTGCAAGCCGGTTGAAGACCCGATTTCATTCATAAAGTCAGAACTCAGGTAAAAAATGTATTGCGCCTACCAAAGTGGAATCTTATACTTACACTTGCACTGAAGCTCAGATACTTTTATAAAGTACTAAATAGCATGTTAATATAGAACCTCGAACGCAACCCGAGTTCCCTCTGTGATTTCCCAATGTGTTCTAGAAAACAAAAACAAATAAAATGGTTCCTACAAGCTTTATTATTATGAATAATCAGAATCAGAACCATTTATTTGCCAGGTATGTTACACAGACGAGGAATTTGTCTTGGCGGGTGGTGCATACTTTAGACAAACAACAATCAACAATCAACAATCAACACAGTGCAATAGAAACATATTACATTTACAATAGAATATAAAATAAAGTGCTCAGACAAACAGATAACAGTGCTACAAACAAGTGTACTGTAGGTGTATGTGAAAGTGTAAATATGAGGTATAAATAAATAAAATAATAAAATAAAAGTTTAGTATTAAACTGAGTTGATTATATTAACAACTGTTGATACATTCTCTGTCTCTAAATGCAGAATGCATGCACCATAAAGTCCATCCCCACTGCTGCATTGCTGCAGTGGCGCCATGGGAAATGTAGTCCTCTGCGCCGCTGCAGTCCGGTTAGCCCGTTAAAATAAAAAACGTTTTCCGACAAACAATGGTTACGGTGGACGCCGCCAGCAGGACCTCAGTGATGTGGTCTCTGCACCAGCTGTGTGTACATGTTTCTCTGCGTGTCATCTGGACGGAGCGTGAATCATCACACTCACGGTCTGTTTTGTGTTTTACCCCCCGCAGATGTGTGTTGTTTGTTTGCGCTCCCTCTCATTGTTACTCTCTCTCTCTCTCTCTCTCTCTCTCTCTCTAACTCTCTCTAACTCTCTCTCTAACTCTGTGGGTGTATCCTTATTCTGTTATTTCAGTCATTAAGGACGGTTGCCCCTCACTTTAATTCTTAACAATTCGTTTTTATCAAATTGCTCATCTGGTTGGACATAAATGCAGATATTGTCAGTAACTCAGACGGAATATTATCCCCCTTTTGTATTGTATTATTTCCTTATTCATCAAGTAGTAAAAATAATCTTTTGACATTGTTTCCATACTGTGATAGTGCAGCGATAGTAATGTGAGCTTTTTCTTTTTCTCGTACAAAAATGGCTTGAACACTAAATTGTTCTGACGCATTATATATGAGGCTTCATCACAATCTAGGATTATTAACTAATGCATGTATAACTGAAAACAAATTGATAAATGCAGATTCAAGTCATGCACATTTAGCCAACGATTAGTCACTGATGTCAATTCAGATTATTTGTGTTTCCTCGGTTCCCCCCTCTATGTGCCGTAAGTTGGAGGAGCTATGCAAGTGAGGGGAAGGAGGAGCCGATGAAGGGAACTGGGATGCGCCCTGTGTTTTTCTTTTTTCCTTCCCTTTCATCATCCAGCCTCTCTGAGTTCCTTTCCCCTTGTTTTCGTAGTTTTGTCTGTTTTGGATGGACAGTGCTGATGTTGCTCTCGCTGGTTTCACCGCATCACTACACAAGCTCTCTCTTTCGCTAGTCTTCCCCTAAAGTGTGCACTTCCACACTCTGAGCCCCATGGATGTGAAGGGAAATGGGGGCCGGTTTGAAAGAAATCTGGTGGAAAGTCTCCGCGGCTTGTGTTTACGCTGAGCCAGATGGCTCTAAACAAGCTGCGGGAGAAGACACAAATACACTTTTGTGTAGAAGGGATTCATTTAAAGTCCTGTTGCTGCTCGTGACCAGAGGTGGCTGCTTTGGGATTCGAACACGCTGCAAAGATCCACCCGTATGGGACATGTGTGGCCATCAAACAGAGAATGAATGAGCAGGTGGAAGACGGCTGATGTCTGCATGCCTTTCCCGTCTAAATGAACATGCTGTGCACTCGCGCGTTTTTCTGTCGGTGCGTCTAGACAAATGAATGAGCGTGTTGTTGTTATTGTTATGCCACTTGCATTTTGCCCCCCGGCATAATGAATCCCATAACGATGAACATCGGGCTTGTGTTCCAGTTCTATATATTTCAATGTTTTTTTTCTTCTTCTATTTTTTTCTTTAGTTTAAGAAGCATGAGAGTTTTCTTTCAACCCATAAAGATAGAGAGTTTTCACTGGGCAGCGGCTTGTCACGGAGAGATAAAAAAAAAAACGTAGCATCTTATCTAAATCTCCCACTAGCGTCTTATTGTCTGCTAGACTACGAAACCAGATCAGGTTTTGTCTCAGTCTTTTATTTTGAAATAGACTTCTCTCCCCTCGGTTTAAAATTGGTTTGAGTGACAACTGCTGAGTCTGTCTTTTAAAACGACTTATCTGCCTGTGTGTGTGTGTGTGTGTGTGTGTGTGTGTGTGTGTGTGTGTGTGTGTGTGTGTGTGTGTTAATTGTATTGGTATGTCCCATTGGATTTGGGTAAGTGGTCACTATGGGAACGGCCTCTCACTCCAGGTGGCGTGTGTGGAATGTGTTCCCTCTGGGCTGTGTGTGTGTGTGTGTGTGTGTGTGTGTGTGTGTGTGTGTGTGTGTGTGGCATACCTGTCTTTTTATTTTTCCAGTATTTTCCACTCAAATGTACTTTGAAAGAAACAAAAGGTTTGGTGGAAGGGGATTGGTTTGCACGCGCACACACACACACACACACACACACACACACACACACACACACACACACACACACACACACACACACACACACACACACACACACACACACACACAAAGCGAAAGAGAGTTGATTGTTGTTGTATGCCCTGCCCAGCACTCACTTATAAACTCAATGCCCTCACACAGTAGGGCACGAGGAGGGAGAAATAAATGGACTGGAAATGAAAAGATAGAATGAAGGAAGGTAAATAAAGGGTGAGAGACAGAAAGACAGTAGGAAAAAAGAGGAGGAGAGTGAGATCAGACGCTGCTTGTCTGGACGTGTCTGCTGCCATGCATTCCGGGCGAGGCCACTTCCTCTTATGCGATGACCCCGGCGACCCCTCTGCTGCTGACTTGGTCCGGTCCACCAGCTCCTGAGACGGCTTTAGTTGCAGTCGGGACCGGCCCAATCAGGGCAGTACAGGGTTTGGAGGGTGGTAGAGAAGAGTGGGCAAAACAGAAGAGCAAACTGTCTGTCTTTATGTGTGTGTGTGTGTGTGTGTGTGTGTGTGTGTGTGTGTGTGTGTGTGTGTGTGTGTGTGTGTGTGTGTGTGAGAGTGTGTGAGAGTGTGTGAGAGAGTGAGAGAACAGCAGCTGTGGGAGTAGGGAGCTTGCAGAACTTTCCAGAGAAAGAAAGAAAGAGCTTTTCCAGGGGATGACATTCTTGGCTTCCTTGAAGCTCAGGGTACAGCTGGAGCACTTCTCCCTCCCTCCGCCCTCATTCCCTCCTCCTTTCTCCCTCTTTCCAGCCTCCTTCACTTCCTCCCTTTGCTTCCCCGTCTCTCCTTCTCTCTGTGTGTCTTATTTCAGTCTTACTTTTGTAACTACTTTGCAACTTTTTTGTGATTTGCATACTGTTTTTTTATTTTATTTTTTTACTCAAGGGCCCTTTGAAAAATGTTGAGTCCTCTCCACTTGCTCATGCCGCTTTTCGGATATGATTCAGTTACATTGGTCGACTCTTTAAAGATCACATGGGGCCGTCGTGGCTGCAAGTGATGGATGATGGGAACACATGTGTCTTCCTCCTGCACAGCTGCATAGAATACACATGTGATTGTTTGCATCATGTGTGTTTAGCTTTCACAGGGAAGCCCTCTCTTTTTCTTTTTGCTCTGATCTGATTGGTTGGGAAGGAGGGGAACCATGTGTCAGTCAATGGAAGGAGGGCCCAACCACGGAGGTCGAGGAGTAATCGGAGGGATTGGGAAAGGGAGAAACTCGTTTGACATAAAGAGAACTTAGTCTGACTTAAAACTAACACGACCTCCACCACGTCTGCTCTTCCCTTTTGCTTTTCTGACCGCTCAGCAGCCAGAAGACGCTCTGAAACAGTGGAATTTAAAGATTGGGGAATGGGGGGAAAGTCCCTGCTAATCTAGGACTTCCAGCCTTCTTTCTTTCTTTCCACTGACATTCACACGGCTTCTCTCATTCCCCCTGCACACACTTTCTCTGCTCCTTGTGGTGGACACAAAACTCGGCACTGTTCTGGTCGTGACTCATCCACCAGAAATGCCCCACATTAACATGTGGAGAGATAGAAGTAGGAGAGTGGGGGGAGGGAAGAGAGGAATACAGCTGGTACAGACCGAACAGGTTGCGCGCAGAGGGGAAAGAATGAGTAAAAATGACTGAAAGCATTTAATATTTGAGAAATGATTGCATGTTCAGGATTCAGTGGAGTTGGAGTCGGAGTGAGAGAAGGGAGGGAAAGAAGGGAGGGAAAGAAGGACTCTCGGTCTGTTTACACACCAACAGCTGTTACACTTCTTTTCTCTCACTTTCTCTCACTCACTCTCTCCTCGGAGACATGAAAAGAAAAAAGAAGAAAAAGAAAGAAAGAAAAAAAAAAGAAACATGCACTTTATTAATCCCCTTGGGGAAATTCTTCTCTGCATTTGACCCATCCCTGGATAGGGAGCAGTGGGCAGCCCTGTGAGGCGCCCGGGGAGCAGTTAAGGGTTCAGTGTCTTGCTCAGGGACACTTCGACGTGTGAGCTATGGCGGTCTGGGGATCGAACCGGCTACCTTGTGGTTGCGGGACGACCACTCATCCCCCTGATTAGGGAATGGATACAATGAGTCATCCGTGTCTGGATTTTGTGTCCGTGTGCATACGCGTGCCCGTGCAGGCTCGCACATGCATGTCAGGAATCTGCGCTTGTGTCCCACATGCGTGAGTGCACGAATGGCAAAAGAGTGATAAGTGGAGTATGTGTCTGCATGGTGTTGCATGGTTACCGATCCCAAAACAATTATATCTGCAGCCCCGAGAATAGCCTCCTGTGATAATGCTGGATAAGATCTCTAGCGCGCGCGTGTGCGCTCAGTTATTATGTCTGGATTTGCAAATGTATTATAGCCTGTGTGCATCCCATTTTGTTGTATGTTGTTTGTGCCACTGTGACTGTGAGTCCTGTCAGTGTAAACTATTTAAATGTCAGTGTGTTCCACAGTCATTGGTGTGTGGGTGTGAACAACTGTGTGTGTCCGTGTGTCCGTGTGTCCGTGTCGGCGTGACATTTTAAAACATTTTTGCACAAGCGCCCGGGTGTTAATCTGGCCGCTTGTCTGCGTTTTTCAAATGTTTGTCTGAGTGTATTTGGACCATGTACGTTTGTGTCAAGGTGTGTGTGTGTGGCTTTGCAGGTATGTGTGTGCGTTTGTGCATGTTGAGATCCTGAGAACAAAGCATGGCTGAGCTCAGTATCCCTCCAGACGTTACGTTGCTCTCCTCTGGCGCGGACCCAGCAGCAGAAGTAGGTCGGCCGACAGCACCCCTCCTTTGGGTGGTGGGTGGCGGGGCCGGAGAGGGGTCTGAGCTGGGTGGAGGTAAGAGCTGGCACCCAGGCTACAAGCTGAACACTAAGCAAATCGAGGCATGTGTGCTTAAGGACCGTTTTTAGCGATAGGATAATATGCGGCTCAACATCATAATCTCAAGAATTTAATATTAAACGTTTAAAATACAAAACTTAAAGTCCGTGGTCATGTAGGGGAAGAAAAATATCTAAAAGAAAAGCCTCTTTAGAACATAGACGGTCACTTTGGATCACTTTGTTGTGTGTTAGTTTTTTCCCATGCAATGGGCGTATTGCATTTGGGGGAAACTCTCCATTTGTCCATTTGGAATGAAATCCTTCTCAAAAAAGAAAAAAAAGAAAGAGAAGTGTTAGATTTATAATAGCAGTGTTGAACACTGAAAGGGCTGCTGCTGTCTTGGCCTGCTCTCTATGGCAAAAATAACAACAAACTAAACAATATTGGAGCTAATTGAGACACACCTGGTTCCCGGTAGGTTACTTAAAGTAATACAATAAATAAAAAGTAATAAATAATGTTTAAAAAGATGCCAAAGTTTCTGGAACTCCTGGAGACTGGGCGCAGACCCGGAGAGGCTGGCATCTTTACGCGAGAGGAAACATCTGTGACTCGGAATAAAAGCTCCTAAAATATTTTAAAACCTATTTTGATTCATGACGTGTTTATCCCAAAATGATGTGCCCGACATAAAAACGGCAACTCTAGTTTTGAAGTGATTGATAGCACAGAAATAAAACAATGGAACCGAAGACTCTCGTGCACGAGTCTGGCAGTTCTGTTTGGCAGCCCCTCTGCCATCAGACCCCCTATCAGGCCCCCTCTACCATCAGGCCCCCTCTACCATCAGACCCCCTCTACCATCAGACCCCCTCTACCATCAGACCCCCTCTACCATCAGACCCCCTCTACCATCAGACCCCCTCTGCCATCAGACCCCCTCTACCATCAGACCCCCTCTACCATCAGACCCCCTCTGCCATCAGACCCCCTCTACCATCAGACCCCCTCTACCATCAGACCCCCTCTACCATCAGACCCCCTCTGCCATCAGACCCCCTCTGCCATCAGACCCCCTCTGCCATCAGACCCCCTCTACCATCAGACCCCCTCTGCTATCAGACCCCCTCTGCCATCAGACCCCCTCTGCCATCAGACCCCCTCTACCATCAGACCCCCTCTACCATCAGACCCCCTCTGCCATCAGACCCCCTCTACCATCAGACCCCCTCTGCCATCAGACCCCCTCTACCATCAGACCCCCTCTGCCATCAGACCCCCTCTGCCATCAGACCCCCTCTACCATCAGACCCCCTCTACCATCAGGCCCCCTCTACCATCAGACCCCCTCTACCATCAGACCCCCTCTGCCATCAGACCCCCTCTACCATCAGACCCCCTCTACCATCAGACCCCCTCTGCCATCAGACCCCCTCTACCATCAGACCCCCTCTGCCATCAGACCCCCTCTGCCATCAGACCCCCTCTACCATCAGACCCCCTCTGCCATCAGACCCCCTCTGCCATCAGACCCCCTCTGCCATCAGACCCCCTCTACCATCAGACCCCCTCTACCATCAGGCCCCCTCTACCATCAGGCCCCCTCTACCATCAGGCCCCCTCTACCATCAGACCCCCTCTACCATCAGACCCCCTCTACCATCAGACCCCCTCTACCATCAGACCCCCTCTACCATCAGACCCCCTCTGCCATCAGACCCCCTCTACCATCAGACCCCCTCTACCATCAGACCCCCTCTGCCATCAGACCCCCTCTACCATCAGACCCCCTCTGCCATCAGACCCCCTCTGCCATCAGACCCCCTCTGCCATCAGACCCCCTCTACCATCAGACCCCCTCTGCTATCAGACCCCCTCTGCCATCAGACCCCCTCTGCCATCAGACCCCCTCTACCATCAGACCCCCTCTACCATCAGACCCCCTCTGCCATCAGACCCCCTCTACCATCAGACCCCCTCTGCCATCAGACCCCCTCTACCATCAGACCCCCTCTGCCATCAGACCCCCTCTGCCATCAGACCCCCTCTACCATCAGACCCCCTCTACCATCAGGCCCCCTCTACCATCAGACCCCCTCTACCATCAGACCCCCTCTGCCATCAGACCCCCTCTACCATCAGACCCCCTCTACCATCAGACCCCCTCTGCCATCAGACCCCCTCTACCATCAGACCCCCTCTGCCATCAGACCCCCTCTGCCATCAGACCCCCTCTACCATCAGACCCCCTCTGCCATCAGACCCCCTCTGCCATCAGACCCCCTCTACCATCAGACCCCCTCTACCATCAGGCCCCCTCTACCATCAGACCCCCTCTACCATCAGACCCCCTCTGCCATCAGACCCCCCTCTACCATCAGACCCCCTCTACCATCAGACCCCCTCTGCCATCAGACCCCCTCTACCATCAGACCCCCTCTGCCATCAGACCCCCTCTGCCATCAGACCCCCTCTACCATCAGACCCCCTCTGCCATCAGACCCCCTCTGCCATCAGACCCCCTCTACCATCAGACCCCCTCTACCATCAGACCCCCTCTGCCATCAGACCCCCTCTACCATCAGACCCCCTCTACCATCAGACCCCCTCTGCCATCAGACCCCCTCTACCATCAGACCCCCTCTACCATCAGACCCCCTCTGCCATCAGACCCCCTCTACCATCAGACCCCCTCTGCCATCAGACCCCCTCTGCCATCAGACCCCCTCTACCATCAGACCCCCTCTACCATCAGACCCCCTCTACCATCAGACCCCCTCTACCATCAGACCCCCTCTACCATCAGGCCCCCTCTGCCATCAGACCCCCTATCAGGCCCCCTCTGCCATCAGACCCCCTCTACCATCAGACCCCCTCTACCATCAGACCCCCTCTACCATCAGACCCCCTCTACCATCAGACCCCCTATCAGGCCCCCTCTACCATCAGGCCCCCTCTACCATCAGACCCCCTCTACCATCAGACCCCCTCTACCATCAGGCCCCCTCTACCATCAGACCCCCTCTACCATCAGACCCCCTCTGCCATCAGACCCCCTCTACCATCAGACCCCCTCTACCATCAGACCCCCTCTACCATCAGACCCCCTCTGCCATCAGACCCCCTCTGCCATCAGACCCCCTCTACCATCAGGCCCCCTCTACCATCTAAATCAGACCCCTCAGTCATCAGACCCCCTCTACCATCTAAATCAGACCCCTCAGTCATCAGACCCCCTCTACCATCAGACCCCATGCAGCATTTGTCTTGGAAGGCGGGTCTTGCACAAGCAGAGGTGGAAAGTTTTTCTCCGCTGTTGTTGCAAAAAAGCTGATCATAATACTATCTTCATTTTTATTTGAAATATGAGGTCGAGCTACAGTGGACTTATACAAATACCGGCCTGGTTTAACAAGCCTTGTAGCTCCTAATATGCTGATGTCAGAGGATAAAGAAGTCTTCTTGGCGTTGATGGTTCCATCAGCTGGCAGAACTGGGAATGCTTTCTACTGGTTCTCTTATGACACTTTTATGCAACTTTGAGTTCGGAGGCCACAAATTGAGACGCTCACTCATCCTGAGGAATGTGCTCTCACACACACACACACACACACACACACACACACACACACACACACACACACACACACACACACACACACACACACACACACACACACACACACACACACACACACAATGTACATACAGTAAGACCTTTCCAGCTTATGATTTACATTCCGCATCAAACCACCGGCCCTCTCAAATTTTCGGCTGTCGCACAGAACAACACGGTCGGGATCCGAAGTGTTTCTTTATGCACGTGTGCACGGATGTTTCGTGACATGCACATCCAGCACGTCAGCTGTGTGTGAGCGCTGGTGCATTCGTGTGCGTTTCTGCATGTGCGTCACCCTTTAGAGTATTGGTGTCGCCGCTGAGGGCGGGGCAGCGCAGGAAGCCTTGACTTCCTCCTCCATCACTGAGCTGCACCATGCCCCCGGCAAAGATGTCCGCCGGAGATGGACCAAAGGGCTCTTGTGTGTGTCTGTGTGTGTGTGTAGCACCAATCCGGGATGTGTATATACACAGTACACTGTGCTATTTTAAAGTTGTCTGAGACATTTCCTGCAATAGCAAATTCACTCTCCCCCCCCCCCCCCCCCCCCCCCCCCTATCCCTCTTTCTCTCCCTTCCACTCATTATTTTTTACTACACTAACCATCATGCTCTACTTTTCTCTACCAGAGCTTCTAAGAGCTGTATCAGTTGAATAAAAGCTTGAAGGGGATTTATATCATTTTATATCTCAAATATGACAATCGTCCGTGTGTGTGTGTGTGTGTGTGTGTGTGTGTGTGTGTGTGTGTGTGTGTGTGTGTGTGTGTGTGTGTGTGTGTGTGTGTGTGTGTCGGCCAGGCAGTAGAGGAAGCTGTCGTGGGAGTGTCTTGCGCTTGGAGCTCAGAGGACAGATAACATTACACTGCTGATGCTGACATAACTTCCAGGCAACGCCACGTCACAACTGAGCCAGACACACACACACACACACACACACACACACACACACACACACACACACACACACAGGAATACAAATACCCATCTAGATTGGACAGCTGCCTCCATGGGGCGCTGATAGGGTATCCAAAGTGTGTGTGTCCAACGTGTGTTGCTTAAAAGATAAAGTGAACCTTTTTTTCAGAGTCTGTCTATTTAGTAACCCCACGTTGTTGTTGTTTTGTCTGCGTGTTTTTACTCCAGTTGTTCAGTATGTAGGTCAGCCCACAAACAGGCTCCTTTGGTCTGATACCAACACACACACACACACACACACACTCGCCTTCCCATATTGAAAGGAAATGCAGACTGCATTTCCTTTCAATATGGCGACCACATGTGTGGCGCTGAAACGAAGGCGAAAAGAGAGAAAGGGTTTCACCTCTTTCAAACCTTCCATGGAAAGATGGCAAATTCAAACAGGCAGTCGGTCTTCAGCGTTCACACTCGGTGTCCAAAATGGATGAGTGTGTGTTTATGCAGTGTGCGTAGGTTAGTGCGTAATTGCGGATGTAGCTAATTGTGTGTGTGTGTGTGTGTGTGTGTGTGTGTGTGTGTGTGTGTGTGTGTGTGTGTGTGTGTGTGTGTGTGTGTGTGTGTGTGTGTGTGTGTGTGTGTGTGTGTGTGTGTGTGTGTGTGTGTGAGACCAGGGCACTTTCTGTGTTTGGCCTCTGTGTTTGGAGTTTGTGTGTTGTGCTTTGGGGGCCCAGCCACAGCTGTCTTTGACAGCTGCATCATGGGAAACATCTGATGAAATGTTCCATCATCTCCTCTGTCAGTGGATGTATGTACGGGACAGCTGGACAAAATCACATGATCTTTTTTTGTGAGCTGAGACTTTAATGCCTCCACGCTGGCAACAGCTGTTTTCGTGTTTTCCCAACGTACGTATGTGCATCCACTCTCGTGGACCCGATATCTCAGGAACACCAGGAAAGAAGTTCTTCATATTTGGCACAAATGTCCACGGGGGAAAAGAGCTGCCCTTCATTGTGGATTTGTCAACTAATCAGATTTATTTTGTCGATTAGTCATTTTTTGACTAACTTATTTCCAAGAAACTAATTTCCAAGAAACTTATTTCCAAGACACTTATGAACACATCTTTGCTAAACACAAGATGTACAGTGGTGTTGGTGTGTGACTCTTAGTGGATAAACTCAGTTTTAAGGATCTGTTGATTTAAAACAACGAATCTATTCGTCGACAACATTGTATGAATGTTATCCGGCTAAGAAGTTCTTCGGTCGAGGACAGCATGAGTCAAAGGTCACAGTGACCTCAGAAAACCCTTTTTCTTTTTGCCCATGACTCAAGAACTCATATGCCCATCATGTGTGACATCTTCACACACATGTGGAAGGAAACTGCAACTTGACTGGTTGCTGGAGGCATTCGACCGTGAGGCAGTAATTCTAGTTTACCACACGGCGATGGAATTTGTTCCGTAACTTTTTTCCCCTTCCTTTTCTCACGACAACGGTGTTTTCCCAGTCAACACCTGTCCGTCTTCTTCTCCACATCGCCCCTCCCCCGGTGCGTCAGTGCTGTTGTTGTTCTGCGTTGCGTCTCTTTGTTGCAGTAATTGGTCGTCATTCCTGTGGTCCTCTAGGTGGCTTTAGACCTCGTCCCTGACTCCCAAATGAATGCATTCCCATCTCACCGCAGACCTCGCGTTTATTTCTGTGACCGTCATTCGGAATGTTACGTCACAGATGTGGTAGTCACCACCGTCAGGATGCACCGTCATAAATGTGTGATTTTTAAAATCACACATTTATGCTATATTTAGGGTATATATGGAAGGTATAATTGGAATTTTAACATTGGTAATCTAACGCACCATAAGCACTGTTAAATTGAGCAAATTAATATTGACAACTGAGCAGATTGCAAAATAACTGCCTCTGCACAACAGCTTAGATTTGGAGCCACCTGATTGAATTTTCTTGCAGGAAATCTGCTGGATAGTTGATTAAATATAATGTATTCAATGTTAGTTCTTAGAGCAGGATGTCATGGTTTAAATAACTTTCATATTTCTCTGATACACTTATATAATTTACGTTTTACAATTGGGAAAAGTTTTTAAATGTGTCGAACAAAACCTTGACTTGACAATTTTTTGGGCGAGGAGGCATACATTTAGAAAGTATACTTTTATTAAAGATAACACTTAGATTTTTGTCACATTATGATTATCACCCAGCCATAGCTCTTTCTTTTGGAGGAATGAATACAGGAAGTGTATGAGAGCACAGACGTCCATTCTGTGACAGAAAACATCAGGGCTCATGGGATACGTGGTCCTCACAGTAATTATGAGGAACCCCGTGACACCAAGTTTTAAAAGGGAGAGTATCGTGTGCACCCCCTCGACGCCTCTCACAGGACCAAACTACCCATGCTTATGCCTTTCAGTTGCTCAGTTAATACTGTGACGTCATCCAAACACGCAGGATATGACCTCATAATAACTGATCCCTGACCCGACCTCCCTGGCAGTCGGAAGCAGAAGAAGGAACAGACGGAAAATGCGAGGGGGGGGGGGGTGTTAGCTGTGTTTGGTGTTCCAGCAGGATTAGGCAGAGGAAGTTGTGACTCTTGTTTGTGGTGCTTAAAGGGCAAAATCTGAGTGTGATGTCACCCCAGTGTGCACCGCGGACCACACTCACTTTTAATGTGCATGTGCACACACACACACACAGGCACAATAATGACCACTTGAGTGCACATGTTCGTCTGCTTGATTATCCTGAGCTTTTCCAAATGGCAAACAGTCCGATACTATATGACTTGCAGCAGTGTGTGTGTGTGTGTGTGTGTGTGTGTGTGTGTGTGTGTGTGTGTGTGTGTGTGTGTGTGTGTGTGTGTGTGTGTGTGTGTGTGTGTGTGTGAGAAGGGTAGCAGGACAAAGAGTGTCTTGTATTTTGGGGAGGGGTTGGGGGGGTATTCAGGCCTGTTGGGTCCAGTCCTGGGGGCCAGGGGTGTGTGAGTGAGAGAGCAGAGGAATGCTGCTGAGTGAAGAGCATAGAGGCAGCAGAGACTGTCCAAACACACGTCTGTTTGTCAAGTGTGTGTGTCTGAGAGGGCGACTGAGACTCACCGTGAGAGTGTGTATTTGGGACAGTGTGTGAGCAGTGATGGAAAGCGGTTTAGAAGGTGTGTGTGTGTGTGTGTGTGTGTGTGTGTGTGTGTGTGTGTGTGTGTGTGTGTGTGTTCTCCCCATGCTATGACCTTCTACTCAATGAGGACTTTCATAGTCTCCATGGTAGGGGAGCAGACATAACTGAAAGAGGTCTGTCTCTTCATACCTGTGACCTACACACACACACACACACACACACACACACACACACACACACACACACACACACACACGCAAACCCCTCCACACTGCAGACTTTGCTCAGGTTCTGTGTGTGTGTGTTTACTGTTTGTTTGGCCGGTGAGAGGTCAGGTAGGTGGGTGAGATGGAGGGATGGAACGAAAGAGGGGATGGTTTAAGGAGGGTGATGGAAAGACGGGGGGAGGGGAGAGTGACTTAGCAAAATAAGTGAGGGTGAAGTAGGAAAAGACGAAGTGAGTAATATCTGTATTGAAAGGTGGGAGCAAAGGATGTGAGTAATAGGTGAAGGGAGGGAAATAGGGAAGATCATGCAGGAGGAATTCCTGAAAATGGGGATGAAGGAAGAAAGGAAAGGGGGGCAGAAAAGTGGAAAGAAAAGCAGGATCAAGTGAGAGAGCAGTAGAGTGAAGGTGTAGCGAAGGAGAGAGAGAAGAATAGCTGAATAAGTGAGACACAAGATGAAGGAATATATGGAAGGGGACTGAAAGGGAGAGAGAGAAATGAATTTAGAAAATATTCAATTGACAAACTATTAGTATCACTTGTGTGTGTGTGTGTGTGTGTGTGTGTGTGTGTGTGTGTGTGTGTGTGTGTGTGTGTGTGAGAGAGTGTGAGAGAGTGTGTGTGATTTATTCTGAGGCCAGTTCTGCCTCCAGCTGTCCCAATGGGCTCCCAATGACTTTACCAGCCGCAGACCTCCTTCAGAGCGAGAGAGAGAGGGAGGAAGAGAGCAATGGTGAGATTTTTTGGGGGGGATTGTGGAAAAGTCAACACAATTTTCAATCTGCTAATTCTATCAGATTTCAGAGCTGAGGTTTTTGTAGAGAGCGGTCATGTACCCATCCATCCTACATGTTGTATGTCAAATAAGAGGCTTTCGTTTACATTTGGTTTATTCACTGGAATAAAGGACAAGTTACACATCTGTGTGGCTGTGTCTGTGTGTGTGTGTGTCACTGCATGTGTACAAAGTGACAAATGTAAATGAGAATTCACTTTAGCTGCTTGGTAAAATAAATCTTCTCCCTTGCAGGTCCTGCTGAGGTTCCCATGATGTCCCCAAATGGGTCGATTCCCCCGATCCACGTCCCACCAGGATACATCTCACAGGTTAGTGTGTGTTTGTTTGTGTTTGAACGACATGATTAGTATGACGTCATCATGTGTTTTTGCTTAAAAAAAGAAAAAAACCTTTGTATTCCATCTCGTATTGTAATATTAAAATTGTGTGATGTAATTAATACGTATAAAAACCTTAGTTTAACATCTTTTCTGAGGCAAATACATTCCGTATTTATTTCATTAGCTGTCAGCTCACTGGTGCTCGTTGAGCAGCCTTCTGGTTTGTTTCAACAAACTGATTTCTGGAAAATTTCTGAAGGAATTTGTAATCAAAATGATGTATTTACAGAAAAACGATTTATTACACGTGGCAGAAACGAGAGTCTAAACTGAGGCTGCTGTTGATCACTTGATCAATCAGATTCCCGTTTGTATCATTTGGAATGTGTGTGCGTGTGTGTGCGTAATGAGAGAGAGAGAGGGAGAGGGAGAGAGAGAGAGAGATGTCCTCAAAAGAACAGAGAGAGGAGATTCTATCGCTGGTCTTTTTTCACATTCACTTGACATTTATGAATAGGGCAAACGTTGGGTTTGCCTTGCCGGTCGTTTGGCGGGGTTAAAGGTCGTTCTATCAACGGGAATCAATAGTCCTCCCTCACAAGTATAGTGTTACAAATGCATCTTTGGCCTGCGTGTGGTGGGATTGTGCTCCTATGCCGATGGAAGTCAGGTCATTGGCTCACCGTGTGTTTGCATGCGTGTGTCTGTGTTCGTACGCACTGAGCCAAATGTGAGCGGGAAACGCTGTCGCTCTTACACAAACAAGACTGATAGGGGAGATAGGCACTGGGGTGGGTCGGCTTCTTTTGTGGTGAGGGGTGGATGGAGGAATGGATGGGGAAAGAGCTCTGTGTGGTGGAAAGTCACACATTGGCAGATGGATTTTGCATGTGTGTGTGTGTGTCCTTAGTGATTTGTGCTAATGGCTGCATTGTGATGTGTGTGTGTGTGTGTGTGTGTGTGTGTGTGTGTGTGTGTGTGTGTGTGTGTGTGTGTGTGTGTGTGCGCACACGTGTGTCCATATTTGTCTGTTCCCTCCAGTTTGTATCATTTGGAATGTGTGTGCGTGTGTGTGCGTGTGCGTGTGTGCGTGCGTGCGTGTGTGTGTGTGTGTGTCCTTGCCAGTAAATGTTACGCAGATTTATAGGTCGGATCCACATGTACTATTTCAGGGACTTTACCCTTGTTTTTCCTGTAAACACTCTTTTTCTCTTCTGCAGCAGAGGAGGGGGAAGAGGGGCAAATAGGGGGGGCTCCTCATCTTTCTCCTCCTCCTCTTCTTCTCCCCCTCTCTCAGTTTTTCTCACTCGGATTAGTTCTGTACCCTTCTTCCTCCTCTCCTGACCCCCTTTAATACTCTCTCCTTTCTTTCTTTCTTTCTGTCTGTTGTATTCTGGCACTGAGGTGTGTGTGTGTGTGTGTGTGTGTGTGTGTGTGTGTGTGTGTGTGTGTGTGTGTGTGTGTGTGTGTGTGTGTGTGTGTGTGTGTGTGTGTGTGTGTGTGTGTGTGTGTGTGTGTGTGTGTGTGTGTGTGTGTGTGTGTGTAATTTGGTGTGCGTTGTTGTTGTTAGGGACCCGCAGATGACTTCCCCTCTCTGCAGGGAGTGTGTGTTTGCTCTCTGCTTGGAATGCAGGCCTGTGAAAGTGTCTGAATAGTTGGAATGTGTGTGTGTCCCAGTCCATGAATGTGAAAGTGAATGCATGTATGGAATCTATGTTAATTTGAGGCAGGTCTTTGAAACTGGTTGTCATTGAAATGTGCAGACCATCTGATCACAACATTGTGGCACTTGTTTCACCACTTAAAGGGCCAAACCGTCCTCTCAGCACAATCGCTCACTTGTTCCCTAAATCTTGCGACTCATTCCTTCATGAGATATACCACCTATCGGACAGGCGGAGCACCTGCTCCCACGCAAGTGATTGACAGCATCATGTTTGTAAGAGCAGGTGCCTTAGGGTCCTTAGGAATCTTTAATATAGCTTTAAAAAATAGATGGAAAGAATATTTTAATTTTAAAGATGTTTATTTGCTTTTTCACCAACAGTTGGATGAGAAGATTGATACCTTCAGGCTGTAGCATATTAATAGAGTGGTGTCAATCTTAAAAAGCATTAAAAGTCTCCACTCAACTCCAACATATGAAGCAATCGCTGACTGTGTGCAGTTTACTGACCTCATAGGATTTGAGGGTAAAAAAAAAGTGAAAAGTGTACCGTGAACTGTGACTTCCTGAAGCATTTTCTTTATTATCCCGCTTCCACTCACCTCCCTTTTTTCTTCTTCTTCTGTGTCTCTCCCAGGTGCTGGAGGATAACACGGGGGTCCGCCGGGTGGTGGTGACGCCCCAGTCTCCAGAGTGCTACCCTCCCTCCTACTCTCCGGCCCTCTCCCCCACACACCACCTGCCCCCGTACCTGGCTCACCCTCACTTCATCCCCAACTCTCACTCTTTCTATCCCCCTGTCAGCCCCGGGGACCTGCCCCCCCACCAGTACTACCAGCACCACCTCCCCCCCATGTACGGCGATCCAGGTACTGACATGCCGGCTGGACTTTATGCCAAAAATCCGGGCATTTATGTGGAATCAATAATTAATCCAATTTAAAAAAAGAAAGAAAAATAAATGCTTTGTTCTGATTTTATATTCGCTACTCCTTCAGAAATCATCCCAGTTTATGGGATGTCTAACTACATTGGCAGAGAGGAGACATACAGCAAGCCACAGCCCAAAAAGATAAAGGAACAGAGGCAACTAGAGCGACAGAACCGGCTCAACTCTCCTCCCTCCACTCTCTACAAGGGCAGCCTGGGGCCAGCACACAACGGATACAGGTGACCCTGCTGCACCTGTGGCCCTCTGAGATCCTCTTACACCATATTGACTTTTTTTTTTTTATTGAATTTATTAATGAAATGCTGTTGTAACTCTATTTGTGATGCAGCAACAAATCACACGCCCCATCGCTCGGGTCAGTGGGGTCAGGGGGCGGACTCTGCAGTCCGGGAGGGAAGAAGCCGGAGAGACGACTCCGCAGCAGTCCACGAAACAGTGAACCAGAGACACACACACAAGGTAGGACACACACACACACACACACACACACACACACACACACACACACACACACACACACACACACACACACACACACACACACACACACAGATGCTAGGTACAAAAGAGCTACATTGTCATCGTGCAATGTGTGTTTCTGTTTTTGATTATTATTTTTTCAAAAACCAACAGGCCTTTTTTAATCTTTAGAATAGTGGCCACCTCTTTGTGGAAGAATAACTCTTATCCTTGCTCACCCCTCCCTCACTCTGCATTCAGGATGAAACCGATAAAACGCACCTTTCGTTCCTCTCTCTCTCACTCCTTCTTTTTTCGCACAGAAAGTCACCCAAAAAAAATGAATGGATGTATGCATCCTCATTGAGGTGAAGGGAGGAGGGAAAGGTGGAGGATCGGGGTATGAGAGGTTGTCTGGGTAACCACATAGCTGAACCCGTCCCTGAGCGCTATCGTTTTACCCGCTACAATACCGGCCTTGTTGGTGAGGCCTCAGCCACAGGAGGGAGGGGGAGTCACATACCTGTAGAGTCCTGCTTGAGATGAAGGAAACCTTTTGAGCTCCGAGATACACACACACACACACACACACACACACACACACACACACACACACACACACACACACACACACACACACACACAGGATTGTCCGCAGAGGTGATGATAGAAAAACGTAACGAGAGACACAACTTCATCTACTCCCTCACTGTATCTGTCAGCCTTCTTTAGATCTCTTCCCTCATAAAGGTTTTGCTTTAGTCTCTCACGGCAGGGTGTCAGATCAGAGGGATATAACATCTGAGTCAGGAGTGGGAAATGTACCATACTCATATGTTCCACATATAAAGAAAGGCTCAACATTTAGGAACGGAACCATGTTGTAGTGTCCATTTTGGGGGGGATTTTGGAGATTACAAAAAGTCTATAAATATAAAAGCATGATGGAAAGGTGTTGTCGGTCTCTAAGATGTCTGCCTGCTCCTCAGTACTATAGATGGGACTGGAAATAGTTTGTTCTGCTCACGACTCTTTTCAGAAAAATGTCCTTGTTCTTCGTGATAATCCACTGAACATGATGTCGGTTGTCATAGGGACATTTATTTTCCACAGAAAGCAGTTTCCTTTGAAATCTATTCCCTGAAATTTAGACCACAAGTTGATTTAATGAAGTAATTATCAAATTTGTTGTCAGTTGGATCAATTAATTAATCCTAAGAAAAAATACCAAACGTTCTCTGTATTTTCCCATTCCATTTTTCATCATTGTAAATTGAGTATCTTTTGGATTTTGGACTGTTTGCAAAACAAGCAAACAATTGACAAATTAATTGATAATGAAAATAATTATTGGTGGCAGCCCCACTGTTCACCACAAGGTCTGTAAGATATCGAGGGTAATTGAGGATGCAAAATCATGCATTGAGGTGGAGGCACAATCAAAGAAAGCGAAACATATTATTATTAATGACTCTGCACCAATAGATGAGAACGTGTGTTTACTCAAACAACGAGCACACACGTGACACAAAGGAGCAGGTCATCGGCTGTCGGTTCTGGTCTGCCAGGGTCTCACTACTGGACTGGAGATCGGGCTGAGTCAGCTAGACGTACACATGCGCACGCGCGCACACCCCCCCGCACACACCCCCGCACACACACACACCCCCCGTGACTGGGCTTCCTGTAAAACAATCAGAGTACGAGGGTCCAGACGGTTGGCGGGTGGTCGGGGCGCAAACAGAGAGAAGAGAGGAATGTGGGGGAGGGAGAGGGAGAGGGAGAGAGAGAGGGAGAGAGAACCAGAACCAGGATTCCTACATCACAGGAAACGGAGAGACAGAGAGTTAAAGAGCAAACATTCCGAACAACGTTGCTGCTTAGCCCGACGCATCAAAGTATGAATAACACACACAGGCTACGCTTTGCCCTTGCTCAGTGTGTGTGTGGCTGTTGCCCCCGTGTCAGTAAGGCAGCCGGCTGACTTGGCGAGCGCCGTGTCCGTTCCCCCTGCAGTAAAGCCGGCTCTACAGGCCCCTTTTTTTCCTCAGAACTGAGCTGCTCGCTGAGCTGAAACAGATGTGGGCCCCGTCCCCTCTGTTCCTCCATCTTGGCTCTGCATCATCATCATCATCACCACCACCGCAGATCCTGTCTCTCACTCAGAGAAACTGGGATTTCAGCAGCAACAGATGGGCCCGGCACCCTCGGCTCCTCCGTCTTCGGTTCGAGCGTCATTGCGCCGTGCTGTGAATTCTGGGGGAAGCTCAAATGTGCGCAGTGACAGCTGTGTTGCCTTCTTTTAAATGGTATGAGAGGAAGGGTCCTAGATATCACAGTGGTTTAAATTAAGTCTCTCGTTTTCCTTTTTTCCTGAAATGCACCCCGAGTCTCTTCGGCGTTCCTTAAAATTCATTTTGAAGTTGCGCAATCGAGGGAGACATTTCATGAATCTTCAGTATTGACATAGTGAATCCAAAACCCAAAGAGGTTTCTTTATTGCCAAACATAATGAAAATGTGCCAAGAATGTTTTGATAGGAAACCCCTGCTGGAATTGAATCTTGTGTCAATTCTTGGCACATTCTTTGCTTTAGAGTCGGGGACACTCCTATTCAATTTTATTTTTTTATATTTATTCTGGCATATTTCTCCTCCGAAATACAGAGGTCTCCTTATCCAGATGTTGTAAAATACCAATACTACAACACCAACCAGTTACTCAATAGAGAGGAGCCATGAGGTAACATCCATCTACCTTTCGCTAACATTAGCCACAATAAAACTCCTGAGTGTATTTAACTGAGCAAGGCTGTATTTATTTGTTTATGAACTGAACATTCAATTTGTCTTGGAATAATGTGCTTTTTCTAATTTGGTATTGGAAGAATGTGCTGAAACATATGCCCTTAAATTAGAATAAAAAAACAAAACATCAGGTGACCATGAACAAGAAATTGTAAGAGGTGCCAAGCCATAACTGTATTATGCAGACACTAGGTTTTGAGTAATGTGCCATTTTTTTTAATTATAGAAAGAAAAGGCTTCCAAAAGCCTGTGATGACCCGTAATGTTTTGGTGACATCATCCTCTCTCGCTCATGACTCATGAGCTTTTATATTAACGTCAAGCTCCTCTTCCAGCTCCTCCTGCAGTTACTGTAGTAACAGGACTGGAAATGTGTGAAATTAGTGTGTGTGTGTCACCCTCCGCTTACCGGACTGTTTTGATGTGGATCGCCATGGTGATAATCTCAACCCCCCCATACAAACTACAACCCCTTCCCACAAACCCCAAATACAGCCATGTTCATAGGGCAAGATGGAGGGCGGTGGTGTGGAAGACTAGAAGAGGGAGTGAAAGAAGGAGATAAGACAAGGAAGTGGGACAGAAATTGAGGGAATGAAAGAGTCAAAAGCGGACGTGGGGGGGGGATGTACAGAAAAGGGAGTGAGAACAAGGGATGGCTTCACCAGCGGAGGAATGTCTTTCCCGCTGATATCATGTAACAGGACTAGTGGGATTAGGAGGGGAGGTTGTTCTCGCCAATCACAATGAGTCCGCCAGACGTTACCCCGGCCCGCCGAATGAACCTTGTGATACGAGTAAAACTCCCCGTCAAACTACTGCCTGTCTGCCTGCCTGTGTGTTTGTCTTCCTCTCTGTCTGCCAATCTGCAGTCACACTTTCAAGACCTTTTTTTTTTTTTTTTTTTGGGCAGAGCAGGATCGAATGGGGTCAGGGTTCTGAGAAACTCATCCCCCATAATCCCTCGCTGCCTGGCCAGGCCGCTTTACGCTGTACGCGGCACGTACACACACTTACATAAACACATGCGCACACATTCATGCTCTTCTTAGAAAAAGTGGGGAGCATTTTTGTGTCGGTTGGCAGTTGAGGCACTCGTCTCTCTACTCGGTGAGCGGCTGCCATGGACAAGGTCTCTCTGTTTACACACGCACACGGCACCCAAGGCACACGCACACGCTTCAAGGCGGGAGGACATCGGAGAATAGAATTTCACGTGTTCGCACTGAGGCTTATTTAGTTTCAAAAGTAAAAAGTCAAAGTCAGCTTTGATGTCAATTTCCATTTGTGCATACATACAGAAGATTGAAAGTATGTTTCTCTCCTGTCCAACATAAAGTGAATTGTGATAATAATAATAAAGTGCAAAAAAGTTTAAAAAAGAACAACATATAAACAACATATAAACAACATATAAATTAGGAAACTATAAGTCTGTATTATAGCAGCAGTCAGACATGAGTCTAAAAGAGGACTGAGTGGGAGGGTGGGGAGAGAGTTCAGCTTCCTAACAGTCTGGTGGATAAAGCTGTTTGACAGTCTGGTGGTGCGAGCACTGAGGCTCCGGTATCTCCTCCCAGAGGGCAGGAGGCTGAGGAGACTGTGTGACGGGTGGCAGGAGTCGCTCACAATCATGGTCACTTTGCGGGTGAGGCGGGTGTCATATATGTCCTGCAGGGAGGGGAGGGGGAGTGAGCCACCAATGATCCGTCCAGCTGCATTCACTATACTTGTTGTATTATTCCTGCTTCCTCCTTTCCTCAGTTTTCGGAGGAAGTAGAGGCGCCTCTGTGCTTTCTTTGCCAGTGATTTTGTGTTGGCTGTCCACGAGAGGTCCTCACTGAAGTCCACCCCCAGGAACTTGGTGCTGCTGACTTGTTCAATGTCAGCACCGTTGATGGTCAGTGGTGGATGTTGGGTGTGGCCTTTCCCGGAAGTCAACAACAATCTCCTTGGTCTTGCTGTTGTTCAGAAGGAGTTTGTTGTCTCTGCACCACGTGGTCAGAAGGTTGACCTCCTTCCTGTAGTGGGTCTCATCATCCTTGGTGATGAGACCTATCAGAGTGGTGTCGTCTGCGAATTTGACCATGTGATTGGTGCTGTAGGTGGTTTTGCAGTCGTGTGTCAGCAAGGTGAAGAGCAGTGGACTGAGCACACAGCCCTGAGGGGCCCCAGTGTGATGCTGCTCGAGGTGTTGTTGCCGACTGCTTGTGGCCTCTCACCGAGAAAGTCCAGCAGCCAGTTACACAGCGAGGTGTTGAGCCCCAGCTGGTCAAGTTTGTAGATAAGATAAGATAAGATAATCCTTTATTAGTCCCGCAGTGGGGAAATTACAGGATTACAGCAGCCTTGCTCACAAGTGAATAAAAAGAATAATACAATAGAAACAAGTAATATAAATGAGCAGTAAAAACAGTAGAGAAATATTAATATACAGACTGAATAGAAAAGTACTTAAACGTATTGCACGTAAATACATGTAATATACGTAATAATAATATTGCACCAGGTGAATGATAAAGTGACCAAGTTCAGTTCAAGTGTTCAGTTGTCAGAGTTGTCTACTGGGAGCTCAGCTGGTTGTGCAGCCTGACCGCAGCGGGAAGAAAAGACTTGCGGTACCTCTTCCTCAGACACCGGGGATGAATCAGCCGGTGACTGAAGGAGCTGTGCAGCGCTGCTAGAGTGTCCTGCATGGGGTGGGAGGCGTGGCTTATCATGGACGAGAGCTTACTCATCATCCTCCTGTCCCCCACCACCTCCACGGTATCCAGAGGACGCCCCAGCACGCTGCTGGCCTTCTTTACCAGCTTGTCTAGTCTCCTCCTGTCAGCTGCCGTGATGCTGCTGCTCCAGAAGACCACTCCATAAAAGATGGCTGATGCCACCACAGAGTCAAAGAAGGTCTTCAGGAGTGCTCCCTGCACCCCAAAAGACCTCAGTTTCCTTAGCAGAAAGAGTCTGCTCTGTCCCTTTTTATAAAGTGCGTGTACGTGGTCGGACCAGTCCAGTTTGTTGTTCAAGTGGACACCCAGGTACTTATAAGATTTAACGATCTCAATGTCCAGTCCCTGGATGCTCACCAGTACCGGAGGAGAGCGTTTACCCCGGCGGAAGTCCACCACCAGCTCCTTGGTCTTACTGGAGTTTATCTGGAGGCGGTTCCGCTGGCACCATCCTAAAAAGTCCTGGTTCAGTTCTCTGTATTCCCTGTCATCATCTGCGGAAATGAGGCCGACGATTGCAGAGTCGTCAGAGAACTTTTGTAGGTGGCAGTTGGCAGAGTTGTGGTTGAAGTCCGAGGTGTAAATGGAGAAGAGGGAGTTGTTGTGGGATTATGGTGTTGAATGCTGAACTAAATGCTGAACTAAAGTCTATGAACAGCATTCTCACATATGAGTCTTTTTGTCCAGGTGGGTGAGTGCTGGGTGGAGAGCAGAGCAGATTGCATCCTCCGTGGACCGTTTGGCACGGTATGCAAAATGGAAAGGGTCCAGGGCGGGGGGGAGAATGGATTTGATGTGTGACATGACTAGCCGTTCAAAGCACTTCATTATTATGGGGGTAAGTGCCACTGGACGATAGTCATTAAAGCAGGACGGAGTGGATTTCTTTGGCACAGGCATGATGGTGGTGGCCTTGAAGCATGATGGAACACCAGCTTGTCTCAGAGAAGTATTAAAGACATCCGTGAAGACATCCTTAAGCTCCTCTGCGCAGTCCCTCAACACACGACCAGGGATGTTGTCTGGACCTGTTGCCTTGCAGGTGTTGATAGTAAAGAGCGTCCTCTTCACGCTGGCAGCAGACAGGCACAGAACCTGATCGTGGGGAGGGGGCGGAGTCTTGTATGGATGTATGCTGTTCTGTGCTTCAAACCATGCAAATAAGCTGTTGAGGTTGTTTAGCAGAGAGATGTTGCTGTCGCAGGTCTGTGGCACTGGTTTGTAGTCTGTGATGGTCTGAATGCCCTTGCACAGGCTCTGTGTATCTCTGCTGTCTTTAAAGTGACAGGTTACAGTGTTTCCCCTAGGTTTACAGCTTCAGGGGGGGGTGCGGCACGGCGGCGGCACGGCGGCGGCACGGCGGCGGCGACGGCGGCGACGACACCAACACAAACACTTAAAGTAGTGGTTCTCAAACTTTTTCTGTAAATAACTTCATTTTGTGACTCCATCTGTGCTTTTAGAAATAACAGAATAAAGAAAATTGCAACCACTTTCAAGTAAATCAGATTGCTCCATCGGACATTTTTTTATTTTTAAATTGCAATCACTTAGAACAATGAAAATAAAGTTATATCTGTGCAAAAAATAACTAATATTTAGTTACTACTAAATAGCTCATTGTGGAAAACAA
>JBAMJR010000384.1:265000-280000 GCA_038501785.1 Myoxocephalus aenaeus
CACACACACACACACACGCTCACTTAACCTTTAAAGTTAAAACCCCAAACTATCCCAAGTGTCCAATAAATCACCTTTAGACGCATCGTGTTACTGGACCAGACCTGTGTGTGTTTGTGTGTGTGTGTGTGTGTGTGTGTGTGTATATGTGTGTGTGTGTCGTTACAATGGAATAGTCCGCCCAAAATCATGCTTAGAGAGGCAAAAGTGACAAAACTTCAGATTGGAGAAACAGGAAGTGTTGTTTTTTTTGCTCGGTAATTTACAGAAATGAATAATTGATTGAATCCATTTTCTAGTTGTCAAATTATCAATTGTTTCAGCACAACCTTATTATCATTTTAATCCAACATATATTGCATGATAATAAGCCTCTAAAACCGTCTCATTGTTTTTTAGCTGCACAGGAAGAAATAAGAAACCAATTGCTTGGAACCACATAATAATGTGAATTATCAGCTAAATTATCAGCTAAATCTGGACCAGTCTGTTGTATTGCATCTGTCAAATAATCAAATGACATGCACATAAATAAAAGACAATTATTTGAAGTGCTCTTAAGAGAAATATCTTAATCCTGTTTTCTTTCTATATAAGCCATAAGCTAAAGCAGCAGCATTGTAGAGCAACACTGTGAAATATGAGTCAGATATTTTCTGGTGATCCCCGTTTTATTCGCTTGAGGTCAGGAATCTAGTGACTAATGAAATCGCGGATGCTGAAGAAAACAAGTGTTGCGTCACACCCCGTTGGGCGCCACACATATTTAGACTTTAGGTCTGTTTTTACTGGGTCTATTTTGGACTATTTTGGTGTTTTTCTTTTCTTTTCCACAGCCGACTAACCGGGGTGATTAAGTATCTTAGTGGAATTATTGACCCTGCAATGTTATCGTCGAGATGCAAATCTTGGCTGGCCTCGGACAACAATGAGCAACAGTTTTGGCTTATGGGAATAATTGTGTCAATCAACCGCCCTGTATTCAAGCAGCGCTGCCAAAATCTCTAATGTGCATCTATTTTGAAATACATGAATTATGCACACAGACTGCAATTATGACCCACATGTGGCACAGATGTTCCCATGAATGGTGTCAGTCTCAATTTTGTTCTTGAATATCTTTCTGTTGATTTTTGATCATCTCTCTTTTTGTCTCCTCAGATCATGATTCAGAGGGTAAGCGTGTTCAAGACATGCTGTGTACGATCGACAAACCACAGGTTGGTAGTCACACCTCCCTCCCACAGCTGTACACACACACACACACACACACACACACACACACACACACACACACACACACACACACACACACACACACACACACACACACACACACACACACGAAGTGTGGCTCTAACAGCAGTGACCGGGAGGTTAACTCATCTTTGGCCACATGAGGGCAGCATCTGCTCATCCAGGCCATTCACTTTCCGCTCTGCCTTTTATCGGCTGAAAAAAACTTTTTTCTTCCCCAATGAGAATGAACGAGCCGGAGTCAGGCAGATATAGTTTGGTCGAGAGGAATCACTCGCTCCTGGTTAAAGCAGTTTGGTCAGCAGGATGTGCAATTGGACCATTTGATATCTGCAAGTTTATAACTTTGAAATAGGAAGAGAGAGGGAGAGGGAGAGAGAGAGAGGGAGAGAGAGAGAGGGAGAGAGAGAGAGGGAGAGAGAGAGAGGGAGAGGGAGGGAGAGGGAGAGGGAGAGAGAGAGGGAGAGAGAGACCTACCTTTGGGACATTAATTCGCTCTCATCTCCTCTTTGCAGATACAGCCAGTTTATTATAGTCGATACTGAGATGGAAAAGGTAGGGGGGAAGTAAGGAGGACGATTTTCAGATCTGCTATTTCGTGTCATAAACTCTGCGGGTATGATGTTCAGTCAGTTTTGACACCCTGTTACCTGAATGCATTTATAAAGGAGACGGTAGTTTGGTGTGGATTTATTCTGTAGTCTCACAGTCCTCCCTGCAGCAGCTAAAGGGCCTTGTGATGGACTCCGCTGTGTTCCATACAGACACGGGAGCAGAGGCTCACATGAGGAAGTTCTTCATTTAAAGAGAAGCAGGGAAAAGGAGTAATCTCTAAAATTAATCTGCAGATGTTCAAAATGAGACCAAACCTTTCCATGGAAGTCAGTTGTTGAGCCATGATGTGGCCTGCAGATGATACCTACGGCTTGTTTTTGGCCAATTGCCGGAAATGGCTTTTTCTACGGACACAGTTTAAGAGTGAGGGGTCGGCTGTCAGTGGCGGGATAAATTAGTTAATAAAATATTTTTCCCATAAATGAGCACAAAAGATATCGGTCTGAGGGTTCCAGTAGTGAGCGAGATGAGGTGTGGACAGACAGGCAGATGCACAGGACCAAATGCATCACCTTCCCACAAGCTGACATACATTTGATTATTTTTTAGTTTATTTTACGACATACTGCAGTTTTAAACGTTGCCAAAAAAAAGTAGTATTAGCTAAATGTTTATGTGCAATATATACAGCTTTTCAAACCATCTTTATCTTCAACATCGTAGAGCATTCAAAAGGATGTTTTTTTAATTCTTTTTTTTATAACGAGTGGAAATGTGTCTCTTCAACCTAAACATCTGTGGCGTGTGTGTTGGCGAGCAGATTAATTGTCAAGGGCACGTCTAAAAAAAAAATGGCCAAATTCAGTTTAAAAGCCCTTTTTATTTAAAAGTCAGCAAATATAATCACAGTGGGCCGTCTCCACTTAATCTGTGCGCGTCCATAAAAGCAGCCGTTGTGTGATGGGAAGAAATGACAGAAGAGGAGGACGTGTGATTGATATACAGTCGGCGGCCTGAGTGGAACAGAGTCTGTCATGCAGATCATTTATAGAGGATGAACAGCCTCTCAGGGTCAAAAGGAAAGAGGGACCCACAAGCCTCTAAATGGCGTCCTTTACTCTTTTATCTCCGTTTCTCAGCCTCTTCTCATTTCTTTGTGTCCTTTTTTCTTTCCGCTTTCTGCCACTTTGTCGAAGACGAAGGTATTCTCAGGCATGTGTGAAGTGATCTTATAAAAACTAATCACTGTGGTATCAAGACTCTCAATAAAGTGAGTTGTCTGTCTGCGTGTCTCTTCCTGTCTGTCTGCCGTCCTCTCAGACGCGGCTGTGGTTAGCGGTGCCCTCGAGGCTCATTCATGGCCGTGCTCAGTGGATGTTTGCTCTGTCTGGAAGAGCAGCAGACGGCGCTAAATCACACTAAATTGGCTTGCCCACCGTGTGCCGCAACTTTAAAAAATCCCATAAACGCGTCGGCACTCGCAGGCAACACACAAGCACGCAGGCCTCTTTTTCCCCCGTGTTTGTTCATTTTGAATGTTCCCATGCGCTCCCGGCACAATGGATGATGTGCATGAGCAGGAAGGAGGAGGGAGGCATTACTTTTTACGGGTACACGTACAAACACATACATGAACAGACACATTTATGTTATTGTGTATTTTATTGTGCTTACTTACCTTTTGTAATGTTTTGGCCCTTGATATGGTCACTTTGGGTTAATTTATGTGTTGTTCTTTTTACTCCTGTACGGCAATTTGTCTGTGATAAGTGCAATATAAATAAACTTGACTTACTTACGTGCACATTCGAAATGATTGACATACCTTCACAGAACAATTTTACCCACATATTCATGAGGATATTACTGCGTACATCTACTAACCAAATGCCACATTCCATGTTGTGCATGCGCAACTATACTTGGTTTCCTTGTGTATTGTAACATAAAGTATGTATATTTTTGTTTACAGGTGTCCAATGTGCAGGCGCGGGCCGCGCGGCTGTCCTGGGCCCCCCCTGTGGGGCTGGTGAACAGGCTCAGCAACGGGATGCCCGTGTCCTGCTCCTACGAGCTCTCTCTCTCGGATAAGGGGCGAGACGGGAAGTATCGCCTCATATACAGGTAGGGAACACGCTCCCAGCTACAGCTCCAAATGCGAGAATGCATCCAAAATGCACCGGTGTGACCTTTCGTGCTTTGTCTGCATGTTTCAGTGGCGAAGAATTAGAGTACCATCTGAAAGACCTACGGCCAGCGATGGACTACCACGTACGGTAAGGACGTTGCCATGTGGAGTTTTATATCATTTCCACATTGGATGTTTTGTTACATTCCTGTGTGATTTAGCTTTGTGGACTTTCACTAAAATGAAGACGTCTTGTGTGCTTGTTTCAGGGTGTCGGCGATTTACAACTCGGTTCGAGGCTCGTGTTCAGAGGCCGGCTCGTTCACCACACACTGCGGAGCCCCCGACGTTCCGTTGACCCCGAAACTGTCCCACCGCACCAAGAGCACCCTCACCCTACAGTGGAAGGTACGGGCACGGATCTTATCTTCTTAAAGACACACCGTGACACATTTCACCCCAATAAACATCACAGTGACGTGCCAATTGGTTCTGATGGTATTTGCGATGAAACTATTAGAAATCAGTGCCACAGATTCAAGAGTCTGGGCTATTTATGTTTTTTCGTGTGTGTGCGTGTCGACTTTTCCCCCCGAGAATTTTATTTAATTCAATTCAATTTCAGTTTATTTTATATAGCCGAACATCACAAATACAAGTTTGCCTCGGAGGGCTTTACAATCTGTACACATAACATCCCTGTCCCGGGGCCTCACATCGGATCAGGAAAAACTCCCCCAAATAAAGATAGTAAAAACCCTTTGACAGGGAAAAAAGGGAAGAAACCTGAGGGAGAGCAACAGAGGAGGATCCCACTCCCCGGATGGACAGAAGCAATAGATGTCATGTGGCCAGAATGAATAACGTAACAGAGTTACATCACATTCAATGAATATGACAGAAATTATTCATATAATGAGTAGTAGGCATGGTCCATGATCCAGATAACCACGATCCATGAAGCAAAAGGAGGTAGAGAGGGGCTGGGCATCAGCAGGGCCATGGTAGCAGGCAGGACCAGTTCCAGGCAGCCACGAATCCATGGAAAAAAAGTAGAGTTAGTAATGTGCATTGAAGAGACAATCATTTCTCCAGAAGGAGAGAAAGAAGAGGAGAAGAGGAGCGAAAGAGGAAGTGAAGAGGAGAAAAGGAGCTCAGTGTATCCTAAGATGTCCCCCAGCAGTCTAAGCCTATAGCAGCATAGGGCTGGACCAGGGCAAAACTGAGCCAGCCCTAACTATAAGCCTGAAACAGCCCTAACTATAAGTGCTATCAAAGAGGAAAGTCTTAAGTCTACTCTTAAATGAGGTGACCGTGTCTGCCCCCCGGACTGAAAGTGGAAGAACAGAAGAGGAGCCCGATAACTGAAAGCTCTAGCCCCCAACCTACTTTTTAAGACTCTGGGAACCACAAGTAACCCTGCATTCAGTGAGCGTAACGCTCTAGTGGGGTAATATGGCACTATGAGCTCTTTAAGATATGATGGTGCATCACCAGCTAAGGCTTTATAGGTGAGGAGAAGGATTTTAAATATGATTCTCGATCTTACAGGAAGCCAGTGGAGAGCAGCTAGTACAGGAGTAATGTGATCTCTCTTCCGCGTCCTCGTTAGTACACGAGCTGCAGCATTCTGGATCAGCTGGAGAGACCCAAGGGACTTTCCGGAGCAGCCTGATAATACGGAGTTACAGTAGTCCAGTCTTGAAGTAACAAATGCGTGGGTCAATGTTTCTGCATCGCTTTGAGACAGGATGTGCCGGATCTTTGAGATGTTCCGTAGGTGAAAAAAGGCAGTCCTTGAGATTTGTTTCACGTGGGATCCAAAGGATAGGTCCTGGTCAAAAATAACTCTGAGATTCCTTACGGTGGTGGTGGATGCCAGAGCGATGCCATCCAGGGAAACCATATCGTCAGATAGTTGATTTCTGAGGTGTTCTGGGCCGAGTAAAATAACTTCAGTCTTGTCCGAGTTCAGCAGCAGGAAGTTGCAGGTCATCCAGGTCTTGATGTCTTTAAGACACGCTTGAAGCTTAGCGACCTGGTGGATTTCATCTGGCTTGATCGACAGATATAGTTTGAGTATCATCGGCATAGCAGTGAAAGTTTATGGAGTGTTTTCTGATAATATTGCCTAAAGGAAGCATATATAAGGTGAATAAAATTGGTCCAAGCACAGAACCTTGTGGAACTCCATGACGAACACCGATGGTCATCGAGGCCTCATCGTTTACAAATACAAACTGAGATCGATCTGATGAATACGACTTGAACCAGCTTAGTGCTGTACCTTTAATACCAATCGACTGGTCTAGT
This sequence comes from Myoxocephalus aenaeus, assembly GCA_038501785.1. Taxonomy (NCBI): domain Eukaryota; kingdom Metazoa; phylum Chordata; class Actinopteri; order Perciformes; family Cottidae; genus Myoxocephalus; species Myoxocephalus aenaeus. The sequence goes on from JBAMJR010000384.1 coordinate 271,254, forward strand.
CTCTGTAATAAGATGTCATTGTCAATGGTGTCAAATGCTGCACGAAGGTCTAACAAGACAAGTACAGAGACAAGTCCCCTATCGGATGCAACTAGAAGGTCATTAGTAATTGCTGTCTCTGTGCTATGATGCTTTCTAAATCCTGACTGAAACTCCTCAAATAAGCTATTGTTATGTAAAAAGTCACACAACTGATTTGCGACTACCTTCTCCAGTATCTTCGAGAGGAAGGGGAGGTTAGAGATAGGTCTGTAGTTAGCCAACACCTCTGGATCGAGAGTGGGCTTCTTAAGAAGAGGTTTAATTACAGCTACTTTAAAAGACTGTGGTACATGACCCATTAGTAAAGACCCATTGATAATATCTAGTAGAGAGGCGCTAATTAAAGGTAAAACTTCCTTAAACAGCTTTGTCGGAACGGGGTCCAGGAGACAGGTAGAAGATGTAGAAGTAGAAACCATTGAAGACAGTTGGTTGAGGTTGATGGTAAACAATCCATCCAGACACACAACAGGGCCCACAGCCTCCTCCATGGCCATCCCACCTGAGGATGGACCGGCAGTAGTCGAGGGCAGGAGATCACCGATCCTGTCTCCAATAGCCAGAATCTTACCATTGAAGAAGTTCATGAAGTCATTACTACTGAGGTCTATAGGAATACACAGATCCACCGAGCTATGACTCTCAGCCAGAGTGGCCACAGTGCTAAAGAGAAACCTAGGGTTGTTCTTGTTTTTCTCTATTAGTGATGAGTAGTAGGCTCCTCTGGCATTACGGAGGGCCTTCTTATATGTTCTCAGACTATCCCGCCAAACCAACTGGGACTCCTCCAGACCGTTGGAACGCCATATGCCCTCAAGCTTCCTGATGCTTGCTTCAATATGCGGGTCTGAGGGTTATACCATGGAGCGAGCCTCCTTTGCTTAATGATCCTCTTTTTTAGAGGGGCTATCGAGTCCAGTGTCACTCTTAGTGAGCCAGTAGCACCATCGACGAACTGATCAATCTGGGAGGGAGTAAAGTTAGCACAGGAGTCTTCTGTTATATTGAGACATGGTAATGAATCAAATACAGAAGGAATCGCTTCCTTAAATCTAGCAACAGCACTGTCAGTTAGACATCTGGTGTAAAAACTCTTGCCTAACGCCGTACAATCTGGTAGTGTAAACTCAAAAGTTATAAGGCAATGGTCTGATAAAAGAGGGTTCTGTGGAAACACTACTAAATGCTCCACGTCAATGCCATATGTAAGAACAAGGTCGAGGGTGTGGTTAAAGCAGTGAGTCGGTTCCTGTACTCTCTGACAGAAGCCAATCGAATCCATCAATGAGCTAAATGCAACACTAAGGCTATCATTGCCGACATCCACATGAATATTAAAATCCCCTACAATGCTTTGAGGAAAGTAAACGTTATCTCCTAGCTTGACTTTATTAGTATTACAGCCAATGAGATATTGTTGCTCGTTCTTTCTCTCTTTCTTTCTCTCTCTCTCTCTGACCTTTTTCTGCACAAGTCATGTCTCATCCACTCCCCCTGTCGCTGATAAAGAGCGGCATCAGTCACCCACAGAGGATACGAAGCCAATCACAAAAACACGACAGGTATTTTGTCTGATTCTTTTGTCCTCGACTAATCTCTCCGTCCATCTCTCTCTCTCTTGTCTCTTGTCTCCGTCCATCTCTCTCCGTCGTCCGCAGCCTCCAGGCGACAACGGTTCCAAAATCACAAACTACCTGCTCGAATGGGACGAGGTGAGTCTGTCGCTCGCTCTTCTTCATGTCCGTCATCTGCCACGCCTGCCCCTTATTTTTTTATTAAAAAAACACAGATGACACTAAATGGATGTTCACCTCCTCAGGGAAGATGTAATAAACATATGAATTATGCTTTTTTTAATCCATGTCAGGGGCCCTTCTCTCCTCCTCCATCATTTTCTTACTTTACTCAGGATTTTATTTATCTACTTTATTTATTTCTCAAATCTCCTTTTGCAATTATTCTCCCCCATCCTCCGCCTGTTTTTGTCTTTTCCATCTAAAATGCATCTGTTGTCTCCTCTGCAGGGAAAGAAGAACAGTGTCTTCAGAGAATGTTACTTTGGGAGCCTGAAACACTGTAAGCTGACGAGACTGTTCCCCGCCTGCGGCTACACCTTCAGAGTGGCGGCGCACAACGACATTGGCACAAGGTACCGTTGCCTATTCGCCGAATACACTTGTGCTACACAACAGATGCACTCAAGGGGAACATTTATTCATGCACATGTCATCATAAATAGCACAGGAGGCATTTAACTCCTTCTTCATACACGGTGGGATGGATTTATGAAAATGTGACAGCTTCCCACATGAGGACCCGATAGGTCACCGGCCATAGTTTTAGTAAACATGGACACTATACCTGCAGTCTGGGAATAAATTGTATTACAACACAGATTACAACACAGATTAGCAGGTTTTTGATTGCGAGCTATTTTCCTTCCCTGATAAAAAGAAATCCGACCTCTCCGACCCCTGCTGCTGGTCGTACATTCAAATGCTTTTCCTCCTGCACCGCTCAAATTAGAGTCCCCCTCTTTCTGTCTTTTCCATCTGACTCCCGACCTGGATATATCCTCTTTCTTTTTCTGCCACGGCTGCTCTTTAACTTTTCCCCTCTCACTATCTCCACTGGGAGTTCCCCACGCTCCCATTCTCACCTGCAACCCTGCACTCCCTGCACTCCTTTCCCTCGTGCGTCTTGGTCCCTTTTCCCTCAGAAGTATTAATTAAGTGAATCATTCACTTGAGCTGTTTTAAATAAAAAACAAAAGCATTGAATATACTGTGAATGTGTTTTGTGCAGTGGCTTCAGCACAGAGGTGGTGTTTTACACCATGGGCACCCTGCCCGCTCTGCCGCTGGCGCCGCGTCTGGTCAGGGCGGGGGTTTCCTGGGTGACCTTGGAGTGGGGGCGTCACGAGGGCAGTCCGAGTGAGGAACAGCTCAAGTACACACTTGAGATCCAGGAGGACAACAGCGTGAGTACCGCAATAATATTTATTAAGTTTAGGTTGTTTTTCCATCAAAATAAATTTGATTGAGCTCTGTGCTGTCAGTTATGTGAAGCTCACACGAAGCGACATGGGAGGATTAGCAATTTTCCACCAGGAAGCGATGAAATAGTGCTGGCATGATACGTTGCAAACTAGTTTGGGGAAATGAACAGCAGATGCACAGAGCAATAATTCCTATAATATCCGAGCATAGACACAGAAACTCACACCACACTGTGTGCTTATGATTTAACACATATAGAAGAAGGGAATTGCACCAAATGCTCCCGTGCACTCCTTCACCCCCTCACAAGCGCGTGGATATATAATTCAAGTCAGCATTTAATCCATCCAAATGCTCAAAAATGTACAGTTAAACTAACACACGCTGACAGGAACACACACACAAACACACAGACTACTGACTGTGTATCTGTATTGCATACAGGGAATAGACTTTTATCCAAAGTACACTGGAGAAAACTTGACCTGTACTGTACAAGGCCTGAAGAGGAGCACGCAATATAAATTCAGGGTAAGTGACAACATATCTTCTATTATTGTTATTGGTTTATCTGCGAAGAGGCAGGCTGAAAACAGGGGAGAGGGATACGACATATGCAACAAAGGTCCCACAGCTGGTATCGAACCTGCGACTTCCAGGGCATTCCTGTGTGTTGCCTCTTAAGTGTGCGTGTGGAGCATTGGGAGGATCGTTGCACAAAAAGTGATGATAATGCTGTTGCTTTTTTATTTTATTTATTTTTTATTTATCTCCCTACTTTTGTGTTGACCAAAAATGCTTTAATGGAATAGTTTTGACATCTTTTTGAGACTTCTGGTCGAGAGCAAGAAGCCATGAGACGCCGTGATTTACAGAGAGTTGACTCTGCAAACTACTACTACTACTACTACTAATAATAATAATAATAATAATAATAAACTCTCTATGGATTGAGAATATTTTGGGATCATTATTATTTTTTTTCATAATCAACCTGACGCCTTCCACAGCACAATATCAGTCTTATCTGTTTCAGAGAGAGTAGCAGTTGGAAACCATGAAAGGAAAACGAACACTATCAACTTCTGTTAATTAAAAGGCTCAGCCAAAATTAGGTTGGCCTATCCAACAATTTAAATCCTGGCGTGTACAGCTGCCTATTAATCTTCTTTATTATTATTTTTCTTGATCTATTTGCAGTCAGTAATGTTCTTTTTCCGTTGCATGTTTCAAAGGATTTAAACCTTTCCAGGTGACAATCTAGGAAGAAAAATGGCATTTTAACCGCCAAAGGAATATACGATATGCAATTCACCGGCCATTTAGCGGGAAGAGAACACGGTCCGGCTGGACTAAAAGCCGCCATAGCGGCTCATAATGTGAGGACATTGTAAAACAAAATGTACCGACAGTAGATCTCTCTAAGTGGGCTTTTGCGTTCTTATTAAGGCGGGCACTCCTGTGTGTGTCTTCTTATCAACTGCGTATTATGGTGCAATCATCTCAAACAACACCTCACACGGACTTTCAGACACACACACACATACTGATGTTCATCCAGAGTGAACATCTGGGAGCGAGGCAAATTGATTGTCCATTGAATGGGGTAAGGCGGAGGCGCACAGGTGAAGTAGCAAAGAGTAATGGCTCCTATTAATCACACTCCCATCTTTTCTTATTTTGTGTCCTCTTTTATCCTACCCCCCCCCCCCCCCCCCCCCTCTCCTCCCCCTTCCTCCTGCAGCTCATAACATCAAACATGGAGGGAAAGAGCAGTCCCAGTGAAGTGTTGGTCTGCACCACCAATCCAGACAAACCGGGCCCTCCATCCACACCCTGTGTCACCGCGGCGACACCCTACGGATTTACCGTCACATGGGGTAAAGATGCACACACTCACGCGTGCATGCAAGCGTGCTATACGTTGCACATCCTGTAATACACACACATGAAAGTGTCCTATACTTTGCACATTCTGTAACATACACACGTGCAAGTGTGCTATACGTTGCCCATTCTATAATACACATAGGGACAGCAGATGAAATTAGCCTCTCTGGCCAACTCTGGCTCACTTACAGTTTTACTGTTGATTAGTGTGCATTGTCCTGCAAAATAAACAAATAAATAAAAAATATGCAAGTGTGCTATACGTTGCACATTCTATAATACACATATGCAAGTGTGCTATACGTTGCACATTCTGCAATACACACACATGCATGTGTGCTATATGTTCCACATTCTGCAATACACACGTGAAAGTGTGCTATACGTTGCACGTCCTGTAATACACACACAAAAGTGTGCTATACGTTGCACATCCTGTAATACACACGTGCAAGTGTACTCAACACTTTTTGTCTGTTAGTATAAAGAACAAACCAGAAGGTCAAGGCTTCACAATTTTCTGAAGTTGGTATTGGAATAAGATCGGCACAAGGTAGACCTGCATTTATACTTTTCCACGTGGATAATTGCAGAATCCAATTAGTCACGGGGAAAAAAGGGAAAATTGCACTCTGCTGCAGAACGTAATAGCTGTGTTTGAGCTGTTATATCATTAGGGAGAAAAAATAAATAATTGTAAATTGGACATTGAGGCGGGGCAGATAGCGGTTGCCAGTGTCGGAGCAATCAGTGGTCGCGATCCATTCTTTGTGAATTGGCCCTTCAGGGTAACCCTATAAAATGATGAAAGTGTTCAAATGGACAGTTTTTTGGGGGGGGGGACAAAAAAATACTACAAAAACCACCTAGCGGAGTATATTGCAGAACAAAAGTATTCATTCAGGCGCGATAACGCTGATAAACGGCGGCCTCCCGGGCGTTCATTCATTATGTATCCGATGTACCAGAGTGGCCGTAAAAGCCATCATTGTCTGCCATCATCCATCTGTCCCGAGTTAGTGCCGCAGTCATGGCAGCCTGCCCTTTCTCAAATGTTGTAAACATGGCACAGATTGTGCCGCATGTCTCTCCATGACCCTTCAGATCATTGATCTGACTCTAGAGGTGAGAAACGCGTCACATTTCAGGGCATTAAACGTGATTTCTACATAAGCTGCTGCTTGACCAGTTCAGTGATATAGCTGCACTGCATTCTCTCTCTGTCTCTCTGTGTGTGTGTGTGTGTGTGTGTGTGTGTGTGTGTGTGTGTGTGTGTGTGTGTGTGTGTGTGCGCGCATTTATTATTATACAGGGTTCTTACGGTCATGGAAAACCTGGAAAAGTCATGGAATTTTAAAATGGTTAAAAAAGTCCTTGGAAAAAATAAAATCCCAAAAGTCATGGAAATTGGTTATGTTCATGACGTTCATTTACGCTGAGTTTGAAATAATTTATATGCTTTTAATTTATATGCTTTTAAAAGAAAGACGCTCAAAATATAAGCAGGCATACATCTATATAAATGTTTATTCTTTCAATCAAACTATTGTCTCTCATTCATTTGTGTCATGTTCACATTCTCATTGTTAGTTTAAACATTACATGTTTACACTGAGATTTCACAAAATGTTTGGTCATGGAAATTTGGTTTAAAGTCATGGAAATCCATTGGTCAAAATGTGGATGAACCCTGATTATAACTTTTGCATATTTATCCAAACAGTAGCGCCCAAGGGTGTGCCTAACTGTGATCACGGCAGCAGTGTTAATACAATAAGTATGAGATGTGTCCATCAGCGCTGATTTAGCTATAATCTCAGAATAAACATCCCCAGTTATTTTACCATCATGATGCCCGTAAAGTATCTTTAAATGCTCTTTGTACAGAATAGAATATAAAAATAATAGAAAGTCGAACAATTTTCTTAGCAGCTCCCTTACTACTGAGACCTTTGGCAGCAGTTATAAGTGTGAGTCAGAGAATTATGATTTTTTGTTTGGCTGACAGACAAAACATCTGCCCTGACAGTTTATGACTTATTGTATAATATCTTCAAGGATTGAAAAATCGATGACTTGACATTTGTTTTGCTGATACTGTGCCTTTTTTGTGTGTGATTTAAACCCTTTTCCTCAATCCGTAAAAGCCATGCTTTCCGCGCGTTATTGATGTTTAATGCATGAAGTTAACCCAAACTGAAATGATCTATTCCTCGACAGATCCTCCCCAGGACAACGGGGGCTCAGAGGCTCTCACGTATCTGCTGGAGATCTCAGAGGGAGGCTCTGAAGGTACGATTCACATCCACCCGTCTGTGCTTCCGTCTCCATTCATCCATGCCACACATGCAGCTGATTTGAGCGCTTTTTCACCTCATCATCTTCAAAAACAATGCTCAAGATGTACCGTCTGTCCTCTTCGCCCTGTGCGATTTCTCTCTATTCAGCCATTTCTCTCACTTAATCTCCTGAGATAGTACAGCGTGCATAATTCACCCTTTTGTTAGCATCAATTTAGCGCAACTATTAACTATTTGTCAGAATTTGCACCTGAATCAAATGTTCTGTTGTTTCTTCAGCGAGGAGAGGAAAGAGGCATCATGTCTTGAATCTGTATTCATTCAATCAAATAAAGTTGGTTGTTGGAAGAGCAGCGTTATCCGATTATCAAAGAACACAGAGAAGTAGAATGTCTTTAAGTTTACGTCCTTCTGGACACGGGGTCACTGGAGGAGCTGAGGATCCAAATAAGCAAAAAGAAAAAGAAAATGTTCAGAGCAGACGAACATCCGAAATTTTCATTCATCAAACAAATTCATCACATTATAAAACATGTGCTTTCATGTTCTGTTCAATTGCTGACCGTGAAAAAAAGAAAAGTTTTTCCATTGCATCAGACATGCTCAGTGGAACATTCCCCCTGTTCTCTCATCTGTTTATTGTATATTGTCCTTTTCCCCTTCTCACTAAGTAGCAGCGACGGTGAGCTTGTCTCATTGTGTTTGCTGTGATTCTCACACACACACACACACACAGTAGTAAGTGTGTAGCTTTACTGCTCTGAAACCATGTTTGTGTAAACTCTTGCAGTCACTGAACACCGTCCTCTTCATGTGCTGCACTTTTAAGTTACCTGTCACCACCATATGTTAATAACTCGAGCGTATGCATGACATAAATCACAATGCGTTTCCCTTCTGCTGCAAAAATTGCTTTCTGTGCTGAGGTATAAACAGGACCTGTTATTTGCTCCCTCACAGCATGAATAATCCATTTCACCGTCTCCAGAAGCCAGCAGCGTGTGCCGTTAATAGTTCCATTGTCTGCAGCATACATGTGAAACAGCAGGGGATTCTGGGTATGAATGTGATCGGTTGTGTAATTCTGTTCTTTTGTTTGTGTGTACAGCGAGCCAATGGGAGGTAGCGTACAGTGGTCCAGCAACAGAATGTGTGTGTGAGCGCCTGACACCCGGGACCTTCTACCGCCTACGTGTGTGTAGCATCACCACTGGAGGTCACAGCCCAGTAAGAGACACACACACACACACAGGCAAAAACAACCGTTAGTAACCTAGTACATTTTGTATTTGCATTTGGAGTGTGGGACATTGTGGGAAAATCTACTACATCCTGCACATAACTGTTATTTATAGATGACTATAATTCACATTTCTGCCACTCAGTATTCAAACTGATCTTTAAACTCTATCTCCTTCTCTTTTGTTTTTAATTTCCTGTGTTTATCGCTGCTCCTGAAGTGCACCGTTAGTGTTCCGGTCCGTACATTAAGCGTTCCACCAGGTCCCTGCCCGCC
>JBAMJR010000384.1:282500-317500 GCA_038501785.1 Myoxocephalus aenaeus
TTAAATGTGTCTGCCTGGGCTGTTGTGGACAAGTGGACCCAGGAGTTTGCAGCAATCCAACTCGTCCTGGACGATGCTTCCACTTTGAAAGAAAGCCTCCGGTGTTTAATTGAATAAAGCCAATCTCTAAGTAATATATCCCTTATTACCCCTCGGCCTGCTTTAATGGGGCACTTTATTTACGGCAGTACCTTTTTATTTTTTGGGGGAATTCCCCTTGAGCTTAGCATGTCTGTGTGTGTGTTGCATTGCAGAGTCCTGAGGGTTCGGGCACAGACATCTCTGAGTATCGTCTGGAGTGGGCGAGGGAAGACGAACCCATGGAGCTCATCTACTGCGGCGCTGACACGCAGTGTGAGCTGTCCGACCTGACGCCCGCCACAGACTTCTGCTGCAGGCTACAGGTAACACACACACACACACACACACACACACACACACACACACACACACACACACACGTGCACTCAAAGCCTACGTGTGGGTCATAATTACAAGTACGCGGAAGTTCCAAACTCAATGAAAGCAATAATTGCTAACGCGCCTCTCATTTGCCACATGTCAATTGATGCCCCTACGGCGCACTGTAGGCATCAGATTTGAAATGCCAACGCCACAGAGCCAGCAGTATTTCAGGAAAAGGTCACTATTTCGACCACTTGTTGCTGACAATATATATATATTTACAAAATAACTAGTTATTTCTTTAATGAATGATCATCCTCTGGGGAAAAGGTTTGTATTACTCCAAACGGGTACAGCGCTTTTGGTACGTTTTTGGCCATTTTAAACAAATAGGTGTACTTTACAAACGGGCATGTCCGACTCTTTCAGACCTTTTGGGATGTTTGCTTACGTGAAATACGAAAGCACATAAACTCTGCAGGACTAGAACATCTACACAAGCATGCATATGAATACGAACGCAGACAAATGCAAAAGCATGCATGCAAATAGCCGCGGAGGCAAAAAAAAACACACAAACATACAGAGACCAGTGAAAGGTTGATGATGATTTATTGTATTTATGTTCTGAATCTTCTTAATCTGCTGCATAAATAATTGCTCTCTTTATCTGTGTATTTGTCTAACACACACTGTCTGTCTGTCTGTCTCTCTGAAGCTATGAATCCATTGACAGCATGGTTTATGACTCATTTCTTTATGGGTCCATTTATAGTTTCGAGGAGAACACAAGGACATCCTAATGTCCTAATCAATGTGCGGGCGTGTGTGTGTGCACATGTGTGTGCACATATGTAATAAAAGGACAAATGTGCCTCTTAAGAGGACTGCAAGAACAAACCACACAAAGCGTGGACCGGGTTGAACTCTCTGTGACTCTGCACCTCCTGCAGTTGCGTGAGCCGCAGCAGCTTCACTGTAGCATTGTTTAAAATCTGCATAGCTGGACATCCATTTGTTTTAAGAGAACACTTGAATGCAACAGACGCTCACACAAGGATGAGGTGGATAAAAAAAAGCTTTGATATTTTACACGTGAAGATGAATCAGAAGAACTACCGATGTGTGACTTTTCTTGTGTGTCAGTAGTTTACGGCCAAGACAAGTGCACGCCGTAAACTGCAAAGCATGTCCTCTACTCCTTGACGTACACACACATTAATGTTGCTGAGCTGTTCTTGGAAAGTGGCTTAAGTACATTTTCAACAAATAAATAAGCGGTTTTCATGTTCTTGGAAGTGCTGTATAAATACATATATATTTTTTTTGTGACTATTACAATAAATCCATCGCTCCTCGCAGACTTTTTTCTTCTTCTTATTGTTGTCTTGCCTGTTACAATTATCGGCCACGGTGCACATTTAGCTTGAAAATTTAAATAAATGCAGCAAAAACATAACATTTATTGATAAAGTTATTAAAAAAAGCTTTGAAAATCCGGCAGCTGTACTTTTACAAAGCTGGTGTATATTTTGTCCCGGTTTGCTCATCGCTGAGCTGGGAGCCATTGAAGTAGACTATTTCAACTTCAAAGCGATTGAAGGACATTAATAGAAGCTACTTGAGGTGAATATAAATGTGTAAAAACGGCACAAAAAATAAATACTAATGTGCTTTCACTACTAATTTGAATTCATCTCCCTCTGCTGGTTTCCTCTTCTTGTTCCCTTCTTGATGTCTGTTTTTACCCTCTGTTTTAATTGCTCTGTGTCTGTGTCACTCTTTTAACCTTCATCTATTTGTCTTGCTTTTTTGTATCTCCACTCATCCTGTCTTCTTTTTGTCCCTCACTTCACGTCTTTTCTGTCCTTGAATTCCTATGCCGCTTCCCTCGTCTCCTTCATCGCCCTCGGCGTGACTCTCTGTTTTTTTCGTTTTTTTCTTCTCCATCTTAGGCGGTGAATCAGGCCGGCGCCGGTCCTTACAGCGAGCAGGTGAGTTTCCGAACCCCGGCGACGAACCCCGACCCGGTCTCCTCTCTCGCCCTCCTGGACCTCCCGACCTCCTCGGAGTCGGGTCACTCCCCGTCTACCTGCCTCCTCCTGAAGTGGGAGGAGCCGAACAGCAACGGGGCGGAAATCACCTCCTACGTCATCACCCTGGACGACCAAATCATCACCGTGGAATCGGGGACCAGTCACCTCGTTGCCGGCCTGCAGCCGGACAGCGAATACAGGTACCGCTGACGGGCCGAGGCGAGCCGCATGCACGCTGATGGTTTTATTGGATGCAGAATTAGATTTGTATTGATGACGGATCAGCAAATCACAGGTTGACATTTTGACTTGCAGGAGCGACGAATAAAACCGAAATATATACGACCACAGAAATGAATTTGTGTGCAGATGTCCAATACTAAATAATAAACCTGCATTAACAGGTCAAATACAGGCGCGCTCCCTCTCATCTATTCAATTCAATTCAGTTTATTTTGTTATAGCCCAAAATCACAAATTACAAATTTGCCTCGGAGGGCTTTACAATCTGTACACATACGACATCCCTGTCCCAGGACCTCACATCGGATCAGGAAAAATAGAAAAAAACTCATCTCACTTACAGTACAGACATGGACGCATGTCTTCTCCTGCACCGTAGCTTGTTGTAGCCATGAAACAGCATGCACATGCACCTGGCATGTGGACTACAGAGCTTGTTTACTTTGTCTCCTGCTCCCTACACAGTGTGACACATGACTCTGAAGCAGCAGGTGTACACGAGGCAGTTGCTGTGAATAGCAGCTATAGCTTGTATTATATTACTGTTTCAATCAGGCAACAGTAAATATTGGTCTTGCAAAAATAGAATATATACTGTTGTGTGTGTGTGTGTATGTGATTGTGTAGTGGGTTATTTGAATTGAGAGGGAGGGTGACACGTGGAGGGTGGCACATGAAGAGGGACAGAAATCACACACCATTGTTTTCATTCTGGGGTTGTTTTTGTCCCCTCTGTTGCGTAACGGCTGCGCTCATGACAGCCTTCCTGTAGGAGTTGTGTGTGTGTGTGGCAATGACGGTAATTCTGCTTGTTGTTTACAGCAGCGCGGGGTACTCGGATAATATAATTTTTCTTTCATTTTGCGTGTGTAGCTCTGGGAAGGACGGCATAAAGGTTGTTTTACAGGTTTAAAATGTCTTATTGTTGATAATATTTAGACCTATTTTTCCTATCCTCTGTATTTACGAGGGACAACTATCCTTAATAACAATAGTTGCACTTTCAAGAAAAAAATACTAATTTTGATAATAGTTATGTTGTAAAAAGAAATACCACCTAGAAAATGATTTTAGTTTACATTTCATGTTTTCACTGAACACTTCATCACCTTTAGGGCTAATGTATTTGCAGGAAGGCGCTTGCAAAACAGACGCTCGCTGTCATTAACTAGAGTGTACGCTGAGTGACTAGTTAGGGGTGGAGACATGTTTACGTCCAGCCTAACGGTTGCATTGTGACCGCTGATGCTCCACTTTTTGTTCATCGTTTCCTCCTTTTCACGATGAAACAAAAAATGCTATCTATTCCAAACTATGATATGCAAATCCGTACATGACTAAATGTGATCCCTCATCATCAAAAAAGCGAAGATCCCTCATCTGCCGTTCTCTTCCCTCTCTGTCCCTCGGCGTCTTTTAAATTAAATGCTTAATTACCCGGCGGATGGAAGGAGAGCTGCCCTTTCTCACTCGGCTGCATGAATTACAATGAAAGGTTACAGTTACAGAGAATCCGCAATTAAATGCCAGACGGGAGACGCTCTCTAGCCGAGGGCCTCTGATATGGATGCTAATCAGCTGGTCATACATTGGCAGAAAAAGGGTGCGGAGGGGAGGGGGATTCCTGGAAGAAAGGCAGCAGGAGGGGTTTGAAAAAAACAAAAAATCTATGTATTTTTAATTAGTAGTAGTAGGTGTGTGTGTGTGTGTGTGTGTGTGTGTGTGTGTGTGTGTGTGTGTGTGTGTGTGTGTGTGTGACTTTTTTTATTTTTTATACTTAATATTTTATTAAGGTATTTTTACAGCTAATGAGAAATAAATCCCTTGAATAATAAGAAAGAATCAAAGTAATTAACCATGCATCTGACGACAAAGAAAGAGCAAAATTAGCATGTTAGACTTTCGTATGATTCGAGTATACAGTACAAAAAACACACACTCTGCAGACTTTCTCCAGATTGGCTTTTTGGGATCATAGATCAAGTTGGACAAAAAGAAGAAAAAAAATAGCTTTCTGTTGCTTGGAAAATAGAACATTATCTTCAAAGAGTAAATCTTGTAAAACCCTCTGCAGCAGTGATTGCTTTTTTTTCATGCATACAACTATACTCTCTGGCTGAAGGAGAAAAGTGGGCCAACAAGTCCAGACATATTTAAGTCTCATCCTGGAGAGTACATTGAATCGTAATGGGGGAACAGTGGTGAGCGAGGAGCTCACAGATGCTCCCAAGGTCAACGCTGAAGAGCAAGATCCGACTCTTCACTGAAAATGACTGCACCACCACCATTAGATAAACACACGGTTACGTAGTAGCCTATATACCCAGCATTTATGTTCTTTTGGCTTGTGAACCTAATACCTGCACACAACATATATTTCTTTGTTTTTTAGTAGTAACGCTCTATAACGGAAATGTTGCAATCTGTCTTGCAGCGTACATATCCAGGCGGTGAATGACATCGGCTCCAGTCCCTTGAGTCCACCCCTGCTGGCGAGTACACGCCCCCTGCCTCCGGCCCCGCCCCCTCTGGAATGCTCGGCGGCCGGCCCTCAGAGCCTGAAGCTGAAGTGGGGGGAAAACGCCAGCAACACCCGCGCCCTGCTCGCCGATGACATGGTCTACACACTACAGATGGAGGACAAGAACCACAGGTGGAGTGCACACACACACACGCTAATCCGTACGTTGCCTACCTCGTGGTGGAGACCGAGAAGGGGTCCATAGAGCCTAGAACACATAAAGAAAAGGAAAAAACATCCAAAGCATACAAATTTACACGTACACATCATGATAAACAATTAAAGCCTGCATGTCTGCATTGGAGAAAGAATTCTAAGTTTTGTACCCAGCATCACTTTGAAAATGTGGCAAACTGTGAGCCACCAACATTTATAATGAGCTGAAACTCCTCACGTCTAAACAGAAACCTAAATGACTCATAGTTCATTTTTGCAGAATCATTTGGACATGCAGGATTTGGCCAAATGGTAACTGAGTACGGCGCATCAATCAAGTTTTGAGGAAAAAACTGGGACACACGTGGGATGCTTACGTTTAGAACTGCGAGACCCAAAATAAGTAGCTAGAGTCTCGGCTACGAGCGGGGATTGAAACTGTGATTGTGAGGAAGTGCTCTGTAAACCGCACACACACTTTAACCACAACTGGTCAATACAGCAAATAGGGACCCAAAAGGTCAATACTACACACAAACACAAGATGGGGTGTGTGTGTGTGTGTGTGTGTGTGTGTGTGTGTGTGTGTGTGTGTGTGTGTGTGTGTGTGTGTTCTCCCGTGTATTCAGTAACCAGATGTACCAATGATTAGTCACGTTGAGGGCATCTGGAGCCAGCTGGGATGCAGCCTCCAACAATCAAGCCTTTATTTAACTGACTCATGAGACAGGTGTGTCAAAGAGAGAAACAGGGAGATGGACTGGGGAGGGAAAGAGAAGGGGATAAACATAATCGCTAAAATCTTTTACACATTCAAGCAGAAATAAGAAAGAGGATTTGGATGGAATAAGAAAGGGATAGACAAAGAAGAAGGTAACAGATCAAACTCAAAAGCAGTTAAAAGCCCTACCAGCCCGTCTGCCCACCTGTCAGATCATATCCATAACGACCATGTGTGATTACTGACTTAATTGCCTTTGCAGCTCCTGGTGGCGGGGCGTTCAGGTGTATTAGTGGCTGCATTAGCGGCTGCATTAGAGGCTGCTTTAGCTGCTGTATTAGAGGCTGCTTTAGCTGCTGCATTAGCGGCTGCATTAGCGGCTGTATTAGCTGCTGCATTAGCTGCTGCATTAGCTGCTGCATTAGCTCTCTGTGTGTGTACAGAGGGTTATCATTAGAGGAATGGAGTGAGCTGGTTTACAGCGCTAACCTTTCCACCCCTTTTTGCTTTCGCATTCCACTCAAATAGCATGAATTAGCAAGATTTTGTAATTTTTTTGATCCTTGATGAAATTCCCATGGCAACCAGATGCTTCATCGCCTAATCATAATGTATCGCGGGAGATTGCGAGGTCATTTTGAAAAAGAAAGAAAAAAGGCAAAGGATCAAGTCTTTAAATTGCTTCATAAACAAACATATTGAATAGCCGGCTTCAATTTCGGCAAATATAATTTCCCATTGGGGCCAATAAATCCCATCAGTGTCATTTTTTTAACCAAATAGCATTACTGTCTATAATAAGACATAATGATGTTTTTGACATTGGCCGTCCTCTCTCTCTCTCTCTCTCTCTCTCTCTCTCTCTCTCTCTCATATTTATTCAACTCAATTTTATTGTTAGAAAGGCGACTCCAACTCTGGAGGATCTCTAGAGAAATGTGCGCCCCCCATTCCTCATTTCATCCCTCCCACCTCGTCTTTTCCCCTCTTTTTTGTGTGAGATGATAATCAAGGCCGTTTTCTCAGGCTCCCCATATTGAATACCGTTCTCCCTCCCGTCCCTCTCACTCCCTCATTCGCCCTCTCTTATCTTCTTGTATGCAGACTTGTTGCTTGTGTTCTGTCCTCCCTCGCTCATGGCTTTTATTTTGTATTTCCCCCCCCGCCCCTCGTTTTTACCGCTCTATTGTTGCCTTAAAGCTTTATGCTTTAAAATTTCTTTGACTTCAAAATACCTTCTGGACGGTTTTTTTCTGGGAATGTAAGGGCGTCATGGCAACCCGGGCAGTGTCACGCGAAGAAGGCTTTCAACCTTCTAACATCATATTTGAATGCAAGGTTGAAGCATTAAAAGCTCCGGTTCAGTTCAGCTGTCATTCATAAGAATGAGCCGCAGTGAAAGAATGAGCAAGCAGTTCTCCTTCTCTGAATCTAATGCTCGCCTTATCAATAAGTAGCCATGCATTAGGCATCCATATATGTCAATGTTTTTTTTTTTTTACTGCTTTTAAACTGATAAAAGTTTATACTTTCTTCCTGTCAAAAAGTGATTATGATCTAACCATGAAGGACACCTAGACACATGTATTTTCTGTTACGACTGAATGTAAAGTTGATAAAGTTATTGGTTCACTTCCCATGTATAGCTAAAAGCTTATTTAAGTTGTTGTTGTTTTGTATTTTATATATAGGGAGGCTTTCAAGGTTGCACCTGCTTTTCAAAACAAAAGTGTTTGATAATGTTCTTCCAGAATGAATGTGATGAATGATGAAATAGTGAAGGACAGTCAAAGTCAGGTTTTAACACGGTGACATCTGAAACAAAGCGAGCGTCACAGTAGCAGCACAATACGCACATTTGGCAAATTTAAATGCATCAAAACCTCTCAGTCCTCCTCGTCTCCTGGCCATTTGTGCGTGTTTTATTGTCTTTGCTCTACTGAGTGCTAATTGTTTTGATGGTGGAAACTCGGAGTGGACATATTTACTGTTTTTATATAAGAATTGATCATTGATGGCCGTGTGGTAGCTTGTGTCTCTAGAGGGAGGACGAGGAGCGACCGGGACACGCGTCGTGTTCATTCCGTCAGCACTAAGACAGTGAGGCAAAGGATTAACAACAACATCGTATATCAGCGAAGAGAGACACTTCACTTCTCGCTGGTTGGAGCTCCATAAAGAGCTCATCTGGAGTTATAGCCCGCCTCTAAACCGTGACCTCTCTCGTATCTCCTCTCACTCACTTTCGCTCCTCTCTCTTCCAGCAGATCCTCCATCATCATTTCAGCTTTATAATTACCAGTCACCTCGCTTTGCATTTCTCCTCTCCTTCAAATCCTGTCTTGACTTTCTCCCTCAATCATTTGCCCCGTCACCTTTCTCTCTCTCTCTACTCCCTCTCTCTCTCTCACTCTCACTCTCACTCTCACTCTACTCTCTCTCTCACACTCTCTCTACTCCCTTTCTCTCTCTCGCGCGTTCTCTCACTCTCTCTCTACTCTCTACAGCTCAAATTCCCATTTCTCTCCCATATGTATGTATATATATATATACATATATGTATGTATATATATATATATATACATATATGTATGTATATATATATACATATATATATATATATATATATATATATATATAGATGTATATATATATGTATATATATATATATATATATATATATATATATATATATATATATATATATATATATATAGATGTACGTATAATGGTTTGTGCTGTTAACTGGTAGTGCCTGCTGCGAGTCATTGAAAATCCCCGGTCTAACGTGGTCTGAATCTGTCTCCCTAAAAAGTTTGGTGATGAGTGCAATCCAATTATGGAGGCCTCATCACTCACTGCTCTTGTTAGTTTTTAACCGGGGCTTCTCTCTCGTCCCATCTCTCCCTTCCTCTAATAATCTATTCATAGCGTCATCACTCCTTCCTCTCACCTTTTTACCTCACACCTCACCTCCTCCTTTATCTTTGACTCCCTTTTTCCACCCGGTCCAGGTTCGTCCTTTTTTAGATTTTGTGATTCATTGCATCTCTTTCTGACTCTTTATTATTCTGTGTGTGCAGGTTTGTGACGATCTACCGCGGCCCCAGCCACACCTACAAGGTCCAGCGGTTGACTGAGTCGAGCAGCTACGTCTTCAGAATACAGGCCGTCAGCGACGCGGGGGAGGGTCCTTTCTCTGACACGCACACCTTCTACACCACCAAGTCCGTACCACCTGCGCTCAAAGGTAAACCGACCCGGGGTGTGTGTGTGTGTGTGTTTTGATTGAACCGGCTTTTTTTTAATCTTCATCTCTAAATTTGTGTATAAAAGTTTTGTTCTTACTCGTTTCAAACTGTATAATTAGACTTAAGAAATGTCTCAGCGAGGTCAGACTTTAGCTCTGTGTGAATTGATTGCTGGGAACCAATCAAAAGAATTCACTTCATCAGCAGGAAGTCACAGGAGCATCACAAGCTGTTGCATAGGGGGGGAATACAACACATTTAAGCTGAACTGCTAATCTTTTGTAAATGTAGGTCTTATTTTGTTTTGTTAATACATACTAATTATTGGATGCCTGGTTTAGCCTCCGGAAGAACTTAGTCAAACAACTTCTCTCGTTCTCTGAATTTATTTTCCTTGATCACAAGTAAAGTAACAAATGCTGCAATCGCGATAGCAGGGAGTCGTCCAGTCAACACGCAGATTGACCGTCCAAAACACTCCGAACAGCTTATAAGAACACAAATGGACAAATGTGTGCTTTTCAGAGTTAGTGGTGCTGCAGTTTCCGAATGAGTGGGAAATAAAATGTTATCTGGTCTTTAAGTGTGACGCGCTTATACAGTGTTTAGGACTTACAGCTATGTTGTGTTATATTTGTTTTAATCAAATGTGTCATGTCAAATGTGTCGACGCTTAAGATAAAGCAACACATGAGTTCCTGTTTGACAATTTTACTGTTGCCTCGCTTGATTATGGCCTCCAGTCTTTGCTGTAAACTGAGAGGCTGTGCCTTCATTATACAGACAATAATCTCAGTGAGGAGCATCCTTGCATCCTCACGGGTTATACAAACGGAAAGTATTATGGGTTTGTCGAGACAACTCCATGAAGTTAGAGTTTAGTAAAAGGGAATGCATGCTGTATTTGCTGTTTCTGGTGTAAAACGGCATTATCACTCAAGGATATTAATGCTGTGCCAAACTATTATCAAAATTGACACACAAATAGTTATTGTACAATAATCTATTGTCTTTGTTGTGGCTCAGTTTTGTCTAAACAGCTGTTAACATGGCCGCAACCATCACTGCTTATATGAATCATTAAATTCTAAGAAGTGCGAGTCGTAATTAATTAGGGCGGCTGTGGCTTAGGGTTTAGGGTGGTGGTTCGATCCACAGACCTTTTTGGTGCGCTTTACATCAGCCCGCTGCTGTTAGTTTAAATACAAAAATAAATGTTCATGTATATGTAGTGTGTGTGGCAATGAAAAATACAGTATTTTTAAGTTTATATAGCCGGGTGAGAAAAGATTGCAGAAAGTCTGAATAATTGGTTTATATGGTATTTACTTTTCTCACTATGCAATCCCGTCATGTGTGTTTTAAAATCATGTCTGTGGTGGCATTTATCCCAACAGCTCCCAGAGTGCAACAGCTGGAGGGGAACATGTGTGAGATCACATGGGAGACCATCGCACCAATGAGAGGAGATCCCGTGAGCTACGTGCTCCAGGTGCTGGTGGGACGCGAGTCAGAATACAAACAGGTTTGTCTCTCTCTCGCACACGCACACGCACACGCACACACACACACACACACACACACACACACACACACACACACACACACCTCGGGTCATTTGAGGATAGTGCTGCGAGCTCCTGTGTCTCTGTAGTATATGCTTCAATAATTTGACTACAGTGAGGAGCAGAAAAATTCCCTTTGCTTTGATTGGGGAGGCATTATGGAGCAATCGGCCGCCCGCACACACTGAGACACAAATTTGCACATTGAAGAATGAAACACACACATATCTCTTCCCAGAGAGATGGAGCATCCTGAAATTGAAGGCCAGCAGTATTTATTGACTGGTTTTGAAGGATTTTAATGAGAATATAAACAGAAATAACAACAAAAGCTTGTCAATCTGGGATTGGGTGGCCGGGTACGGGAGAAACGAGCAGACTTGTAGACTGCAGACAAAGAGAGACATTTGTCATCGGGGACGCTTTCCTCTCCGTTATTAAATTACTGAATGGTTGGAGGGAAGAACTGCTGATAGTCGGCAGCGGACAAAAACCCCACCTGTGTGTGTGTGTGTGTGTGTGTCCATGTGGGCATGTGTGATGTGTGTTGGCTCATTTCATTACAAACATCAGCTGCCAATACAAATCTGTGCTGCTGCTTCTCAAACGTTTGTATGTTTCCCTCTCCGTGTGTTTGTCTCACGATGAAGGAGTATATGCGCACGCACACGCACGCACACGCACACACACACACACACACACACACACACACACACACACACACACACACACACACACACACACACACACACACACACACACACGCCTGTTTTCTTTGTCTTATTCATGAATGAATGCAAAGGGGGACATTTGAAGGCATTTTCTCATTTAGATTATATTATAGATTTTCCATGACAAACAAAAGAAACGCAGTCCTGGTGCGTGACAGCACCCGGACAGAGCTGTCACGTGCACAATGTCATGTCATACCTAGCTCCTACTCCCATCTTTCCACCTCTGAACATTGCGACAGGAGGAAAGAAGAATAACTTTATTTATGTCTGAAACTTTTTTTGTTTTCCTCTTTGTATGTTCTCACATACAAAAAACAGATCTGCTGTTCTTGCTCAGAGTCGAGTAAATTGTGTTTATATAACTCAATATCACATATTTGGCTCAAAGGGCTTTGCAGTCTGTCCTGCATACGCCCTGGAAAGCAATGAAAGAAAGCTCAAGAGGAGCAGCAGAGAAGGCAAACCTTTTACATAACTGATCTAACTGGATCAATGCCTAGCATCTATCTGCATTGGTTTTTTTTAATTTAGAAGTGGGAAATCACGTGGCATACAGTTTTTCTCAACATGGGTCTGATTCAATCATTTGTGAATGATTATCCGCTTCTAGAGGCATGTACAGCTGCAGGCCAATTCCAGTGGCTTTCCATAATAGAATTATAACAGGTAGACCTGTGGCGCTTGTTCAGTTACAAAATGAACAAGAAGGGGGACCGGACAAAATATTGAAAGTGATACTGTGTCCTTTAGCTGTCATTGCATTATAATGGTATTGTCATTTTATGAGTCAGTCTCTAGAGTTATGGACAAGAAACGAGCAAATGTTCATTGTCTTACCCAAGGACAATTCAACAGGTTTTATACTCAAATCTGCAAGCAATTTTTATTTTTATTGTGAAGTGGTTTTCAAGTTTATTTGTATAGCTTTTGTATTTCCCGAACGTCATTTGCACCTTGTTAATAGAAAATAATTACTTCCAATAAAATATGCAGATAAGCAAGAAGAAGTCAACAGAGAGTACTTTATTTGGTACTTCCCATAACTCTTTGCAGCACTTGAGGAGGAGAGTGGTGACAGTAACTGCTAAAATGTAATTGAAGGAGGGTCACAATCAGCCAGCTGTTGCAAATTGTTCAATAAATATAATTGACATCACATTCAGGGAGGAAAGTTTAGATTTTTGTTTAAAAAAATTAATCGCAGCGTTTGTCTAAGAAAAAAGAGAGAAATCAGCTGGTATGTATCAATACTTCTATATCAGTGTGGCCATGACAGCCTGCCAGATGTGTATGCCCGTGAGTTGGCTCGCACCAATTTCCTTTGTAAGTGGGCCTCTGCTGAGAGCTTCAACCTGCTCGCACTATGAAAACAAGCATCATATGTCACTGTGACCAGCAGGTCTACGATTCACCGAACAACAAATTTCACTCCAGAACACACACCTTTAGTAAAAACAACAGACCATTGTTGTTGTTTTTTATGTTTTTATTAACATTATAATTCTTTAATTTTATTATTATTATTTGTATATTATAAAAAAATGTAAGCAGGATGTTATTTTTATTTAATTTTTAATTTGTATTAAAAAAATATTATTTAATTTTGTATTTATTTCTCTAGCTCAGTAATGAGAACAAACAGACCGTATATGTTTTTTTTAATTAACATTATCATTTCTTAATTTTTATTATTATTTTTATATTTTTACTTTTCTTTTTAAGCAGGACATTTATTTAATTTTTTTATTTGTATAGCTCATTAATGAGAACATACAGACCGTATATGTTTTTGCAACCTGGCTCATAAACTTTCCATCTTTCTCTCCCCTCGCAGGTTTTTAAGGGAGAGGAGGGTATGTTCCAGATTTCCGGTCTCCAGGGCAACACAGACTATCGTTTCCGCGTGGGCGCCTGCCGCCGTTGCCAGGATACGTGCCAGGAACTCTGCGGACCGCTGAGCCCCTCCTCCTTGTTCGCGCTGCGTCGCCAAGAGACGGCGTCGTCAGGGGAGCCGTGCGCCGCGGAGCCGGGCAAAGGCGCCGGGGGCCTGATCTCCAGCGACGAGCGCTTCGCGGCGCTCATCGTGTGCGTGTTCGCCGGCTTCTCCATCCTCATTGCCTGCCTGCTACAGTACTTCTTCATGAAGTGAGGGAATTCTAACTATAGGATAGAAAGAGAAAACTAAATCACAGAGAAACTTTAAAGAAAATAAACACGTCTATGAAAGAACCGAATGAAATCAAAAACAAACACTTGATGTACTTCTACGGCTTTGTAAGTTTTTTTCTTTTCGTTTTTTAGTCAAATTATCAATATCTGGTTTTCCTCACCTTGTTCCTGTCGTCGTCTGCCTTCACTCGGTTCGGTCTCGTTTCTCTCTTCTTCTCTGTCGTCTTTGTGTCGTCGTCCGTCTCATCTGTTCAGGATTTCTGTTGAGGTCTCAGCTGCACCTCAGCCGGGAAAGAAAACTGATAATCAAGCCTTAAAATAGCTTTTTGAGCAAAGCAGTTGCTCCTCAGACTGACTTGCATGTTTTTATCTTGTATCTTTTTTTAAAACATATTTGATTAGAGAACGTGTATATTTCTTGACAGTCATTGCCTTACTTTTTTTTCAATATGTAATTTTCTTTTCTATTTTTTTTGCCACAGTCTTTATTCATTTCAGCCATATTCCAATGTAGACCTACAAAGCTTTAGCCGTTCATACCTTATTATTCAGTTTGTTACTACTCTGCAGACTGTCAGTCAATTCATGCAATTCATATCTGCTCAGCTTTTAACATTCAATCACTCACTCATTCAGCTACCAAAGTGATGCAATCCATGTGTGGTGTAAGATGCTGCTATCCTGTGATTTTATTATATCTAAGAAAGAATGGAAAACCAGTAATCTAATATATCTATATATATATATATATATATATATATATATATATATAGATATAGATATAGATATATATATATATATATATATATATATATATATATCTATATATACACACAATATAAATATATATAAAAATATATATATTATAACAAATATCTATGATGCTATAAAAGTGATGTAATATAAGATGATGGCAATGTAAGGTCTGAAGTACAGTGTGAAAGGGGAGGAGTTTACTCTCGGTGCTCACGAACAGCAGCTCTGAGGTCAGTTAAAGTAGCTCGACGGAGCCTTTCAACACTGGTCTCTGATCAAAATATGAACCCTTGTAGGTATTTGAATGTTGGGACGTGAACCGGCTCCAGCATTTAGGAAGCCGGGCTGGGGGTTGTGATCGGCTGCAACTTAACAGGAAAGGGCCGGGCTGAGGTGAGCGTTTGATTGGCCCTCGGACGGCCCTTCCCCATCTCCACCATCTCAAGCGCCGGTTGCTCCAGCCCTGTTTATCTGTAGCTTTAGTAGCATTAGACCCGTTAGGTGCTAACAGCCTGCCAGCTAGCCGCGCTTCTCAGAGCTCTGTGTGCGTTAACCAGGAAAGCCGTTAGGAGTTAGCTTGAGCTTTAACCCCCCAACCCTAACCCCGGAATTTAGCCAGCCAGAGCAGTGCTGAAGCTGTACTTTCTCCCTCCAGCTCGTCTGTGAATCCATACGTTTAAAGACTCTTCTCTCCTCCCATGCCCATTACGATCTGTAATTACCTTTTGCTCTGGCTGCTCTTCTCATGCTTTCCATCCATACCATCTTTCTGCCCATACACTCTCTCTCTCTCTCTCTCTCTCTCTCTCTCTATCAAAAGGTGCTTTATTGACATATAATCAGAGCAGTAGCAAGTCTGTGGTCTCTCCTCAGACAGACATGTTCTCTGGAGACTTGAACTAATGTTCACTAACCAAACAAGCCTTTGACAGAACACGACTCAACCGAACAGGGCATTCTAACCCCACTTCCTCCTCCTCCTCCTAACCTCCCCCGCCTGACTCCCGGACCCCCTTTTTCATCCCAACCCGAAAAAGAAAGAAAAAAAGCCAAGGTACAGCCCGATACATACCCTGATGATCCAAAGAAGTCACCCTGACCAGCTTGATTAATGTGTGACATGTCTACAATTGTCAGGTGGGGTGCAGGGGAAGAAGGATTGGGTGGGAAAGAGGTGATGGAGGAGTGGCGAGACCGTAGTTTAGCGCCACCGGCCAGCTCTGATTGGCAGCCTGTAACGTACCTCAGGGATAAGGCCTCACAAGAGGGTCACCCCGACGTCACCGCCGTCATCATCGTCATGCCATTAGCCTCTCTTCCTCCGTCTCTCCGTCTTCCTCCCTCTCTTCCATCTGTTCTCTCCTTTTGTTTTTTATGCTGTATCTTGTCCTCTGTCAATGCTGTGCCTTGCTCCTGTGTGCGTCAGTAAGCAAAGTGGTTTACTAGCTAAAAAAAAAAAAACCTTTGCCAAAGTTTATGGGAAAGTTAAGGTAGAGTTCTTCTCTAGGTTTTTATTTATACTATATATATTTGCATACAGTACTTTACATGCCAATTACAGTGCAATCTTCATTTATTTATTGTTTAAAGATTAAGAGACAAGTGTAGTTATATACTATTTTTTTTCTTCCTTGTAGCATGTTTTTTTTTTCTTTTCTTTTTTTTTAATGGATGTATGTTAGATTGTATGATTAAGGCCAGCATTCCTTATCTCAGTAACCCTTTAAGTATTTCTCTTACAGCTGTTGGGAACCTGTAGCTCATCAGTCCATGCATTGCAGTTATCGTTTCAAAACATGTAACCAAATGTATTTTTGTTTTTCATCTCCTGCTGCGGCCGTGCACAGCCGAGCAGTTCTTGTAATGCTTAGAGAGACATGTAGCAAAGCAAGGCCTTAGTTCAAGTCATCTGTATTGGGATAAACGTCGCTGCCTTTGGCTCTATTTTTTTTTTTTATGATTAGTGTTATAATGAAGCTTCTGATATCTTTTTACTGTGTTATTGCCAAAGTGCAGGCTTCTCGTGTCCACTAGATGTTGCGTTTGCAGTCGTCTAAAAGGGTTCTGTGATGTTCTTCTGTAACGGCACAGCATTACGATTATTATTATTGTTATTATTATTCTCTCAAAAGAAAAAACAAGACAAAAAACATTAACTTGATCTGTGATTATGCTTCTTTTCAATATATCTTTTATTATTTTGTTTTGTAAAGCAAAATGTGCCATTTTTTAAATGTAGCCCCCTTTCAAAGGAGAGTTTTTAACACAACCTGATTTCACACTGTTAGGTAAAAAAATGAATACACAATCATACGATGATTTCAGGCAGATGATGACAATAATAATGTTGACGATTCCTTGTTCAGGCTAGTGCTGGTATAGCAGTAGTTAGTATTTTGTATCCAGTATTTTGCTAAAAGATGATATACAGAGATATCTATAGAGCTGTAGAATGAGATGGTAATGCATTATGACTAACAGAGTTGAAGCACTTTTTTATGCCGAGCATTAGTCTTGATGAGGTTAACATGAGCGCGAGGAAGCGCGAGGTCCACCGCTCTGTTCCCAAACACTGCTGCCGACGCCGTCTGTTACATTCATTGGCATTTTTCTGTTGTTGGCGTCACTGTGACATTGGCATTAATGGAGCGTGCGCGATTCTGTGCCTTTTTCGGGCAGCGCCCTGCTGCCTGCAGAGCGCCAAACTACGGCAACAAAGAGAGTGCAGTTTGTGGGGAGTACGGTTTTCCTTTCTCAGACGTGCTCACGGTGTGTGTGCACCCAGCCTGTTGCATTGTAGAGTCCACGGGTTACGTGAGTTGTCCTGTCCTGAAACCCCTCCATGTAATGTTGCCCACCCACAGGCCCCTTATTCCCCCTTACTCCCCCGGATTTCCCCTTACAGAGCTGTTTGGCCCAGCTCAGGCTAGTAACGTTAGTGTTGTTGTGGTCCGAGGTTAACACAGTGTTAACTGAAAGGCTGTTTGTATGTGGGCAGGGTACTCCCTTTTATATGTGCTTTGTTGTATTTTTTTGTTTTAATGCTGGTGATTTTTAAAGACCCCGCCCCTTCACCCCACCCCGCAGCTCCTGCACATTTGGCTCGTATGTCAAGAATGAGACAATATTTTTGAATTATTTTGTTTTGCCCAGCAGTCCCACGTCTGTGCCTTCTGATTTTTTTTTTTTTTTTTTACTTTACTTTACTTTTTTTTTTTTACGTTTTACAGTTAGTAGAGAATTTTGACTGAGAATTTGGCAATTTGACAGACGTATAGACACTCAGAGGTATTTAACTATTTTTTAAGCGAGACAAAAAAATATACATATTTTTACCTCAAGGTTTAAAAACGAAACATTCCAATGTTGTCATGGTCTACGAATTGAGAGAAAAAGAAAAAAAAAGAAATTCATGCATTTCTTCTTGTATTGTAAATGTTAGACATTTTCATATGCATTATATAAAAGAAATTGCCATATCAATTTTAATGTATAGATTTTTGCAAATACTACCCTTTGTATGTAAGACGTAACTGTATCGGTAGCGTATATATAATATATTTATGCCCAATAAATGTTTTGATTTTCTTTTCTGACTTTTTAGTGCGCCTGTATATTTTATTGTGTGTGTGTGTGTGTGTGATTATCAATTCTACCTAAGCACGGCTTCACCTATGGTTCTGTGCATGGCCTCGTGCGTTATTCTTTTATTTAACCAGGAAAAGCCTCATTGAGATTAAAAATGTCTTTTACAAGAGTTTCCTGGCCAAGACAGCAGTAGCACATTAAACACAGTATCAGACATACAACATAAAACAGTGACAGAACATTTTTAGATCACAGCATGAATAAAACCAAAACTAACTAAGACTCAAGACTCAAGTCATCATATCCTAGTTCACATAGGTGCACATAGCTATGGAGGACCGGAAATGACTTAATTATAAATAAATAAATGCAGGAATAAATACAGGAATAAATAAATAAATGCTTAAATAAATGTATAAATAAATACAGGAATAAATACAGGAATACATAAATAAATGCTTAAATAAATGTATAAATAAATACAGGAATATATAAATATAAGTTATACCTAAACAGGACATAATTAAATAAATCTATTTCTACATTTCTGTATTTCTTCATTTATTTATGCCTGTATTTCTGTGTCCACACGTATTTCTTCATTATTTATTTCTGTATTTCTGTGTCCTTGTATGCAAATGAGCTGGGGCGGTCCGAACCTCATTGTTAAACAGGATTGGTCAAGTAGGGGAGCCAGACAGAAGCAACCGATCCCTAAGCACATGGCCCCTGTAGGTGAAGTCAAAAAGCTGTCTAGGCTAGGGTGACCATATCCATAACACCAAAAAGGAGGACACTATGCGGTATTTTGTGAGGCTGTGAATAATTGCATAGGAGGGGTGCAGTTTGATTTTATTAAGTGTGAAGAGAGATGTGAGCCCTTTTTACTGTAATTGATCTCCTTGGAGCATACCCTGCTTTATCAACTAATTAATATGTATTTTTATTTGTTATATGTATATGTAATATATATCTTATATATGTAATATATTATTAATATGTAATTATTAATTGTAATTAACAATGAATTAATATGTATTTTTTTAATGTATTGTTATATACAGTATATATACTTATATATTTTTATATAATTGCAATCAATTCGGTAAAAAGTAATAAAACACCGCTGTAGTTCAAAGTAAAAGTTCAATTACAATCTTAAGTTATGAATCTTAACCTTTCCCTCCGTCAAACTGATGTAACGTTACTGTGAATAAATAATAAACTAATAAAGATTGCTCGTTAGATCCTCAAAACAGAATTATATCTCATGTTTAACCGCTACGGAGAAATCGGAGCCGGCGGATCATTTCTAAAAGTCCTGCCGGGATCAGGCTGCTCTCGGCGGGCAGCAGAGCGCTGACGGCCCGGTGCTGCGGGACTCACGGTCCCGCGAGCAGGACCTCAACTCGTCGGCGTATCTTTTTAAGTTGGCTGATTCTTGAATAACCGATCACAGATTTGATGCTAAACAACTAACTTCTCGCCTGAAAACATCCTAAAAGTACATATTTTGATTTCAAAACGGCGAATTTCGCCGTAAGCTGACAAGTTTGCAGGTATGCAAAAAGGAGGACAAATACGCGTCCGGCTTGATGCTGCGCCGGACGCCGGACAGGGCATTGAAAATCCAGACTTCTGCTAACGGTTAGCTGAGCTTGCCAACTTCAACAACATGTGCAAGGCAGAAGTAGTAGAGCATAACATACCAGGAGCGATCACACTCCTGTGACCAATCATGCTTTAGACAGAGGTTCGGACCGCCCCAGCTCATTTGCATACAAGGACACAGAAATACAGAAATAAATAAATGAAGAAATACGTGTGGACACATAAATACAGCCATAAATAAATATTGAAATACAGAAATGTAGAAATAGATTTATTTAATGATGTCCTGTTTAGGTATAACTTATATTTATATATTCCTGTATTTATTTATACATTTATTTAAGCATTTATTTATTTATTCCTGTATTTATTCCTGCATTTATTTATTTATAATTAAGTCATTTCCGGTCCTCCATACTTACCTCAGTCAAAAACATCTACAACCAGATGAACCTTCCTCCAACTCTTTCAATCTATTTTTAAAAACACTTAAAGAGACCGGCTCCCATAGACCCAAATCAGTCTGCAGCAAATTCCAAGCCGTAGGAGCAGCAAACCTAAATGCCCTTTTTCCCATTTCGAGACGGACATTGGGGACTGATAACAAGAGTAGGCCTTGTGCCTATGTCACAGAGCGAAGACGGTAGCTACCAGCATTTTTCTGATAAATTTACTTACACAGATACGATGGAAGTACATTAAGAATTGCCTTATAAATAACGACATGCCAATGATTTAGTCTACGGATGGACAATGCAGACCAACTAACCCTAGCATACAGGGAGCAATGGTGAGTAAGGGCCTTAAGATTTGTTATGAACCTCAATGCTCCATGGTAGACAGTATCCACGGAGTGAAGACATTGAGAAGATGCATGCATGTACACTGTAAAAACTGGGATTTGCATTAATTAATATCTCCTAAATAAATAATAGTAACTTTTACATAATAAAAAAGACTATGTACTGTTTTTAATTACATTGAGCTGAATTCAAGAAATGTTGTTTAATTATTAATTACATTTTACTTAATTTTGTGTGAATAAAATCAGGTTTGAATCACTGAGTAGACTTTAATTAAATTTCATCAGTAAAGTCAAAGATGCAGAAAATCAATGAATTTTACTTATTTGGAGGTCTTTGTTTTTAATCAACTTCCACTTCCGCCTCACGCATTCTGCGCCACATGGACATCTTCTGCAACGTGTTGAAGGGGCTGCCATTTTCCCAAAGGTAAGACCTGTTTAATTATTGTTAGTTAACGAACAAATTATAACCAAGTTGTTGCAGCAGTTGAACATTGTTTTGCGCTACTGAAAAGTTAACAAACATGTAAACTTTACTGTGCTGTAACTTTATTTAGCTAACTTAGGTTAAGTCTTAAATAAGCTAACGTTAGTGTTTGTTTTTCGGTCTACGTTGTCTTTGAGCCGTTAAAACATGGCAAGGACTGAAAATGCCACAATTTCATGGCTTTCCTCATTTATAATGTTATCCCTAATATGTTATGCCTTTTTGAGATACCAGCTCAGACCGAGTTTCGTGGTTTCCACCCCTCCCCCACCGTAACAAGCTAACCTAACTAGCTAGCGAAAATGCAGCAGAACTTAGAGTTAGAGCGCATTAAGGTTAATGCAATTGTAGGAACACACATTCTTGCTCCCAAATGTTATTAATAAGGCATACAAGTTATATTAATATCACTGCATTTTGTTTTGTCAAGTAATGTTAACCTAACATGCTGTTAATTAAAAGCAGTCGGGATAGACCATGCAGTTAATGGTAAGGTACGTTTCTGGAGAATAGTCAGTGAAACAAATTAACAAAGAGTGCAGTTTCCTCTTTCTTTCTTTTTTTTTAACCTGACGTTATATTCAGCTCCAGGCTGTTACTGTGTTTTGTGCACACTCTGGCAGGTGTGATGACTATCCCAAGTTCACCGTTGCAGTCTCCATTCATGGTACTGAGAGGCCGCAGCAGGAGATTCAGATCGCCATGTTTCTGTTTTCTCTATCAGTATAGTTTCAATGAGTGGTCTCCGCTCGTGCTGATAGTTGACGTTACACCGAGCTGCCTTTGTACATATTATGTTACAATGCTAGAGTTGTTATACTTCGTCTGCTTAGTCTCACAATACAGTTAAATGTAGAGGCCATTCTGCCAACAGTGTGTATCTGCTGAACAGAGTAAATCACTTTGTATAAAGTATGAATCTAATAGGTCTTTTTTCCCAGGTGCATCAACAATCTTTAACTGAAATTCATCAACAGGTATGTACCATACTTCAATACACAATATGCTGTGATACCAAATTCCACACACAGTATATGTTGTCTAAATGTGTGTATACTGTTTGTTACAGATCCAAGATGAGTTTCACACGATCACAACGGTGCACCTCGAGACAAAGTTCATGTTCATGCTGGATGAATACACTCCCAGTCTTCTGAACCTCTTCCACTCCAAGGGCGGAACCATGGGGCTGAGGTTGAAGGCTATCCTTCTCAAGGTGTCATTCATTGAGTATTATGTTTGCAAATATTTCATTTTAGAGATTTTATGATCAAAAAGTTGGAATATCAGTTGATTATTACTTAAATCTACAAGAGGCAATGTTTACCTTTGATTTTCTCTCAAAAAAAGTTTGATCTAACGGCATACATTTTAGTTTCTATACACTCAGTTGCCACTTTATTAAGTACATAATTATTCAAATTTAAAATGTTCAAAGTCATTCATAATAACTAACTACCAAGTGGTGATTACTGATTCTTTTTTATATTGGTGATTGGACACCAAAACCCTCAACTTGCAATTGATATGTGATTATAAGCACATACATTTATTTTATGTTTTACATTGAATGACCTTATCGTAAAACTGGAAATGGAATAACAGCTAGTCTGGCTCTGTCCTAACAAAATATGCCTACAAGATCACCACACAGAGCTCACTGACTAACATGGTATGTCTTGATCATACAAAAAGCAAGTTTTGTGGGAGTTTATGTGATTGACTTCCTGGAGTCACAGCTGGTTCTATCGAATTAATGATAGGAAGTGTTTCATTGTGCTGGACTTGGGTTTTTAACAGTAATAAAAGTCAACTAGTTTTAGATCAGTGGATGATCTTTACTCATAATGTTTATTTTTTTCATTTTAGGCTCCAAGCAACCCAAGCATCCACATCACCAGAGATGCCGTCATTCGGTGTTTGATGGCGTACTTTAGGGAATCCACTGATCACCTGATCACTGATCACTGAGTATGATGTAAGTTGAAGTACATGTTCAATTATTAAGAAAGTGATCTCTTTATCATCTCTTCTACCTTATATGTATTGGGATTTTTTTTAAACGTACAGATATTATAAATGTGACTCAGTTCAGATCATTATCTCTCGTCCTTGAAATGTTTTGATTTGTTGGTGAACTGATTGTACGCTTTTTAACGAAACCCTTTTGCAAAACATCTCTGAAATTTCATTATGTCCATTATGTGCAACAGTTATTACAGCTACAGGTTTTATTGTCCAAAGGGTTGGAAGCAATTTGGTAGATGTTCAATTAGGACCTTATCTTTTGGCTGTACAATCAGTAATACACAATCTTCTTGCTGTTTCAGGATGCTGATGACACAGGACATTGCCATGCAAAAGATGAAAATCTATACGGCGGAGGGTCCAGACGATGTCGGTATCGTTTCAGAAGGAATACAAGTTCTGACTGCTCTGGATAACATTCCGAGGGCTTGCTGCTGGTTGGGTTGGTGTATGCAGTCAACCTTACCTATCCCAAGGAGCTCCGATACACATTCCAGGTATCCAGAAACTCCTTCTGGAGCTGGACTGTGCAAAGCTGTCACCGAAAGTAAACAGCCTCAAGAACAAACTGCTTACTTAATAGAATGGACCCTTGCAAAAACATTGTTATGTCACTGTTCGAACTCGAACAGTGACATAACAATTTCAACTCGTTCAATGCTTGAGTTTATTATTTTTTGAAGGATCCCAGTGAGACGTGTAGTTTGCCTCTTCAACTGAGTTTTAGTGCTGCAGGTGGTTGTTCAATATATAAACCATCCTCATTTAAGGAGACTGCCATGGTATCACTGCCATGGCACAAGCAGCTGTTTGTGTATAGTGTTTCAACTGTGTACACTAGGATTGCAAATTGTGTGTTTTTATTGAGGAATTTGCACATGAAGAATTTTAGATAAATGTAACAAATTTGCACAAATAAATGTTTACCTGCAGTACTTTGTATGTATGATGATCTGTTGGCTTAACTTAAGTTTACTGTGACACCAAGATGGCATAGTGAATTAGACATAGACAAATTATGGCAACAAAGTGACAAATAATATTATTGAATAGATTGAATGTAATATATTTAATGTCATTCAGTAAATCCAACTCAATTTCACCCAGATAATTAATATATATTACTCAATTTCACCCAAATATTCAGTAAATGTAAATCAATTTTACCCAAATATTCAGTAAATATAAATCAATTTCACCCAAATATTCAATAAATGTAAATTACTTTTGATGATATTCTTAGTAAACATAACTCATTTTCCTTGTAAAATTGATTTGTATTTACTAAATATTTTTGGTCTATATAACTCATAATTTGGCGCTCTATTACTAAATCCAACACATTTTAATAATGTTTAGATTTAATTAATCTATTCAATCATTTTTATAAATTATATTAATTGTCACTTTGTTGCCATAATTTTATTAAGTTACCATTGGTCACATTTTTTAGGGTGTATAAAACATCACCATAATCAATCACAGACATAAACGTAGCAGCAACAAGTCTCTTTTTAGCATCAAAAGAAAAGCAAAACTTACTTCTGAAATAGAAACCCAGCCTCACCTTCAACTTCTTCACAAGTTGCTGAATGTGAGGTTTAAAAGAGAGAGAATCATTAATTGAGAATCCCAAGTATTTATATGACGATACAGACTCAATCACATTGCCCTGAAATGTAATTATAGCTGGAAGATTCAGTGGCTTTTTCTTTGAGTTTGAAAACATCATCAGTTTTGTTTTGTCAGGATTCAAAATTAATTTCAACTCGTACAAGTGTGTTGAACAGTATCAAAGGCTTTTTATGGATCACTTTTCAACGGATAAAGATGTGGTGTCACACAAGATGTTTGGTACACAAACTAACAGTATGCTGCGCTGACATTTACTGTTGTGCAGAGATATTGATTTTTATCAAGATTTATTGAGAGAATGATGATTCTGCTCTCATCAGATAAACCTTTATGTACTGTTGAACACAGCCGAGTAGTAACCCAAGATTTATGATAGAGAAGTTTAAATCATGATTAATAGTCTTGAGTTATGTCTCAAAACGGTTGTAATTCTTCACGTGGATGACATCCTAACTGTCACACCAAACTCCTGTGTGTAAATAAAGACGCGTTTGTCTTTTGACACACTCGGTTTCAAGGGTGTAGAGCGTTAGTGTGTTATCGGTGGGACGGTGTGTCCGAGCTGGATTTACTCTCCCGTGACTTCGACAGCCAAGAAGAGTAAATCACACTCGCGACCATCAACTGCCGTCAGCCGGGGCGACCAGAGAGCGTCTGCTGCACTTCCTCTCATCCTTCAGTGACCCCATGCAGGACAACAGAATAATAAAAAGTCTTTCACCTTTTGTGAACAATCGGCGCTAAATAAGTGGCAGGAAAACAACACTCTTCCACTGGCACACCTCGTCTTTCTTTAGTTCAACTTTCAAACAGCAATGGGACAATAAACCTTTGTTCTTGAGAAGTGCACTGTAAGCCATGGCCAAGCGGTAACTCGCTCTAGCAGACAGCAAGGCAAGGCAATTTGTTTGTAGAGCACATTTCAACAAGGCAATTCCAAGTGCTGCACATAAAAGCATCAAAACATAATGCAAAAGAAAACAAGATTTAAAAACAGCAGCCAACTTCTCGTGATTCTCACCAACAGTGTTACCAAAAGTTTCCCAAGAAAAAAGAAAATCCAATCGACTGCCGTCTTGGAGGCAAAGCCCAAAGGAGAAGAAACGTATTGTACTTCTGAGGGTGTGTAATCACAGTTGGGGCAAAAGTCTGCAATTGAATAGCTTGATGGAACACTTCAGGAACATGAAGAGCACACAACCTGTCGCACGTGTTACCAAATGGAGCAACCACAAAGGAAAACCAGGCTGTGTCCCTCTCCTGTCTGCAAAGAATCATCACAACGCCACAGCTCACACAAATATCAATGACAATAAACAGCCTTATCCTTGTAGAGGCATGCATGGTCCCCAGAGGATGAAGCCTAATGCCTTTGGGGATCCCTTAACGTTTCCAGTGCCATCATGACGTGACCATTTGTGCTTTTAGGTGAAATGTTTCAAGAATTTTAGATGGATGAACTTTAGTACAGATGTACTCGTTCCCTTCCAGGAGGAGATGTAGAATCTGAAGCTATCCCTTAACATTTCATCTATCTTATGTCAAAAATGCCTATGGCCGTAGACGTGGACTTGAATGGATGCTTACTGCAGGATGTTTTGTCACCGTCAGAAGGTTGCTCCAGATATAAACCTTTGTTTCTACAGACTCCAAAAGTTCAAAAGTCTGCACAGCCCAGCACTTTGCTAAATCCATGCACCAAATTAATTTCAGCTTTCTCGAGGGTGCACAAGTTGTACGTGGACATGTTTTGCACACCAGCTAGAAGTAATTGGCAGTAAGTTGTCCTGGCCTCTACTCGCCTGATTTACCAAATAAAGGGAAGACTATATTTCCAGCATAGGCACCACGCCGATGCAGAGCGGGATAGATGTGAACTCCTCTTCAAATCCAACCTCCTCCTCTTTGTCTCAGGGTAATGTATTCACTCTCCACTGCACAGCCCACACCTAAATAAGCTATCATGATGTCTGACTCATTGATTAAACTTCTCTTCTATCACCTTTTGTTTTGTTGTCTATTTGCATCGCACAATTGTTTTAAACAGGGGACCTCTCTTGTCCACCTCTCCCTTCTCCTCACCAATCATCCACCCACTAGCCATCTTCTACAGGTCAGCTTCTATTTAATTAATCCGCTTCCTTCATTACTTTTTGGGGGAATTTTATAATCTTTTCCAGTGTGTTTTTTTTTTGCAGACGCTCCATGTGTTTAAACCAATTCAAAACCAATACCCCCCTAGGGGGGCCAGTCTAAGAGATTGTTATATAAAACTGTAAATCATAGCTTGTTTTACATGTGTTCAGACTGCAGTCGACCGACCGGCGTTACTCTATCATTTAATGGGTTGCATCATTTAATGGGGTATAGCGGGGTCACATGGGGGGAAAAGATTACAGGCCTCGTCAAGGTGCAGCACACGTCTGTCCACACTGAGCGGTTTGGTCCTTCACTTCGGTGATGTCTACCGTGGGCGGAAGTTTAATGCAAAGGGGTTTGTTTATTTCACACTCCTCTCGGTTTCGCAACGTGCACCTCGATACAAATCGTTGCCTGATTGTCAATCATGTGCCAACTAGTGTGAAGAATGCAAATATGGCTGAAAAAGAAAAGAAAAAACACAGAGAAGAATTGAGTTTTTACTTCTTTTTTTTTTTTACTTAACAAGACTTCATCATCGACAGACACATTACCCAGTAGATGTTCACAGACATCTTCAAAAAAAGATAAAATATGCATCAACTTTTACTGTTTGAATTATACATTAATAAATAGTATGTCATGACATCAGTATGTACAGTCGGAAACATTTTTGTATACATTCTTCAGAGCCCGAAGGCCGTGTTTTGAAATCCAGTGCAGATTAGTGGAGGCTGCTGCGGTGATTTGGACTGCTGAAACCATCTGAGTGTAAAGCATTGACTGTGTGGAGCATCACAAAGCATCTATTTACACGATGAAGTAAGCACAATATCATCGCTCATAGACCGCTCACTCATCCTCTCTGTCCAAAAGGGTGCATGGTACACTTTACAAAGTGAAGTGACCTATGCGTTTCTATCTTAAACATATTTCAAGAAAAATAAATGGTGTAGAATAGTGTTGTGTAGGTTGGCACCTTTGGCATATTTGATTGGTTCTATTTTGGTTTCCACACCATCATGCACGGTAAAGTCACCCATGAAGATAGTCTCCACGGGGCACCCCATGCAATTCTTTTTATTTGAAGCAATATAAAATCTTTTGGCAAATCAATGAACAAGACAAGTGAGACATACATCATATAAATTACATAGATAGAGCCTCTGATTGAACCACTGAACACTGTCATGCCACAGATGAATCCACGGAACAGATAACATTTCAGGTCGGCTGCTATTGTTCTCGTATGGAGGTGAAAAATAAAAACGTTACTTAACCTCCCCAATGGTCCTCATCACGTACCAGAGCTGAACATGAATCAAGAGGCATAATAAAACTTGTCAAATCAGACAAATGTGCTACATGTGTTGTATGATTGGGTCCTGTCCTCACACAGAGAAGGCCCTGTGCTGTGTGTCACATGACATTAAGGGACATCAGCACACTTGAGATGGCTGACATTAATGTTGCAATGGTGCACACTTTACAAGATTCAGAAAGCTGAGGCGTTTATGGCTACTCAAATGACGATTTTTTATTTATTTACAGTCTCACGGATCAGTTTTCTTCCTCTAATAATGCACCAAACTGATACTTAATTTAATGACAACGTATCAAACACTCCTCTTGTAAGTATAGCAAGAACCTGGGGCTTGAATGCTGTTGATCATTTAACAAGAATTAAGTAGAATTAAACAATTTTTAGACATAATTATGCATTCTGCTTTGTGGCTCATGAAGCAAACTCCCATCTGGATGTTGGAGCTCACCTCTGTGCAGCACAGAGCTCCACAGGAACATCAACTATCTTCATTTCAGGGCCTCTACCCAAACATTTTGGGTAGCATCAACACAGCTGACTTTTATTTACAAGACACGGGACATTCAGCATGTCAAGAAGGGATAAAAGTGAAATCTTCACACGCTCTCTCACACAATTTACAGATAATCACATCAAAAAGCATGACACCTGGCACACAAAACACACATGCAAATACTCTCTCGCTCTCTTTCTCACACACACACACACACACACGCGCGCGCGCGCGCACGCACGCATGCACTGCACTGCTGCCCCTCTCTGAAGGAGTACAGAGCAGTGCCACACAAGTTCTACAGTGGTTTCTTTGTCATCCAGAGTATGAATACAATATAAGGCAATTGTAGATGTCTATTATATCTATATGTGTGCGCGTGTACACAGGCATGCGCGCCCCCATGTTTTTTCACATTTGGATCGATAGAAGCACTTCAGGCTGAAATGCTGCTGAGTGTTGTTGAGTGAATAAGCTCTTGCTGCAATAATCCAGCGAGAAAATGAACTGTTTGACAAAAATCGAAGTTCTATTGATGCATGTAGACAAAGTGGAGAGAGGACTAGAGCTTTTAGTGGCTGGCGCTTTTCTCTAACTGTTTTTCTTTTTTAGTCCAAGGCGCGCTCACGTGTTCAGAGCAGTTTTGCTTCGGGCCTGACATAAATACTGGCTCTTAGCTCAAGTGTTATCAATTGATAGTTTTTGTAATCAAGTCCAGACTCATCTAAAAGCTGACTGTGGATTCCGTCCATCCGTTCGAGCCGTCCCCCTTCACGCTGCTGGCTGTGCGGCCCCGGGGCGGCTGACTGTCGGCCAGGCCGAAGAGGCGCGCCGCCGCGCCCCGGTACTTCCAGGACATGGTGTTGTAGAGGATGGGATTGATGGCGGCACTCAGGTAGAAGAGGACCACCGACACCAAGTTGCAGTACTCGGACAACACAGACAGCAGCGGGGAAGGTGCGTCCAGAGAGCGAAAGTGCACGTAGCGACCCACATGGAAGGGCAACCAGCACAGGACGAAGGCCAGCACCACCACCACTGGAGGAGGAGGAGGAGGAGGAGGAGGAAGAAGAAGATGAGCAGGTGGGGGTGAAGAGGAGGAGTGAAAGGAGAGGGATCATTATTACAATTGCAAACAAGCTTACATCTAGTTATTAACGTCCTTATTCTTTCTTACAAAGTGAGTTAGTGTGTGTGTGTGTGTGTGTGTGTGTGTGTGTGTGTGTGTGTGTGTGTGTGTGTGTGTGTGTGTGTGTGTGTGTGTGTGTGTGTGTGTGCGTAATCTGCGCGCGCTGCACACTCACCAAGCATCTTGATGGTCTGTCTGTTGCTCTTGTCCCGGTGAGCCACGCGGGAGCTGATGCTCGTCTGCCGGTCTCTCTGCCACAGCCGGCGGCCTATGAGGCTGTAGAGCACCGTGAGGCAGAAGACCGGCATGAAGAAGAAGACCGAGTTCAACCACACCATGGCCCCCATCAGGCCCGACTCCACCGCGTAGTGCGTCATCGTACACTCCCGGGTGTCCCCGGCCTCCAGGGAGAAGTCGGTCTCATTCATCCCCGAGATGAAATTTGGCAGCACGCTGTCCCGCTCCACTCCCACCATGATGAACACAGGTCCCGCGCTGAATAGCGACACTGTCCACAGGATAAGAATGAGAGCACGCACGCGTCTTTTGGTAACCAGGGCCTTGGCACGCAGCGGGAAGCAGATCGCCAGGTAGCGCTCCACTGACAGCGCGGTGATGCTCAGGATGGTGGAATAGGTGGACGACTCTGACACGAACTGAAAGAGTTTACAGAGCACGGCCCCGAACCGCCAGGGCCTGTACCTCCACATCCGGTAGAGGTCCAGTGGCATACAGAGGAAGATGAGCAGGTCTGACACGGCCATGCTACACAGGTACAGGTTGGTGGTAGTGCGCATGTCCCGGTACTTACTGACCACCAGAATGGTCATGACATTCCCGGTCACCCCGACGGGGAACAGCATAGTGCAGGCGATGGTGATGCCTGTGAGGAGAGGGATCGAGTAGTAGTTGAGGGGAGGCAGGCTAAAGTCAGCGGTCCTCGAGGCGTTGTGGGTCTCCTCCCAGCTGCAGTTGTGGGAGAAGCACTCCGAGAGGTTGGGCCAAGAGGGCATGCTGTCGCCGCGCGGTTATTCACGGCTGCGGAAGGCACCCCACATCTGGGACTTCTCGCGGCCCTCGGCGGGGCCCTTTGCTCCCATCATCAGCCGCGGAGCTGATCGTGAAAGGTTGGCGGCCGTGCGTAAAATCAGGATCCGCGTTGCATCTTTAGTAAAATCCTGGGGAAACGAGGCACAGTTGTAAACTTGTGAGATTCCTCCGGGAGCAGAGCGTGGAACCTCTCCAGACCCAAACAGGAGGCTATTTCAGGTCGATCCGAATGATCCACTCCACGCGCAACATGCACTCTGAAGATGCTTTGTGCTTAAAGTACCTGTTCAAAAGAAGAGGGAACGAATCCAATTACATGCTGGATATTTGTGAGTTACACATCACCTACCGAAATCAATGCCGGAGGTGTATTCCAAGCAAGATGCAGCAGAAAAACAAAGCACAAACATCTGCTATCCAAAAATAATATGTTTGATATATTTACAAAAAGATGCCAAGTTATGTCCCACGTCCTCTCCATCAGTGAGAGCCCCCAGCAGCTGCATGCCTTGGATGAAATTAAACGTTGAGAGTCCTTCATGCGCCAAAGAGTCCCACAGAGTTCCCATCACCAGTCGCGCGCCTCTGTTTGCGCGTCAGACAAAAACAAAACAATTGTGCGGGGACGTGGGAGCACGTGACAGTGAGTCAGAGGCAAGGTCATACGCTGCCGCGGCAGCAGCGGTCAACATCTGTCCTGGAGAGGGCACCGGAGCTCAAAGTCGGCCAAACACGAACGGGGTGAACAACGACCACAGTGAAAACAAAGATGGTGTGACGAAACGGAGGACAGTTTGATCAAAGTCACCAGCACCAGGATGGAACGCCACGCTGTCAGCATGATCACGAGTAGGACTCCAAAAGGGTTTAATTAAGTAGAATAAAGTGGTTCAGGAAAGAAATTCACCGCGCTTCTTCCAAGTCATGCTCCTCGAGTAACGGGTGCTTATCCAGTGTGTGCATCCTGACTGTGCCACACATCATATAGGGGCAGTGGTGCTGCTCAAGGGAGGGTGGTGTGTGTGTGTGTGTGTGTGTGTGTGTGTGTGTGTGTGTGTGTGTGTGTGTGGGGGGGGGGGGGGGGGGGGGGGGGTTACAGTCAGCCCAGTGCTGCAATGCCACCTACAGGGGCTTCAGTGTACCTGCATGGGGTTAATGCTCGCCAGTTTTTTTAAAAATCACATATAGCTTATCACACAAGGGTTACTGTAT
The DNA here is from genome assembly GCA_038501785.1 of Myoxocephalus aenaeus. Classification (NCBI taxonomy): domain Eukaryota; kingdom Metazoa; phylum Chordata; class Actinopteri; order Perciformes; family Cottidae; genus Myoxocephalus; species Myoxocephalus aenaeus. The sequence continues at coordinate 314,559 of JBAMJR010000384.1, forward strand.
TATATCAGTTTGAATTATTCAAATAGACCTTGTGGTTGATGAGCTAGACCTGTTTTAGTATGGGTATGACCACTTTTTCAATTTCGGAAAAAAGGGTTAAGAAGATCTGTTTACCACCAAATCTGGCAGAGCAGAGAGGTAAAGACCTTTCAGAAACTCTTCCAAATGGGAGTTCTGTCATTTTAGAAAGACTCAAAATAACCACCTGCTCCAAAAGTGTGCTTTGCAGCTGATCCTGCAAGGATGTAAGACACATATTTTGTTTTTCCCCCACAAGGTTCAATTTAGTCATCAGCATGAAATCATGATATCCTTAAATACTCTGCACATTGAAATAATGTACTTTAAAAGGTTTAGAAAGTACAGTTTTTCCCTGCTGGGATCACATCTTTGATGCTGGATATCTCAGATCTGCACCCTGCACAGATCACATCTGATAATTGCATTGCCACAAAGACTTCAATGGCATTACAGTCAGTCTGATACACAGATTTAATTCAAGGCTCCGATTTGCCTTCAGCGGAATGAGAACAAAGGCCTTGATGTGGCATGAGGGAGAGTGCATCATTCATGGCGTTTCAAAATTAGCAACACATGTCCAGTCCCACCTTTTTGTATAGCAAATGACACTGAATACAGGTTTAGACACACAGAGTGTGATATATTCAGTATGGAGACAGTCCGTCTTTCAGCCAGATTAAACCTGTTGCATGCTGCGTAATGGGGTGAAAGCAAAGTCACTTACTTTACCATTACATCGTCGCCTAATTAGATGGCTATTGGCCTAACCGGTGAATGCAAATAACCAATTTCAACTGTGAAACTCATGTTTAGAGTTGCAATATATTTCTATTTTCTATTTTGCTTCAAATATTGCTATCTGTCTGCCCTTTGCGCTGTGTTTGCCAGCAGATACCATTATATTTATGACCCCTGAATCACGATGCGGGAGAGAGAGAGAAAGAGAAAGAGAGAGAGATGAATAAATAGAGAAAGAGAGAACGGGAGAGATAGTAGTGGAAACCTAAGCAGGACACTTGGACACTCTTTCACAGCCTCTGTGAGACCTTTTCATCACATCTGGTATGTATAAAGCTGGTGTCATACACTATGTGTGTCCTGGCTGTACTGTACGGTGTGTGTATGTGTATATGTGTGTGTTTGCACATGCAAAAGTGTGTATTTGGCCTTTTTGTGATAGTCAGGTAAAAGGGCTCTGAACCTCGGACATCTGTATTGCGTAATCAAACTCCATTTCAGCGGGCCTGCGCTCTTAACAAGTGTGGTAATGACGATAATAGCCCAACAACACGCCAAAATAATAACCACTATTTACTCAGACAAAATGACAAAATTGGACTGTTTCTGGGACAACAGGAGGGTAATAACAGCAACAGTGGGTATTTTCACTGAAATGCCACAGCTGTATTTCAGTGTCAGGAGTGCTCTGTCTGTTTGCTCTTTTTATGGCTGTGAACTGTGTGTTGCTGTCTCCTGTAGATTTCTGCGATACATTTCTGTATTTCATATTTTGTAATGATTGTATTGCTGTTTAAAATGTACATGCAACACAGTTTCTTTCCACTTGACTGTTTCTGTCCCTAATTCTCAGTGGTTCATGTGGTTCTGGAGTGCGTCTGGTAAAGTCAGTAACACACTGGGTTAGTTTTGTGGCGTCATCTGGACTATGCTTCCAGGGTGTGGGTAGTGGAGCACGGGGTAAAGTCCCTGTCGTGAAGATAAACAAACACACATTTGGCAGCAATGTATTGCAAATCTGTGTTTGGGTTGTGAGGGATGCAGTGCATCCCTTCATCCACAAGATGGAGGAAGAGATCTGATTTCATTTAGTAGAGTATTTATTTGGGCCAAACAATTGAATGGTTTTGCACTATATGTGATATGAGGGTACATTTCATTAGACGAGAGCTCTTTCAGCGGGAACACACATAGTATGTATACACACAGGTATGCACAACTACATATAATAATCCATATAAAAACTGATAGTTCTCTCAGACTGATAGTTTTCTTAATATATATGTTGTCTAAATGTTCTTTTTTTAACCTATTTGTACTTTATTATTATTATTATTATTATTATTATTATTATTATTATTATTATTATTATTATTATTATTATTATTATCTGTATTCACTCACTTTATGTCGGACAGGAGAGGAACGTATTTTCAAATATTCTGTATGTTTGGACATGTGGAAGAATTGACATAAAAGCTGACTTTGACTTTGAAAAACACATACATGCAAAGGCAGAGGTAGATATATTCATAAATGCATAGATGTGGATTGACAGCCACACACACACACACACACACACACACACACACACACACACACACACACACACACATATATACAGTATATGTATATACGTGTATATACATATACTGTATATACATATATACTGTATATATATATATATATATATATATATATATATATATATATATATATATATATATGTATATATATATATCTTTAAATGTATTTATTATTATTATTATTATTTTTCTTCTTTTTTTTCTAATTTTTTTAATTTAATTTGATTTTAATATATACATTTGTATCTATTAATTATATTTGTATCTATTCATTATATATTTTTATTTTGTATTATTATTATTATTATTATTATTTATTATTATTTATTTTTTTGCCAGAGAAAGAAAGATGGTACCATTTAGAAAGAAAAATAATAAAAACAGAGAGGAAAAAAAGTGTGAAATTATGAGCTAGGAGGCAGAACCAGTGTCAGTATTCTCGCCCCAGAGGACTCCTCCTACTCCACCAAAAGTCCAGAGCGTATTTCCTATCCAATGAGAGAAGTCCGTCGGAGGAATCCGTTCCCGTGATTGGTCCAGAGTTTCACAGAAACCCGCCCTCACGGAGGAGTTTGGAGCGAGTTCCCCCCGTTAGTT
>JBAMJR010000384.1:320000-335000 GCA_038501785.1 Myoxocephalus aenaeus
CATGGCTTGAAGACTTCTGCATGCCAATATTAACTCATAGTCAGAGCGCCACCTACTGGGAAACTATGGCGATTTTAACTAGAAATGATAAAGAAAATGAAATTTGCCGACTTCCGGTGCGGTTTAGAGCATCGTCCCAAGACAGTTATTTTTAAGTGTGTATGTGGTACATACGCCTATGAAATGTTGTATATTTATGTTAAACGTACTGCGAGGGCTGCTTTGTTGAATTGAGTTGAATTTTCTCCTTAGAAGTTCATTGGTCCTTTTCTTCTGAACACAATGAGTTATAAAAAAGCTTTTCATATATTGTGATGAAAATGAACCTTTAATGATCCACAGAGAATTTTGTAAAAGTCGAACCCAGCGTTTAGGAAGATTTGAGGAAAAAATATTTTTTCACAAAATCCAAAATGGCGGAAATTCTAAGTTGGCGGAGTTTAATGCGGCGATGTACTTTTTTGTAGAGCAGACACAACCGGACATGTGTGCTAAATTTCAGGTCAATTGGTGATAGGGGGCAAAAACTGTGGTCGTTCACAACTCACAGGTTGTCAAAAAAATACACGTTTTTTAGGGGGCGCTATCTGACTTCCTGTTTGGTTTAGAGCATGGTCCCAAGACAGTTATTTTTAAGTTTACATGTGTTACATATGGCTACCAGGTTTCATACATGTAGGTCAACCGTAGCGCTGGGGCTGCTTAATTGAATATTTGTAGGGGGCGCTATCGAGCCGAATTGCGATTTTGAAGCATTCAAATCATATCCCGTAACTACATCTTTGCCTGTCAATGTGGGTGCCAAGTTTAGTTACGTCTTGAGCATGCTTAGTCCCTCAAAAGTACCTTCGTTGTAGACCGCGAAGGATGGGTCACCACGGCAACACCGTTAAACGAAACATCAAAAGCTTTGGGGGATGGCGTCATGAAAGTCTTATGTTTGTCTACGAGTAATTTGGTGTCGATCTAATTGACCTACTGAGAGAAGCTAGCCAAATTATAGAACATTTTTCTTTCTGTTGCCATTGGGTGGCGCTATGACTCAAATAAAAAATTAGACATCACATGTCTTCAGGCCTGGAGTCTCATCAAATATGTGAAACCTGGAAAGGATCTTTTTATGTGGAGTCGAGTTACATCGGTTTATTCGTGCACGGCGAAGGATCAAACTTCCGCGATGCTCAGACGCGACGCCGTTCAACGGATCCTTACAATCTTCAAGGTGATGCATTATCAATGTCTTAAGTGTCTTCCGACGCATTTGGAGAGGCATCCGAATAATCTGTGAGGAGCACGGTATACAAGTACAAAACATGTAACTTCCTGTTGCCTCTAGGTGGCGCTATGACTAGGATTCAAAATGATCACATGGATGTCTTCAGGGTCAGGAGGTCATGACATATGAGAAATATGGAGCAGATTCCATAATGTAAGGCTGAGTTAAAACAACTTCCATTTTCATGGAAAATGGTGTCTCTTTGGCGCTGCTCTGCGGTCACATAGTTCGATATTTTTAAAATCCTTTGATAACTTTTCCCTGCAAAGCTCTCAACATCATATTACCCGAATGTGAAATCAATCGTGTTTAATCTCTAGGAGGAGTTCGTCAGAATACAACGCCTGAAAACAAGGAAAATGCAAAAATGCCCTAATAATTAGTTTGCCAGGTGAGCCCAATCAAAGGAAAACTACTTAAGAAGGATGTTCCACATTATTAAGCAAGCTACATGTTTCAGGCAAAATGGGGAAGAAAAAGGATCTCTCTGCTGCTGAAAAGCGGCAAATAGTGCAATACCTTGGTCAAGGTATCACAACATTGGATATTTCCAAAAGAATTGCGCGTGATCATCGGACGGTGAAGAAATTTGTCACAGATTCACAGCACAAGCGGGTTCGTTCAGACAAAGGCAAAATAAGGAAGATTTCTGCCAAACAAATGCGTAGGGTTAAGAGAGCAGCCACTAAAATGCCATTGAATAGCAGCAAACAGGTGTTTGAAGCCGCTGGTGCCTCTGGAGTCTCGCGAACTTCAAGATGTAGGATGCTCAAGAGGTTTGCAAGTGTCCTTAAACCTGTTATTCGGCCACCCCTAAACCAAGCTCACAAGCAAAAAAGGTTGCAGTGGGCTCAGGACTACATGAAGACTAACTTTCAAACTGTTTTGTTTACGGATGAGTGCCGTGCAACCCTTGATGGTCCTGATGGATGGAGTAGTGGATGGTTGGTGAATGGCCACCATGTCCCAACAAGGCTGAGACGTCAACAAGGAGGTGGCGGAGTCATGTTTTGGGCCGGAATCATGGGGAGAGAGCTGGTAGGCCCCTTCAGGGTCCCTGACGGTGTGAAAATGACCTCGGTAAAGTATGTAGAGTTTCTGACTGACCACTTTCTTCTGTGGTACGAAAAGAAGAACCGTGCCTTCCGTAGCAAAATCATATTCATGCATGACAATGCACCATGTCATGCTGCAAAGAATACCTCTGGGGCATTGGCTGCTATGGGCATAAAAGGAGAGAAACTCATGGTGTGGCCCCCATCTTCCCCTGACCTTAACCCTATTGAGAACCTTTGGAGCATCATCAAGCAAAAGATCTATGTGGGTGGAAGGCAGTTCACATCCAAGCAGGTGCTCTGGGAGGCTATTATGGCATCCTGCAAAGACATTAAAGCAGAAACTATCAAAGAACTCACAAGTTCAATGGATGCAAGAATCGTGAAGTTGATATCAAAGAAGGGGTCCTATGTTAACATGTAACTTGACCTGTTAAGATGTTTTTGATTTAAACTTTTCTTGATTTCAGTAAATATGACCTCCTAATGCTGCAAATTCAACAAATGACAATTTTTTGTTCTTTACAACCTATAAAATATCTTGAAACTCTGAAATTCTGCATAATAATTTGGAACACTGCATTTTGAGTTTTTTATTTTTGAAAAAAATACTGTTATCATTAGGAGGTTTGTTCAATAGAATTTGACTTATACTCTAACAGTTGATGACTTGAAAATGATACTGACTGACTGTGCATTACTATTTAGGAAAATCTGAGCAAAGTGTAATTTGCATAATAATGTGGAACGCGGTGTATGTTCTCGGCTTTAGAGGTCCAGGACAATTGGGTGAAAGTATGTTCAAGCAAACTTCAACGGGTTAGTTCACCCGATTCCAAAAAATTATAATTGACCCCTTATCATTAGTGGTATTTTGGTCATGGATTGGTTTGTGGTGCGCAAGTGATTAAACAATATGCTGTATATATTCCACAGGGACATTTTTTTATATCAATTAAAACAGTTCTCTGGTTTCTCTGGCTCCACATATCTTACTGTAAACTGTCTGTCTGGGACTATTTTGTTCGTTAAAAAGTAGTTCAGGTGAAACCTCTTCACAGCCATGGGTTGTATGACGACTGGGACGTCGTTTCTGAAAAGATGTTGACATTTTTTATTTGATTACTATTGTTGCTGTTATCATCACAAGTGAAATTCCATTCATCTCCATTGTATTGAGAGGCTGGCACCGTTTCAACACCCCGTGGCTGATACCGCTGGATAAAATGATTTTGGGTGAACCGACCCTTTTAGGTCGAGAGCCCAAAATGTCCTCTCTATACTTTCTGTCCCACTCAGGGAGTACAATGATGCCTTGTGTTACCACCGGCGGTGGTGACGACTCGTGGCCTCTCTTTTTCTGGCATCTACTGTATGTCTTGCTTTCTCTGACCGCCCCTTATCCCCCCCGACTATAGTGTGAAGGATTAGATAATAGGCAGCTTTAGTGTGGGCAGAGACAGAGAGGTCTCTCTCTGTCTCTGTGTGTACCATCTGCGCCACAAGGAGCTTGGCACCACTCAAAGTGTGAATGCCAAGCCAGGTTTATGTTATCTTTATTCTTATTTATATATATATATATGTGTGTGTGTATGTATGTATGTATGTATATGTGTGTGAGTGGTCATATACTCAAAGTTAATGGGTACATATCTATATGTATGATATCTTGGCAATGATTTGAAAGCCTTCATGTGTTCGCCAGTACTTTTTTAAAATGTCAAGCTTATCACCACACGTCCAGGAATAGATGATGCATCTCACAAGTTATCTATTTGTTTTGTTCCCGAGCACTTGATGGCCTAATCCGCTCACATTGACATACTGTACCGACGATGCTCAGCCCGCCCCCAGTGTTCTCTTCAACAGTTTGACACTTTTCACAAACTGCGAGAAAACCCAGAGCGCACAGAGGGACAAAAGCAGGAGTGTCAGCTGATGTGCAGATCTCAGTTCATTACACTTTTTTGGATGAAAGAAGCAGCCGTGAGAAAATATTTATGATGATTAAGCAGCTGGGTATTGCTGGTCATCGTGTCACAAGGTCACAAGGTCACACCTTGTGACACGATGACCAGCAATCCCCAGTGTGTTTGAAAAATATATTCAAACACACCACCACCATGAGGCTGACAGGGTAACAAGATTACAGGGTGCATGAGCCTTTTACATGTGGACCAAAGTTTGGCAGTGAATCAAGAATATTTTATTTTTTTCTCTGGCCAGAGGGCCCTGGTCTTCATTCCCATGTTTCCCTCATGTGTCCTTGCGGCCCTTGCACTGCTCCAGGAACAGGGTTACTGTGAGTATGTATATACACCGCGTTCCACATTATTATGCAAATTACACTTTGCTCAGATTTTCCTAAATAGTAATGCACAGTCAGTCAGTACCATTTTCAAGTCATCAACTGTTAGAGTATAAGTCAAATTCTATTGAACAAACCTCCTAATGATAACAGTATTTTTTTCAAAAATAAAAAACTCAAAATGCAGTGTTCCAAATTATTATGCAGAGTTTCAGAATTTCAGAGTTTCAAGATATTTTATAGGTTGTAAAGAACAAAAAATTGTCATTTGTTGAATTTGCAGCATTAGGAGGTCATATTTACTGAAATCAAGAAAAGTTTAAATCAAAAACATCTTAACAGGTCAAGTTACATGTTAACATAGGACCCCTTCTTTGATATCAACTTCACAATTCTTGCATCCATTGAACTTGTGAGTTCTTTGATAGTTTCTGCTTTAATGTCTTTGCAGGATGCCATAATAGCCTCCCAGAGCACCTGCTTGGATGTGAACTGCCTTCCACCCACATAGATCTTTTGCTTGATGATGCTCCAAAGGTTCTCAATAGGGTTAAGGTCAGGGGAAGATGGGGGCCACACCATGAGTTTCTCTCCTTTTATGCCCATAGCAGCCAATGCCCCAGAGGTATTCTTTGCAGCATGACATGGTGCATTGTCATGCATGAATATGATTTTGCTACGGAAGGCACGGTTCTTCTTTTTGTACCACAGAAGAAAGTGGTCAGTCAGAAACTCTACATACTTTGCCGAGGTCATTTTCACACCGTCAGGGACCCTGAAGGGGCCTACCAGCTCTCTCCCCATGATTCCGGCCCAAAACATGACTCCGCCACCTCCTTGTTGATGTCTCAGCCTTGTTGGGACATGGTGGCCATTCACCAACCATCCACTACTCCATCCATCAGGACCATCAAGGGTTGCACGGCACTCATCCGTAAACAAAACAGTTTGAAAGTTAGTCTTCATGTAGTCCTGAGCCCACTGCAACCTTTTTTGCTTGTGAGCTTGGTTTAGGGGTGGCCGAATAACAGGTTTAAGGACACTTGCAAACCTCTTGAGCATCCTACATCTTGAAGTTCGCGAGACTCCAGAGGCACCAGCGGCTTCAAACACCTGTTTGCTGCTATTCAATGGCATTTTAGTGGCTGCTCTCTTAACCCTACGCATTTGTTTGGCAGAAATCTTCCTTATTTTGCCTTTGTCTGAACGAACCCGCTTGTGCTGTGAATCGGTGACAAATTTCTTCACCGTCCGATGATCAAGCGCAATTCTTTTGGAAATATCCAATGTTGTGATACCTTGACCAAGGTATTGCACTATTTGCCGCTTTTCAGCAGCAGAGAGATCCTTTTTCTTCCCCATTTTGCCTGAAACATGTAGCTTGCTTAATAATGTGGAACATCCTTCTTAAGTAGTTTTCCTTTGATTGGGCTCACCTGGCAAACTAATTATTATTATTACTATTTGGATGATTTCAATCATCCAAATAGCCCTGAGACACAATACCATCCATGAGTTTCATTGAAAAACCAAAAAATGAATTTGTTACTTTACTTGTGATCAACGAAAATAAATTCAGAGAACGAGAGAAGTTGTTTGACTAAGTTCTTCCGGAGGCTAAACCAGGCATCCAATAATTAGTATGCATTAACAAAACAAAATAAGACCTACATTTACAAAAGATTAGCAGTTCAGCTTAAATGTGTTGTATTCGCCCCTATGCAACAGCTTGTGATGCTCCTGTGACTTCCTGCTGATGAAGTGCATTCTTTTGATTGGTTCCCAGCAATCAATTCACACAGAGCTAAAGTCTGACCTCGCTGAGACATTTCTTAAGTCTAATTATACAGTTTGAAACCAGCGAGTAAGAACAAAACTTTCATACACAAATTTAGAGATGAAGATTAAAAAAAAGCCGGTTCAATCAAAACACACACACACACACACACACACACACACACACACACACACACACACACACACACACACACACACACACACACACACACCCCGGGTCGGTTTACCTTTGAGCGCAGGTGGTACGGACTTGGTGGTGCAGAAGGTGTGCGTGTCAGAGAAAGGACCCTCCCCCGCGTCGCTGACGGCCTGTATTCTGAAGACGTAGCTGCTCGACTCAGTCAACCGCTGGACCTTGTAGGTGTGGCTGGGGCCGCGGTAGATCGTCACAAACCTGCACACACAGAATAATAAAGAGTCAGAAAGAGATGCAATGAATCACAAAATCTAAAAAAGGACGAACCTGGACCGGGTGGAAAAAGGGAGTCAAAGATAAAGGAGGAGGTGAGGTGTGAGGTAAAAAGGTGAGAGGAAGGAGTGATGACGCTATGAATAGATTATTAGAGGAAGGGAGAGATGGGACGAGAGAGAAGCCCCGGTTAAAAACTTGGATAACAAGAGCAGTGAGTGATGAGGCTTCCATAATTGGATTGCACTCATCACCAAACTTGTGTTTTTTAGGGAGACAGATTCAGACCACGTTCAGGATTGCATGGATGCATCTTCCCAGGGATTTCAATGACTCGCAGCAGGCACTACCAGTTAACAGCACACACCATTATATTTATATATATATATATATATATATATATATATATATATATATATATATATATATATATATATATATATATATACACACACACACACACACACACACACACACACACACACACACACACACACACAATAAATATATATAGTGTGTGTATATATATATATATATATATATATATATATATATATATATATATATATATATATATATATATATATATATATATATATATATATGTGTGCAGGAGGTCAGAGAGGTATGAAGGAGTGAGGTTGTGAAGAGCTTTGTAGGTGATGAGGAGAATTTTCCACTGGATTCTTTGCTGTATGCGGAGCCAGTGGAGGTTTTGAAGGACTGGGGAGAGGATGCTGTTGCAGTGGTCCAGTCGAGAGGCGATGAAGGCGAGGATGAGTGTTTCAGCGACTGAAGAGGAGAGGGAGGGGTGTAGATGGGCAATGTTTTTAAGATGAAAGAAGGCGGTTCTTGTGATGTGCTTGACGTGGCGTTCAAAGGAGAGGGTTGGATCAAAGATGACGCCGAGGTTACGGACGTGTGTGGAAGCAGGAACAGAGGGGCCATCGATGCAGAGGGAGAAGCTGTCGTGGGATTTGTTCAGTGACTTGGGGCCGATGATGAGGTATTTCGGTCTTTACATCCATGAGGCAGTGGGTGATGCTGGACTGGGTGACGGGTTTGGTGGAGATGTAAAGACGTGTATCGTCGGCATAGCAGTGGAAATGGGGGAGCAACATTAGTAGAATGAATGAAGGTTGGTCTCTCCATGAAAGGCGTCCCAATGTATTCTTAATGGCTCTGTGGTGCAGCGTGAGGGACTCAATGCTCCATGTGTCACTTCATAATTTTCTCTCTCTGAACCTCCGCAGTTCTTCTCCCACTCAATGTTCTTGCATTTTCTTCATCAATGCATCGATTCCAACTAATTGACATTTAAGAGGGATGCTTGCACACGGAGGGCGAGGCGGACACTCTGAGCCGCTCCTGTTGATATTTATACACAAGCAGCTTTGCTGGCTGTTGAAGCTATCACCATGACAACAGGACAGGAAGCAGGAAGTGGGCAGTGTTGCACTGGACTGGAGGAGAGAGATAACTCCCTTGAGTTCATCCCTCCTCGCTCCTCCATTGGGCTGCACGCTGTAGACATTGATACTGTGACTGTGCGCGTACTGTATGTGCATGCACATGTTTGTCATCCGAGTCTCTACACGCTCGGACCACATGTTCGATACCCGGCCCCTCTGCTGTTAACCTCCATGTGGGTCGAGCATGTGGTTATTCTGAGGGACGATAAATACTTCTTCTGGAATCTGAGATTGCATAATCCACACATAAAAATGGGCTTTTTTTATGTTAATGACATAGATATGTCTACAGACACCAATTTATATAGTTTATATATATATATATATATATAAATAAAATATATAGTATTTGGATATACATTGTGTTGCTTTCTCTTTGTTATAGGACTTGATTCTACAGGTGTACGGTGGAAATACACAACTGCATGATCTTGAAGAATAAATACAATACAAAAATGTGTTACGAGCAAATAGATTTTGAAAGCATATCTAACAGTGTGAACAAAATTCCTGCTATGCACAAGGTACCAAATACAAGCCGTGCAGAGTGGCGCTTGCAAAAAATGTGAAACATGGCGGTGTCATGGATACAGGAAGGTTGGATGAAGGAATTCATAATTAAGATCAGAAAACTGCAGAACTGCAAATACAAAAACACATTTCCTCCAATAACCTTTTCGTTGTGAGACCAAAAAGGGACCTAACCAAAAGGTCTGATAGCAGGCAGACATGCACACATGTTACTGGTGAGGTTTCTGTGCTGGACTCTTGCACTGTATTCATATTTGAATATGCTGACCAATCAATTTTACAATCATTCTGCTGGGAGCTTTATTTCCATTTTTCAAACTGTGCCGTTTTGTGGTTCTTCCGCATGTTCGTTGTTGTCGTAGCGTTCAAGACTCTCACAAGGGTCAGCTGTGTCATTGAAAATGACACATACTGATTCCTCGTGCTTTTCTCCAATAATATTTCTCACTTTGCTCATACTCATGTCCTAACCAGATACACAAAAATCTGACCTACAAATATTCACGAGGAACAGTTTAAGTGTAACAACTCAAATGTTAACAGCAGGTCTTACAGCTTTAGGCCAAGAGAACAACCCGAAATACTCAACGCTAACCCAGCAGTAATCCATCTCCATTCATTTAGCGCTAACCGTTAAGCTAGCGCCTAAACAGCACTGTAGTGGCAGCTGTGGTTGGAAGAAATGTGATTTAATGTGTGGCCCATCTCATGAATCTCTGTACATTACTGATTCAAGTTACTTGTTTATGGATATGTTATGATAATTCTTCATACATAAAGCCCAAACCGGATTGGTCATTAATATTACCCATGATTCCATAGGGCAGCTCACAGCCACATTAAGCCAATAGCTTTAAAAATATAGCGTTTTGAAATATGAGAACAGTCTCTGTGAAGTCACCTTGAGCTGTAGAATATATCAAACAGATTTCTTTCTTTTTTTATCATGTGAAACAGACCGAAAGATTTGTTTAATTGTTTTTGCAATGCAGTACTATAAATAGCAAATGGACATATTGTATGTTTGTCGTGGTGTTGAGTTCTCTAAGCCAGGGGTTCTTAACCTTTTTGACCTCAGGGCCCAACTTTTCAAGTACAAAGTGCCCCGGGGCCCATTCAAATATTAACACTGTATTGGTTTATTAACTAATTGATCTCACTCTTGGTTTGACTTGTATTCAATAACTAAATCAAATCAACCCACAGTTTAACAAGCAAAAACCTTGTCAAATAAATGACATGATACAATGTGATCATCACAAAGACATTTATTGATCATGTGTATGTAAACCTGCACAGACAACAAGTCATGGAACAAATCAAGCTAATACAATAACTCAAGTCAGGCGTATTAAGACAAAAATAACTAATAATTCAATATTTTTTAAATAAAATTTTTTAATAAAATAAATACACTGAACAATTTTTTAGGATTAATTGTATTATTTAACAACTACAGTGCTCTCGGTCAATCCAAAATGTTAATAAACCTCAAAGCTGAACATTTAAGACTTTCTTAGGAGAATATCTGTGTGTTCACAATTATTGGGCAACTATTAGTGTGCAGACAAAATTCAAAATAATAATTTTCAAATTAAATAAACTGTAAATAACATTTAAATAAAGTGCACATTAAAATATAGCCTTATAATCTGTGAATGATGCTTCAGCTGTCTTCATGTTTGCAGAACCAGAAGTTGCTCTTCATATCTGTGACAGCTGGCTTTCACAGCACATTTGGAGTTGCCTGTCAGTGACAGACAGACCTTTTCTGCATCTGGAGCCCATCATCCTTTCTCTTGAAAAATCCCACCGGCTTTCTCACGAGCGTTGGATGTTTGGTCTCTAGATACCGCTTTAGCTGTGAAGCCTTCAGTGCTGCCTTAGCTAGCGAGGCTATCGAGGCTAGCGTTAGCGAGGCTAGCCAAACAGGACAGAGTCAGACTCCAACGGATCGTCAGGTCTGCAGAGAGAACCATTGGTTCCAGCCTGCCCTCCATCCTGGACTTGCACACCGCCAGAGTCAGGAAGCGGGCTGTAAAGATCACCACAGATCACACCCTGGACACAAGCTGTTCCAACTCCTCCCCTCTGGAAGGCGCTACAGAGCACTGTACGCCAAAACCACCAGACACAGGAACAGCTTCTTCCCACTGGCCGTCACTCTGATGAACAGTTAAACAGACTCTTCATCTGCACTATCTGCTCTCACTACCTCTAACCCTAGCATAGGGTTAGGTAGTGGGTTACTACCGAACCAACCCTATCAATGAATGAATATATATACAACACATTTCCCCTTGGGGATTAATAACGTATATATTCATTCATTCACAGACTAGACTTTTTTGAAATATTGAAAATATATAATTATGAAATATATAATAAATATTATATATAATACATATTATATATATAAAATATTATTATATAAAATATATTATTATATATATTTATACAATAAAATAAAGATATATATATATATATATATATATATATATATATATATATATATATATATATATATATATATATATATATATATATATTCTTGTGGGAGTGGTCTGGTTTAGTGAGAAATAGTCCATATGAAAGTATTTACAATAAATCACCTCTACTAATAATAATAATAATAATAATACATTTTATTTGTAACGCACTTTTCATTCAAAGAGTTCAAAGAGTGCCACAGAGCCAGTTAAAAAAAAAAAAAACTATAATAAAAAGGAATAGCTGACTGATTTAACACGAGGTTGATCTAGCGCTTTTCTTAGAAAGGTCACAGGAGACTGGTTCAGTATTCACTATACTAATGAGGTGTTTTTCTCACTGAGCCATGGCAGTCCTAAATCCCCAAACTGCATTTACTTGATGACATGTAAACAGTGTGAATTGAAATATGTGGGTGTAACCGGCAACACCATTTCAGTTAGATTCACCCAACATTCACCCAGCATGGTGAAGGAGAGGACCTGGGGGGTCTTCACACAGGGGAATTGCATCTACTGCCCCTCCAGAGGGTTCTCCCTGTGCAAGGACCAGGGCATGGTGAAGGAGAGGACCTGGAGGGTCTTCATAAAGTCTAGTTTTTATGAGGCTGAAAGGGACAGATGGATCAGAGAGAAGAAGTGACCACAAACCCCAACACCAAGATGTTCCATGCCTGGGGGTCAACTCCTTCCACTTGGCAGAGCAACTGGAAAAAACAAACAAACAAACAAAGAACAACATGTAGGGAGGACACTGCACCGTGTCAGTTAATGGCTGTTATAGTTTTCATAGGGTGCCGTAATTGACGTCGTATAGGACGTCCTTTATCAGAATCAGAACCATTTATTGCCATGTATGTTTTCACATACAAGGAATTTGTCCTGGCGGGAGGTGCATAACATTTAACATTTAACAATAAACATAAAACAGAGTGCAATAAATGGGAGCATGAATATTTACAATTGGATCTACAGTAGAATATAAAAATGTAAGTTAAAATAAAGTGCACGGAATGTAAGTGTTATGTGAAAGAGACAAGTGTAAAGTAAAGTGGCAAGTGTATTTAAATATGAGGTGTGGATAAGTTAGCTGTTGCACCAGGAGAAGTCCACAGAGTAGGTACAGTCAGGCTTTTCAGTGAAATGTGCCCTGAAATCAAGTTGAATGCAATAGACGGTTATCATACAGTTGTCCATTAGCTAAACAGTTTGTTTCAATTGGCAGGAACACTTTGCATGTGCACCCTTTTAACCTTTTTAACCCCGCTTGAGCCCCAGTAATTTTTCTCAAAAATTCCAAATGTTTTTGCATACCCATACAGAATATCTCCTCAACCACAAGGGCAATTTGAATAATTTCAAAAGGTATAATATACAGAAAACAATTGTGAGATTAGTTAAGATGTTCATATAGCAGTATATGTGTTACTGGTTTATTGGTTGATGATAGAACACAGGAAAGAAAACCGTTTGTCTAGTTGCGTTGATATCTTTTGAGTTGTGTTCCAGGTACGTGGGCTCCATGCTGTATACTTTAGGCTCATTTACAGGTCGCACCGTTTCTAGCTGTGTGCATGCCGTCCCTGCAGGCAACTGCTGGCTGCCGGTGGCTCTTCTGTCTGCGAGCGTGTCAGGACTTGTTCAGTGGAGCGGTACTAAACTCTTTCTCACTGTTATCTGTCGCTGTACGGACGCTTGTGTACTTGCCACGAGCATTTTCTTTTAGCTCCAAACAGAAGAAATTTGCACTTGATCAGGGTGCATTCTTTGGCTGGGTTTGATTGGTTCAGATTCATGTTACACTGGGATAGGTATGAGGACTGTTAGATTTTAGAGTTATAGGCAGATTATTTTGAGGAGATGTATCTAGTCAGTGCAGTCCTTTAAAGGAATACATCGCCTACAAAGTAACCATTTGTATAACAAATACTCGCCCTGTGTTACATTGAATTTGCGAAGATACATTCTGCGGTGAACGAGGAATCGGCACACCGAGAAAAGTCTTGATGAATGGAAGTGACGAGGGCAAAACTATGTGAAAAACACTTCAAGTGTCCAGCTTGTGCAGTGTTTTTGTAAGGTTGTAAGTGTTTGGGGTTTGAGAAGCGGTGAGCAGAGGACTAGATAAATCAGACTTGGATTATACTGTGCAAGCTGTTTGAGAGTTTGTAAACTTCTATGTAGTTTTGCTGTTGTTTATTTCGTCGGGACCGTTCTCACTTTTTTGGGATTCTTCATTCACCGTGAAGGCATGCAATAAAAAACTACTTTCTTCAAGAATTCAAGGTCACACGGGGTCATTAATTGATCTACAAAATGATATTTTTTTAGGGTGAAGTATTCCTTTCAATTTAAACCTCTGTAAGTCTCAGAGAACATGATTCCTGTTCGCCTCCACCGACTGTAAAGAACCGTGTGTGTGTGTGTGTGTGTGTGTGTGTGTGTGTGTTTGGGGGAAATTCCACATGATAGAACACGGATAAATGATGTCCAGCATGGAGAGGGCAGTAAATAACCATAAACTCCAATCCTACTAGAACGCGCTCCTTTTTAATGAAATCTCTTTTCAGATTTTTCTTTTCTTTTTTTCTTCTTCTGCTGAGTCAACAGCTCTCTTTCTTTCCTTTCCTTTCCTTTCTGTGTATGGGGTGGTCTGGGATGACCAAGCAGGCTGCTTGGTGGGGTTTTGTGTGTGCGCGTCTTTCTTTCTGGGTGTTTTTGTTCTCCACGGTATCCTGCACTTGAAAGACATGCAACGTTGTGCTCCACAACCTGCTGCATCCTGGCTTTGTAACTCCATTTTTTTTTTACAGCTTTTGGGACTAACATGGAAGTTGGAGCGGTCGTGGAGCGAGCTCATTTTCCTAACCAGTTGAACAGGTTTTTTTGGCTTCTGAAGAAGTGTTTATTACACAAATCCAGGATACTGAAACCAGTGTTTTTAGCGTAATGAGGGAATAGTGAAACTATAACAGAACTGAGCACAGTTTGTGTGCAAATATTTGTCCATAAGTCACGCGTTGACATGTATGTTGACTGTATGTGTGTATGTTGACTGTATTTGTGCAGTGTGTGGTGTTTAATCTGTGTCAGGTACGAGCATGAGACCTGGTTGTGTGTTTACCATATGCTGCGTGACTGCACAGGTGTATGTGCTTTTTTTTTTTTACATGGGTTCACTGTAAGTGTGTGTGTGTGTGTGTGTGTGTGTGTGTGTGTGTGTGTGTGTGTGTGTGTGTGTGTGTGTGTGCCAAGCCTCCCCAGTTCTTACTCAGCATGGTGTCTTGCACATCAGTTTACATCACCAACAATGTTTAGTCACTAAATCTCACTCTTATGGGTGCAGTTATTCATTTCCAGACACAGCATTAAAAAAAATACCACCAACTATAAAGTAATAGCTGGTAAGGCTGTCTCAATCCAACATTTATAATGAAAGAAAGAAACATAGGAGGGGATTAGATGGGACTTTTTTTCTCCTCATAAGGCGCTGTTCTGCAGGACACCGACAGTGGGAAACCGCTGCTCTGGTGAAGCTGCCAATAATTGTGTGCGTGTATGCATGATGTCAGGTCTGATATGTCAACAAATATTAGGTAATTCTGTGGTTTACAGCAACACCGTAACTTTATTTTTTATAACGTTATTATCATAGCAAGAAAA
>JBAMJR010000384.1:340000-357500 GCA_038501785.1 Myoxocephalus aenaeus
AGATCATTTGCGCTCTATTATACTACATTTGAAGCGCCAACCAGGAGACGGTTAGCTTAGCTTACCATAAATAGTGGAAACAAGGGGAAACGTCTAGACCGGCTCTGTCCAAAGTTAAAGAAATTTGCCAGCACACCTGCTGTTAATTTCACAGATTAACACATTAAATCCCTTTTGTAATGTTTGTTGTAATAAAGGGAGTTTCTTTTCTGTTATAACCCATTCTGCAGCTGCCCCCCCCCCCCCCCCCCCCCTCTCCCCCTCTCTCTCTGGTGATGTACACACTTGAATGCAAAGGAATGTTGCCCTTGAATGTTAATAGGATTTACTTCTGCTCGACTCCCTCTTTCTCTCTCCCGGTCTGTGATCTTGACTTAATGTTGTTAGAGGAAAAGGTTGGAATTGGATTTTCACAATTGCTTTGGTGGTGCAGTTTTTTGCAGTTTCCAGTGAAAATAAAAGTCCATCTTACCGTTCTGTGTTCCTGGTTGATGTAACGCAACCGTGACTCAACCTGCAGCCTGTCAATGTATTCAAGCTTTTACATTTGACTGTTCAAACACCTGCTGGCAGGAAAGAACTGGAAATGTACTGTTTTAATTTCAGAGCAGCGACTGATACTGTTAAAAAAAAAATCTCAACTCTGCAAAAAGCATCCCTAATAAAAAAAACTTGGCCTTTTGAATTTAACACCTAATTTTCCTCTTTTTTTTCTTCTGTTTCCACACAGCCACACAGTGAGGAGGAGGACGGTGAGGAAGAGCGAGGTCCGGGAGATGCCCTCCCTGCCGAGGGGGGGAGGAGACGACCTGGTGCGCGACGAGCAGGTTTCCAGCAGGAGGGTACGTCGCAACACTGCCTGTAGCCGTTTTGCCTGTTTTTTGTATTTTGTATTTTTTGGTAAATTCACACTTGCCACAGCTCTCCTCGCTCTCTCTTGTTGCCATCCTCTAAAACCCCTCTCTGTGTGTGTGTGTGTGTGTGTGTGTGTGCATACATACGTGTTTACGTGCTTTGGATTTTGTAATAAAAATACTCACAGTGGCCAAAATGTAGTGTATATGTTCCTACAGAGACAGTTAGAAGACTATTTGAACAAGCTGCTGAGGATGGCCATGTACCGCAAATATCACCATACAGTGAGTAATCATACTAAGCACTGCAAACTTAACCACATAATAATAACGTAATATCGTGTGTGTGCATTATAAATTACTCTATAGATAGGAGCCGAATATATCATGTCAGCTGCCACAGATATCTGGTATGCAATGGACACGGAGATATGAATATGATTAACGGTGTTTTTCAGCGTTTTGCTAAGCGCTAACCTTCTGGTGGAACATTGCGTGTTGACATAGAGCGTTAATGTGTTTACCCACAGCACTGCCAAGCGTCTGCTTTATGTTGACACACTCACTAAACTGCTTATTTAAGGTAGAAAAAAAAGGCCTCAAGCCTGTTTAAATGCCCTCAAGATAAATACTGTGCAAACTGTGAAAAAAAAAGAAGACAATGTTCATTTCTTTCTCTAAATTACACATGGAAAAATGTATATTGACTTACTGTATTTTAGTTAATGTGACAATACAGGATGAAAGTATCTTTTCCCACTGCATTTCAATCGACATTTCTCATTTTTAAAAACCCTTTTATTCAAAACAAGTATTAATCTGTTATAAATCTACCATATCATAGGCCCAAATATTAAAAGGCGCTGATAATGAGTCACGTAAAAAAATGCTGCCTTTTACGGGACTCATTATCAGCTCCTTTTTAATATTTGGCCCTATGATATGTTAGCAACAGGTAACAGACTAATACTCGGTTTCGCCATAGCATTCTGCCTATTACGTGCTAACATATTAATACTATAGGACCCATACTGACACATTAATAGATAATATCTGAGCTATGATGTTGAGATGATTTGGGCTGGGTCACATCGCCTCCAGCTGGATGGTATGTGTCACACGACGACCTGCACTGTACAGCATGTATCAGTGTCGTCTCTTCCTGTCTATTCTCAGATGGAGTTCATCGACATCAGCCAGCTGTCGTTCATTCACGACCTGGGGCCCAAAGGACTGTGAGCGTTTTCTCTTCTTTCAATCCCTTTTTTCTTCTTCTTCCCATCTGTAAAAACAGTCGGATAACAGGTGGATAAACATTCAACAGTTCACAGCAGAGTGAAGCACATGAGCTGATCACAATGTCACTTTTTTGCACATATCCTAGCCTCCAACTTAGTTTTTTACCCTCCTGATATCCCATATATATATTTTTTAAGATACTTAACTTTTTTCCATCTGCCTCTTCCAGAGAAGGGATGATCTACAAGCGCTCAGGTGGACATCGTATCCCTGGAATGAACTGCTGCGGTCACAGCCAGGCCTGCTACCGCTGGTCCAAACGGTGTGTGGTCCCCTCATATTTATTTAGATTTTCAAATTAAGCATTGTGTTATCAAATCTGTGCTAATGTGCATACATTTCCAAAACAATTGGATAAAGCCATGTTCAAAATTCTTGTTTCAATTGGTTGACATATTAAGAAAAAAATATGTATTTTCGGCACGTTTATTAGGATTAAAATGTTGTATAAATTGGGCTTTAAATGATATACGAACAACGTGTAACTGAAGTGGAGATTTCTGGCTCAGAGAAAATATTTTGGAAAAAATGGCCTATAAAGATATATATTGTAAAATTCCATACATTGTCTCTGCAGATGAATAAGTTAAACACTGATTTATTATGATTAAATTATGATAAAATCAATATTAACTAACAGATATCACCATGGAACTTCCCAAGTGAATTACATGTTTTTTCTCTTTGTTTACATAATGTATTGAAGAGAAAACCTACAGGCACAAAATGGACAAAGTGCAATACAATACACACTGTAAATATGTATTTTAGATGTTTTATTTCCACTGGCTGAAAAAAGAAAAGGCATGTTTGGGAGCAAAATGGCACCAAGTCTCAAAATGTACCGGTGCTCTTTATATTTACTTTGTTTGCCATTTGGAGTGCACTACTCATATTCAGACAGGGAACGTTTTTTATAATAAAAACAAGTTTTTTTTTACTTTTTAATTTCTCTGTTTTAAATTGAAAACGTTTCTAAAGTGTAGGTGTGACGGATGCTATGTACACATAGAAGCTGTCAAAACACAGTGGCCACTCATTCTTATCTCAAACCATCAATGACGATAATATATAAGTGTTAGTTTTGGCTATTGCACGATTATTTAATTCAAATGTTTTAGTTTGCTGACAGAACTCTCGGTAGCAGCTTCAGCCCAGCTGCATTGGCACACACTCGCCTCTCTTCATCCGTTTGCCTGTTTATTTCTCTTTTATCACAGCCAAATTATTACGTGAGCAGATTCCTATTGTTATGTTTCTGAAGACAAACACAGAAATATCCCACACGTTTCAAACACGCGGCCCATCCACCTACATCCCCATGGTGACTTTCTTCCTACACCCTTTTCCTTGAATCAAGAACGATAAGAAATGTCTCACAGCAATAAATCGAGATCTGCAGACACACAAATCATATAACCTGATGATGTTGAGGAGGAGGTGTGTGTGTGTGTGTGTGTGTGTGTGTGTGTGTGTGTGTGTGTGTGTGTGTGTGTGTGTGTGTGTGTGTGTGTGTGTGTGTGTGTGTGTGTGTGTGTGTGTGCGTGTGTGTGTGTGTGTGTTGTAGCTGGCTGGTGGTGAAGGACTCGTGCCTGTTGTACATGAAGCCAGACTCGGGGGCTATCTCCTTTGTCCTCCTGCTGGATAAAGAGTTCAGCATCAAGATGGACTCCAAAGACACAGAAACCAAACACGGAGTCCGGATTGACAGCCTCTCCAGGTTAGAGTTATATACACACATATATATATATATATATATTGATATATTGATATATATCATGTTATTTCATCATCAGTTAAAAAGAAAATCCTCCTTCAGGATCTCCCACTGTCAGTTAAAAACAAAGATTGTGTATAAAATATTAGAACGCTTTTCACACTTTCGAGAGACTTCCCTCAATCTCCAGAGAGCAGGGGTAACAGAGAGCAGGGGTCAATTAATGTTTTCAGGTGTAGGTGGAGTGTACTGGAGCATTTTGATGGCCAAAGAGCAAAACCTTCTATATGAAAAATTAAAGAATAATTATTAGAATACCCCAAAAAAACTTGCAGAATTATGGATACCCAATACATAATAAATAAATAAATGAAAAATACAGTGCAGATAGGAGATTTTGCACTTTAGCCATTGATTTTCTTCATTGATGAAAACATAGAACATCTGTTTGCTGATTCTTTTGTCCATTTGTCGTTTACCATGAATGAATAATTAAAGACAGTTTTACTGGCCACAACTTGCTCTGGAAATCTCAACCAGTGTTCCCAAAAAAAAAGAAGAATAAAAAATAAAAATCACATCAAAACAGGCTCAAAAAGCTTCATTAACGCTGTTGTAAACAATCTGCTGTTACAGTGTCGATTGTTTTCCTTTAGCTGCTTTTCATTCCAACATCCATAATCCAGGGCTTCACTTTATTTTAGGAATGATTACGGAGCTCTGAGATCTCGTTAAAGGGAAACACAATGCCTGCTTTTATAAACTGATCAGCATGCGTGTGTTCAGATGAGGGGGAAACCAAACCCCCCAAAAAGACTGAATTTCCAATTTTGGCACTAATGTGGTTCATGTCACAGCTCATAACAATGACGACACCCTTTGTATTTGTGCAGGACCCTGGTGTTTAAGTGCAGCAGCTACAGACACGCTCGCTGGTGGGGTCAGAGCGTCGAGAGCTTCGTGAGGAATCATGGGAAGGCGTTCCTCCGAGATCACCGCTGCGGGTCGTTTGCACAGGAGCAGGAAAACATCCCGTCCAAATGGTAAAGACACCGGGATGACTTATGCTGCCGTTTACACACACGCAGAATAAAGAAAAAGAATGCGATGTTTACAATTTCCCTTTTTTTATTTTATTTTTTTTATTGTGGCTTTTCAGCTCTACACTAGAATATAAAATATGTTTAAACAATTCAGTTTGGTAGATTTAATCAGAAAGACCAATAATAATAATAACACACTATACATCATTTTAAAATGTCCTACACGGTCAAGTAGCTTCATAATTCCTCACTGACTTTTTTTTTGTGGCAAGGATCCTAGTGTATTATAATTTCCACAGTTGTAATGCATTATAATCACTGATACAACCCATTTAAGTGTGATTATAAGTTACACTAAGTTGCCATTGCTGTAAGTAATGTGAACAAATTATTCTTGCAGGAACAACACACAAACCATTATGAAATAAACAAAGTAAACAATTACCAATTAGAATCAAAACAGGGATTACAATGCATTATAAAAAAGAGTATAATGTATTAAAACTATGGGAATTATAATACTATGTGATCCTTGCAAAAAAAAGTCAGTGAGTTACCAGGAACTATGAAGTGTTCTGATCCTGGACCCGTTCAACATTAACAACCATTCAGTCATATTTTTAGTTTTTTTTTAAATTTCTTTTAACGTTTTTTACTTATTTATTATACCTTTTACTCTGTGATTACATATGTATTATATTTATTTTTAGCAGTTTTTTCTACCTATGTCTCTTGTGTAATCCTGCACATTTCCCCACTGAAGCATTAGAAAATGCTTAATAATGTGTTATGATAATGGGTATTTATGAGTGCTTATGACTATAATTACAACGTACTAGAAGCTCATTTGGGTTATATTTTTCCCTCTGTCATCCTGTCACTGGTAACTATGGAAATGTGCGAGACGACGACGCAGTCAACTCTTATTCCCTTTGGCTGCTTCGCCATCTTTCAGGTCTTTTTTTGTGTTGCATCCCCCTCCCTCAGCTGGCAGATTCTGCGATATTGAATCATCATCTGTGTGATAATGTCATTACGTCGTCTTTGTTCTCGGCACGTGGCCCGGAGAGAAAAAAACATGCAAAATGCACACGAGGAGTTATGTCTGTTTTCCACAAGTTACTCAGAGAATCTGCCATGTTTTTTCCTTTCACAGGTACGTGAATGGAAAGACGTACATGGAGGACGTGGCTGATGCTCTGGAGGAGGCCAAAGAGGAAATCTTCATCACTGACTGGTGGTGAGTTTCGACGTGTCCTTTTGTGTGTGAAAATGCTTTGTGTCAAAGATTTCGGTCGAGACGCTGAAGCGAGAAGACCCAGAAATAAACATCTCACTGGGTCTTTAAATCTGCAGCTCCAAACCAACAGAAATAATATTCAGAGAGAAGCAAAAACAACAGAAGAACACACCGTTTTTTTTTCTTATTAGTGGACTCAACCAGGAGCCTGTTTCACCAAACACATTTATCTAAGTCTGGCTCTATTTGAGCTGACATGTAATATGACATTTTCAGCTTGTTCACCTGTCGAGAATAATTGCGGAACATGCGGTAAATGGATTATTCATGAAGCGATTATACTTTTATTTGACATTTTTATTTCGTTTTTTCAAGTCACAGAATTAACAAACTATTCACTTATTCGTGACCTTTCTGCCACCAAAACAGAGAAGAAAAGTGGAGTAGCAAAATTTGATTGATATTTTGCTCACCCCCCCAAAAAAGGACTGAAGAGAATAAATGATTGCTTGATGAGGTTCAGCTTGCTGGAATGTTGCATTTAATCCACCATTCATGAGGCTGTTAGTGTGCTAAACTATATTTATATTCATTTAAAGTCATGTTTTAAACACAGTGGACGGATGCTGTGGCTCACGGGTGGATTGGTCGGCCTGCAACCGCAAGGTAGCTGGTTCGATCCCTGGTTCGATCCCTGGTCTTCCCGTAGTTTGCATGTTGAAGTGCTCCTAAATGGCTAAGGATCGGTTCAATGCAGAGACTTACACCTTGCATTGTTTAGGTTCATGTTTAATTGCTATCCCTCTTCTCTGTTGCCCTTCTTGGTGCATTGCTGTGTATTTAGCGTGGCTGCTTTGTTGTTGGATGTCAATTCCCCCCCCCTCACGATTTCCCGATGTTTCCAATCTTTCTCTATTCTTGGCAATGACGTCCAAAAATAAGTAATCTTGAAAGAGCAGGGTACGGTTGTCATTGTGGCTTCAAAATGTGCCATATTGCAGAACGGTGTCATATAGCTGACTCTTTACATTTGAATAGTCTATAATCCTTTAATGGTTTGCAAATGGTTTTAACACAAAAGTCCCAAAGGTAGAGTAATTATGCAGCTGTATGTAATTGCAGTTTGCAGATGATGTGCAAGTGCCAGCTGAAAAACAATATAGAATAGTTGCAGTGGCTTGTTTTAGTATTGGGAAACACACAGGCCATCGTTGGACACGTTCCAGAGAATGAGCTGACAACTTGACAATCTCATACCCAGTTAGAGGAGTACATGCTGTTACATACACTCACCTAAAGGATTATTAGGAACACCTGTTCAATTTCTCATTAATGCAATTATCTAATCAACCAATCACATGGCAGTTGCTTCAATGCATTTAGGGGTGTGGTCCTGGTCAAGACAATCTCCTGAACTCCAAACTGAATGTCAGAATGGGAAAGAAAGGTGATTTAAGCAATTTTGAGCGTGGCATGGTTGTTGGTGCCAGACGGGCCGGTCTGAGTATTTCACAAACTGCTCAGCTACTGGGATTTTCACGCACAACCATTTCTAGGGTTTACAAAGAATGGTGTGAAAAGGGAAAAACATCCAGTATGCGGCAGTCCTGTGGGCGAAAATGCCTTGTTGATGCTAGAGGTCAGCGGAGAATGGGCCGACTGATTCAAGCTGATAGAAGAGCAACTTTGACTGAAATAACCACTCGTTACAACCGAGGTATGCAGCAAAGCATTTGTGAAGCCACAACACAACCTTGAGGCGGATGGGCTACAACAGCAGAAGACCCCACCGGGTACCACTCATCTCCACTACAAATAGGAAAAAGAGGCTACAATTTGCAAGAGCTCACCAAAATTGGACAGTTGAAGACTGGACAAATGTTGCCTGGTCTGATGAGTCTCGATTTCTGTTCAGACATTCAGATGGTAGAGTCAGAATTTGGCGTAAACAGAATGAGAACATGGATCCATCATGCCTTGTTACCACTGTGCAGGCTGGTGGTGGTGGTGTAATGGTGTGGGGGATGTTTTCTTGGCACACTTTAGGCCCCTTAGTGCCAATTGGGCATCGTTTAAATGCCACGGCCTACCTGAGCATTGTTTCTGACCATGTCCATCCCTTTATGGCCACCATGTACCCATCCTCTGATGGCTACTTCCAGCAGGATAATGCACCATGTCACAAAGCTCGAATCATTTCAAATTGGTTTCTTGAACATGACAATGAGTTCACTGTACTAAAATGGCCCCCACAGTCACCAGATCTCAACCCAATAGAGCATCTTTGGGATCTCCATCAACTGCAAGATGCTATCCTATCAATATGGGCCAACATTTCTAAAGAATGCTTTCAGCACCTTGTTGAATCAATGCCACGTAGAATTAAGTCAGTTCTGAAGGCGAAATGGGGTCAAACACAGTATTAGTATGGTGTTCCTAATAATCCTTTAGGTGAGTGTATTGCATTATGTATTACCCACAAGTCCTAGCTCTCTGATGGGAAATCAACAGCACTGCCATAATTATAGCCACGTCCACACACCCAGGAATAGAAAGACTGTGACAGAAAGATTGTCTCCACATAGTATCTGTTTACACGTCCGCCACGCCCCCTTTTGTCTCTCACCGCCTCTCATTCATTTACTTTCGGGGTTATGTTCCTCCCGTGAGAACTGACTATGTGACCTTTCAGAGGACCTTGATGTACAGTTGTTATGCCTCCCTGCTCCATGTAATCAGAGTTGAGGGTAGAATACGTGTTGAAATAAAAACAAAAACACACTAGAATTTCTGTTCAAAACAAAGATAAATGTAATTCATCTCTTGTAAAAACCCATTTTCACACCTGAGGTACAGTAACCTTGCAAATGGGTTGGGTGGCGGTGGCAGCAGGCTGACCCAGGCTGACCCAGGCTGACCCAGACTTCCCTCTCCTCCGCAACATTTCTCTAACCCATTCTGGGGGATTCCGAGGCAAGGAAAACTCATTTTGGCCGCTTGTATCCGCGACCCAGAGATTGTGACCGAAAGGTGAGGGTCGGAACGTGGACTGACTGGTACATTGAGAGCACGGTCCGGTGCAGGCGCCTGTTTTTATTGCTGCAGCCTGTCGACCTCCCGCTACATCTGACCCTCCCTGACCCCGAGATACTTGAACTCCTTCGCTTGCCGTAGGCACTCCGTCCCCACCTGGGACACTCAGCTGCTAAACCGCCCCAGTGGATGCTGGAGGTCACGGTCCGAGGAGGCCAAACAGGACCACATCGCCTAGATATCCTGTCCATGAAAGTCCCGAACAGGCCCGGTGATAAAGGGCAGCCCCGGCGGAGACCAACACCCACCGGGAACGTGTCTGACTTATTGCCAAATCAAATCTAATATCAATAAATAACCAGCTCGCTTTGCACAGTAATGAGACTTTTCCTTTCCTCCTTTCCTTTCACAAACGTTTTATGGTGTTTCCTAATAGAAAATAAACACTGTTTGTCTCTACTGACACAGTTTTATTATTCCTGGCAGGGTCATTGCAAATATAATAGATTTATGGTCCCTCAGCAGACTGTTCGACGTGACTGAAATCCCTTTAGTCCAATGCCATAATCACGAGGCTTACCGTCTAAACCAATGAGGTGTCAGCCTAAGTCGGTGACATTGCAGACGCGTAAACTCGGGATGCCAATGTGAAGGATTCATGAGACTACATCATTATGGCATGTCCTCTATACAATGTGTTGGAAGCTCCAAAGAGTGAATATGAATATGGTTGTTTATCAAGTAATGGTTTTATCTGTTTCTGTCCTTCTTCTTCACCAGGCTGAGTCCAGAGATCTTCCTGAAGAGACCTGTGGTGGAGGGAAACAGGTGGAGGCTTGACTGCACCCTGAAACGCAAAGCAGTAAGTCTGCATTGGTTTCCCAACATCATGGGAGAGTAATAACCGACATGTATTGAACACTATAGACTCTGTCCTCGTTGTTCTTCCCTTCTGTCTCTCCAGCAACAGGGAGTGCGTATCTTTGTGATGCTGTACAAGGAGGTGGAGCTCGCCCTGGGCATCAACTCGGGCTACAGCAAGCGGACCCTCTCACACCTGCACCCCAACATCAAGGTAACTCAAGGATTGTGGGTAGTGAACTCGCCAAACCAGTTAATTGTAAACACACAATTACATATTTTCCCCTTCTATGTGCTATTCGTCTGAATCCATGTGTTTCACACGATTGTGTCTCAGGTGATGCGTCATCCGGACCACGTCTCCTCCTCCGTCTACCTGTGGGCGCATCACGAGAAGATCGTCGTCGTCGACCAATCGGTGGCCTTCGTGGGCGGGATAGACCTGGCGTACGGCCGATGGGACGACCGGGAGCACCGGCTGACGGACGTCGGCAGCGTGACGCGCTCTGTGGCCCTCGAACAGGTTGGACACATTAATCAGACTAAATAAAAAAAGGTCCTGTTTCCTGGTCAGAGTTATAGATGCGATGCATCTGGATCTGCATGAATACAGAATATAAAGATAAAAGACTGTCACAGAGCCTCTTAGTGACTCACACAACTACACAAACACCTGACAGTCGAGAAAACAAATCACTTTCTTTAAACAGAAGCTTTGTTGACATTATTTTGTGCTCAAGACGTTTAAAAAACAATGACCATGTTCCCATTAAAACAAAAAACCTGGATATTCAAACAGTAGTTCCCAGATGATGGATTACAGTTCGGGGGCCTCTTACGCTAGTTTTTCCTAAACTCAAACTGATTCTCATGTGGATAGAATGACAAACATTAGATAGACACGGGCACAGAAAATACACCACATCTTTAATCATGTTCAACCTGCTTTTAGTCATCGTATTGACCTTCCCTCTTCTTTAAAAAAAACCCAAACTGAACATTACAGGATGTATTGTCAGGTGTTTTAGATTAGATAATCCTTTATTTGTCCCGCAGTGGGGAAATGTACAGGATTACAGTAGCAAACAGGGTAAAGTGCACACAAGAGACATAGTACAAAAATCAAAACGAGTAAGTAATATAAATAATAAATGGTAAAAACAGTAATAAAAACAGTAAACAATCTACAATAATATATATATATATGTATGTATATGTATATGTATGTATATTTAAGCAATAAGGTACGAGAGGCAGTACTGTGTCGTGCAATAATGTACTGTTCAAGGGAGTTGTTAGGCCCGACGCGCAGCGGAGGGCCAGCAAACCCTTGAACTGGCCCTTGAACTGGCCCGGTTGAAAGCAGGGTGGAGGATGACGCTCAGCCACCGATGTAAAGAAGTGCTCTCGCTGCTTCTGTCCGTCTTTTCTCCGTCATTCTTCTCCTCCATGATGTTTAGAGAACTTGCCTCGCGTCGGGAAATTACCGACGTAATTATCTCTCACTGGAAATGATCAGGATTTTGTGATCAAACCCTTTTCATTCCTCATCTTTAGGTTAGGGAGGAAGTGACGTGTGTGTTGTCGTTCGTTATGCTAGTGTGGGGGATGCTACGTGAGCTTGTTAGCTGTTCCGTTTGAGCTAACTTACTGTCAGCGAAGAGCCCCGTTGCAATACTGTGAACACTCAAGCAATAAACCTGCAAGTTAAGGAAACCAACGTCTGCGAGTCGTTACTGCGGACGTGACAATATCAAAGTTTACACGAAACATGTTTGGTAACTGTCAAGCTTGAAATGACAACTAACGGTCGCGCAATTTAAATCTACCTGTTATTTTAAGTGCGCACTGATATGGAACGCTCTAAATGTAAACAGGCTGTACAGTACTTTATGGCTGAATAAACTACACCCCGTGACTCACTCTCAACCAATCAGAATGCTTGATTTGATCTACCCGTATTATAATTAAGCAATAAGGTACGAGAGGCAGTACTGTGTCGTGCAATAATGTACTGTTCAAGGGAGTTGTTAGGCCCGACGCGCAGCGGAGGGCCGGCAAACCCTTGAACTGTATGTATGTGTGTATATATATATATATATATGTATGTATGTGTATATATATATATATATATATATATATATATATATATATATATATATATATATATATATATATATATATATATATATATATAAATATAACTATTTTGAACAGTGTATTAATATTATTTTACAAGTTTACAATTGTACTAGCCAAGTGTAGCTAATCTACTAGCACCCGAGCATCCATCCGCTGTTGTTTCCGCTCTCCCAGGCCGGCTCCGCTAGCACTCCGTCCAGCAAGGCCGTGACCTCCGTCGATGGCGTCTCCGAGAGCAACGGGCGGGGGACGCTGCCCGGGGACCCGGCGGACTTGCCCAAGCTGAAGGGGATCGGACGCAGCCGGAAGGCTCGCTTCAGTCTGTACAGACACCTGCACAAACACACTCTGCAGCACGCGGACAGCGTCAGCAGCGTCGACAGTGCAGGTGTGTAGAAAGAGAGGATATATGGATCGGGTGGATGAATGAGAGGCACCTTGTGAAGAACATTGCTCTGCTCTGCACTTCTGCACTGTACAGTACATGCAGTCTTTTTACCACAATATTTTCATTGTGTGTGTGTGTGTGTGTGTGTGTGTGTGTGTGTGTGTGTGTGTGTGTGTGTGTGTGTGTGTGTGTGTGTGTGTGTGTGTGCGCGCAGGGAGTGGTTCGGTGCAAAGCCTCAAGACGGGTGTTGGAGAGTTGCAGGGAAACACGCGCTTCTGGCACGGAAAAGACTACTGCAACTTTGTCTACAGGGACTGGATCCAGTTGGAGAAACCTTTTGATGGTCTGGTACACACACACACACACACACACACACACAAACACACACACACACACACACACACACACACACACACACACACACACACACACACACACACACACACACACACACACACACACACACTGAAAAGACTCTCTGACCCCACTGTGCTCCTTTCTCCCATCTTCTCTCCTTCTGTCTGTTCTTTTTTATGTCCTCACACTTTCTTTCCCCGTCTTCGTTGGGGTTTCCTCCGCTCTGTGCAGACTTCATCGACAGGTACACCACTCCCAGAATGCCTTGGCATGACATCGCCTCAGTGGTTCATGGCAGAGCTGCGCGGGACGTGGCCAGGCACTTCATCCAGCGATGGAACTTCACAAAGGTACTGTTTTAATTGAAGTTTCTTAATCATACCTTAACTCGTAATAAATGTGTTTTTTTACTGTGGAAAATTCCCGATTTGTTGATTTGTTGACTAAATCTCAGGAACACATGATCACATAAATCTCAGGAACAGTCTGGCTGGCACGGTGGAAAAAACACTTTCATCCTCACACTCATGCTTTCCATGGCATCAGCAGCTGTTTCCTTGTGTTTTCCTGTAGTTTTTTTTTACTCTTTTCCATTCCTCCTCTCACTCCATATTTATGCTCTCTCTCTGGCCCATAATTCTCCAACAGATCATGAAGCCAAAGTATCGCTCTCTGTCGTATCCCTTCCTGCTGCCCAAGTCTCACACCAGTGCCAATGACCTCAGATACCAAGTTCCTGACTGTGTCAATGCCAAAGTGCAGGTAAGAGACTGAACACACCAAGTAGCATTTCACGGTTAACTGTGCTCATAAAACACATATTGTGGACATTTTTTTCTTCTTTGTAATTATACGAAATGAGAAAGTGGGGCAAAAACCAACATGCACCGACCCTAAAACCACTGGGAGAAAATGACAGAGAGAACACAAGAACGGTATAAACTCCCACTTTGCCACAATATTTTCCACATCTCGGTCTGCAAAGCACTGCTGGAGAAAGATAAAAGAGAGCGAGTATTTAAAAACTCTCCATGAGCCAAAGAGTTATATAACTACAAAGCTTTGCACTTGCAGCTGACACTCAAAGGTTTTTAGCCCAAAGGAACCAACCTTTGAGTGAAATGCTAAAATAAGAAGTGCACGAAGATCCCATCACAACCCCATCATGTTGAGATGTGTTGAGTGTACTTTTGTTTTGTTCAGTAACAAATATTTGTCTCACTCAAATTGTGTGTCTGTTTTTAAACTGACACCTCTGTGAACATCATGTACAACTTCTCCATTTGTGTGAACACTAATAATACACACCAATATATACATTTTAAATATTGTTTAGTATTGTTTTATATTCTTTTTTTAAATATTATATTCTTTTATTGATTTTGTATTTATTATTATTATTATTATTATCTGTAACGATCCTTGTTACCCCACGAGTATTGGGCAGCACAAAGGGGGCAACACACAGTAGTTTGCAGGTAAGTAAAGAACTTTATTCTCGACAGGTAAGGTGCAGGTATGTCTGGGTTGTTGTTTCCTCGACTGGCAGCGGTTCTGGCTGCATCGCCTCTGCTACCTCCTCTCCCCACTCCTCCTCAGTCGCTGCTTATATGGGAGACACACCCACACCCACACACACACACAAACAATTGCACCCAGCTGAGGCTGATCACACCTCATCCCGGCACCTGTTCCCTGAGTCGTTTCTCCCCTCCCCCTCTGCAGCTGAGCTAACCACGCCCCTGCCACCACATAATCTTTTTTTTAATTATTTTATAGTCATTGTGAATTAAATCTCCTCACATTAATTATTTACCACTATTATTTTATTGCTCCCGGTAGCAACAGAATAACTATATATTAAGTTTAACTATATGTTAAGTTTATCATAAAAAAGCCTTCCAAAAACATTTGCTTTTCATTACGTTTAGCTGACGCTTTTATCCAAAGCGACTTAAATTTTTGCTCTATACACAGCAACGGGGAACAATTAGGGGTTAAGTGTCTTGCTCAGGGACACTTCAACGTGTGAGCTATGGGGGGACTGGGGATCGAACCGGCTACCTTGTGGTTGCTGGACGACCACTCATCCCCCTGAGCTACAGCCGCCCCACACTTTTCACTGATAATGATCAGTCGTTATTATGTTTTTATGATGTATGTACATTTATCCCTGGAATTTGATTGCCGCAAGACATCCATATTTTTTTTAATAGAATTGCTGCAACAATAACCCTATTCTGTGTGTGCAAGGTGTTGCGGTCGGCAGCAGACTGGTCGGCAGGTATAAAGTACCACGAGGAGTCCATCCACAATGCCTACATCCAGGTCATCGCTAAGAGCAAACACTACATCTACATCGAGGTAAACCAGCACTCAGACCAGGATCTGTAAATACAAAAAATACCAAAACACAAATACTGGGACGTGAAACTGTTATGAGGGTTTGTGTCGATCATTCTGTATGAGTGATGTTTTCACGATGAAACGCTCCTCTGCTCTGGGACACATGTAGAAAACAAAGCCTGAACCGCTTCATTATCTCCCATCAGAACCAGTTCTTCATCAGCTGTGCCGACAACAGGACGGTCTACAACAAGATCGGAGACGCAATCATCGAAAGGATCCTCAGAGCTTACAAGTACTTGCCCCCTTTTTTTCTTTTCTTTTTTACATTTGGCTAAGTACAGTAGTACTTGTGACTATAGGAAGTTGTACGTACTGCGTATGTATACACGAGAAGTCTCTTCTTCTGCTTCTGCTTCTCACAGCCTCACTGTGGCTTTATGTGTTGGCTCACAGGGAGGGGAGGAAGTACCGCGTGTACGTGGTCACCCCGCTGCTTCCCGGCTTCGAGGGCGACATCACCACGGGAGGAGGGAACGCCATTCAGGCCGTCATGCACTTCAACTACAGGTGCACCACGTGACGCCGACCGCACCTTTTATACTGAAAGAGGAAGAGTGAGGGGAACTGTGAGAAGTGCATGTGGGGAGAGTCACGAGAATTCTATTGCGTTGTATTCTTTTTCAAGTTGAGGATGTTTTGATGAGTTTTAATTAATCTCCTTCCTCCTCAGAACCATGATCAGAGGAGAGTACTCGATCATCTCCCAGCTGAAAAAGGAGAGTAAGTACAAAGATAAATTATAACATTCATTTTGAGACCTAATTTTAAGATTAGAGTTGGAAAAGAGCAAATATTGTCCTTATTTCATCCTATACTCCTCTGGTTTTGGTCCTCTCCTCTCCTCTCCTTTCCTGTCTCCTGCCTCCTGTCTCCTGTCTCCTTGTTTCCTCTTGTTTCCTCTCTTTTGTATCCTCTCCTCTCCTCTATTGTTTCCCCTCCTCTCCTCTCGTCTCCTCTTGTTTCCTATCTCCTGTCTCCTCTTGTTTCTCTCCTCTCCTCTCCTCTCCTCTCCTCTCCTCTCCCAGTGGACGACCATTGGATGAACTACATCTCCTTTGCTGGACTTCGGACTCACACAGAGCTGGAGGGACGGCTGGTCACAGAGCTCATCTACGTGCACAGCAAGATGCTCATCGCTGACGACAACACAGTCATCATCGGTCAGTCTCTCTCTCTTCTGTTGTTCTCACCAACTATGAGACAACTATCCTCTCTGCCTTGACACCACTGAGATGTGATTACATCATATTGTGTGATTACACCATGTGTGCAGCTAACAAATTCTCATAAGAATACTGTTTAAATATGAAGTGACTTCTGCAACATAGCTCCGCTGCGCCCTCTGCTGGCCAATACGGTGCACCTTCTCTCACGAGACTGAGACAACAACAACAAATCTAAAGGCTGAACATTGTTCCTAAATACTAATAATGCTTTCTTATCGGCATTACTGTAACTTTTGTCTACATTTGTATTAATTGATATACAGACAATATATATTATGTCCAATGAAGGCATAAGGTCTTTAACACAAAGTTTATAGAAATATAATAAAATGCTTATTTATATTTATAGCATGATTCCAAATGCTACCACTAAGTCAGATGAATGCAGATTTTCAGTTTCCATCCTTTATTCTTTAATATTCTTTTTTAATTGCAAGACAAGAAATAATAAACAGTATAACAATGGGACGATAAGAACAGTGAATACAGGCCAGCTAACATCATGTAGTCAGTGTATGGGTCCATTTCTGGCATAACCTTTTTTAATTTATATCATTGGGTGAATTTGTGGGCTTCTCTGCTGAGTCCTTAATAATAAGAGATTGTTGTTTTTTCTTTATTTCTTTTCTTTTGATTTGATTTGCCAAGTATTGACCAGATGTATTGCCACGGTGAACATTGTGTGCGTAAGTAATTGAGTTCCATCCTTTTGTTCTGCACGTTTGTTTCAGGTTCCGCGAACATCAACGACAGAAGCATGCTGGGTAAACGCGACAGCGAGGTGGCGGTGATTATCGAGGACTCCCAAAAGGTTGCCGCTGTGATGGACGGCCAGGAGTACGAAGCTGGACCCTACGCTCTCCAGCTCCGCCTCGAGTGCTTCCGGTGTGTGTGTGTGTGTGTGTGTGTGTGTGTGAATGAGAGACAGAAT
>JBAMJR010000384.1:362500-375134 GCA_038501785.1 Myoxocephalus aenaeus
ATTTTGCTCTGTAGTTTTGCTTGCATTCATTCAGAATATGATAACAGAAGAGAGAGAATTTCAGGGTTATAGTGAACACAAATATGAACTTTTCTCAAATAACGAGATAAATACTTTTCCTACTTTTTTCCTAAAGGAAAGACGGATAAACTAGCTTTCATATCCATGTCACTCCCAAATCCAATGGATGGAGAATGGACCT
This sequence comes from Myoxocephalus aenaeus, assembly GCA_038501785.1. NCBI lineage: Eukaryota > Metazoa > Chordata > Actinopteri > Perciformes > Cottidae > Myoxocephalus > Myoxocephalus aenaeus. The sequence continues at coordinate 362,703 of JBAMJR010000384.1, forward strand.
GACAGTGTCAACTTTTGAGTTGTTTACTTGTTTTATTTTGAGCAGAAGGGAATACGATTTTGATCAACATTTACATCTATTTTGTTGTCTGTGTAGTTTTTACAAACCAGTGATATTTTATGTTCATTTGGACACTATCACTGAGATAAAGATGAACTAGTTCAGTGTCAAATATACCATTCAATAGAAGAAGAAAACATGAATAACAATTTAAAAAAACACATTTCAAGTACATCTTAATTATCGAATGATAAATATTGTATGATGGTACTCCTTGGTGTAGTTTACTTGGAGCTAAACTCCTTGGTGTAGTTTAATTAAGCAATAAGGTACGAGAGGCAGTACTGTGTCGTGCAATAATGTACTGTTCAAGGGAGTTGTTAGGCCAGACGCGCAGCGGAGGGCCGGCAAACCCTTGAACAGCAGGGTGGAGGATGACCCTCAGCCACCGATGTAAAAAAGTGCTCTCGCTGCTTCTGTCCGTCTTTTCTCCGTCATTTTTCTCCTCCATGTTTAGAGATCTTGCCTCGCGTCGGGAAATTATCGACGTAATTATCTCTCACTGGAAATTATCACGATTTTGTGATCAAACCCTTTTCATTCCTCATCTTTAGGTTAGGGAGGAAGTGACGTGTGTGTTGTCGTTCGTTATGCTAGTGATGCTAAGTGACCTTGTTAGCTGTTCCGTTTGAGCTACTGTTAGCGAAGAGCCCCGTTGCAATACTGTGAACACTCAAGCAATAAACCTGCAAGTTAAGGAAACCAACGTCTGCGAGTCGTTACTGCGGACGTGACAATATCAAAGTTTACACCAAACATGTTTGGTAACTGTCAAGCTTGAAATGACAACTAACGGTCGCGCAATTTAAATCTACCTGTTATTTTAAGTGCGCACTGATATGGAACTCTCTAAATGTAAACAGGCTATACAGTACTTTATGGCTGAATAAAATACACCCCGTGACTCACTCTCAACCAATCAGAATGCTTGATTTGATCTACCGGTATTATACCTTGAGCTAAACTCCTTGGTATAGTTTACTTTGAGCTAAAGTCCTTGGTATAATCCTGCTGTGGTTGATGAGAGACGTTAAAAAAAATAAAAATAAAAGCTTTATATTTTCTAAAATAATAAAGTACAAGTATTAATAATAAGTATCTTAATTAAATAAAATGTATCAACAGCGTCAGTGTGGCACACGCACACACACACACTTGTGTGCTACGTTGTGAGGGTTCGTTGGAAGGAGAAAAAAAACAAAAGCTAGGGAGTCCTTGCTGCCTCACCAAGCCCCGCCCCGTAAGAGGCGTGGCTTGCCGAGGCGCTAGCAGCGCCCCCCCCCCCCTCTCTCTCCGCCTCCATTCACTGGCTGTCACACAGCAGCAGCGGTTCTAGGACGAGAGCGAGCACGAGCAGTAATCCACTTTCTTCCGCGGCGCTTCACCTCTCGCTGTTCCGTCTCCATCACGCGGACATGGCCCTGGACGTGCGGATGCACGCGGCGCTCCTGCTTCCCGTCCTCCGCGCGTGTGCGCTCTAGCCGTGCGCCCCCGCGGCCCGTGGCACGTCCCGCTGCTGACCTGAGAGCTGTTATTATTTTTTGGAGACTGTGTGGCAGAAAGGGACCACACAGTCGTGACAGCAAAGGCCGTTTCGGGATATCGGGCAACTGAGAGCGGCTCTTTTTTTGGGGTTGTTGTTGCGCCCTCCATCATGGCGAGTGACTCTCCAGCCCGGAGTCTGGACGAAATAGACCTGTCCGCTTTGAGGGTAAGATGTGTGACATTTTTCAGAGAGAGAGAGAGAGAGAGAGAGAGAGAGAGAGAGAGAGAGAGAGAGAGAGCGTGCGTGCGTGCGTGCTGCCGTGCGCGCTGCCGTGCGCGCCTTTCTCCTTTTCTTGCACCTGACAGCTCCCTGAATAGCAACCGGGCAGAGGAGGCTGCAAGAGGCGGATGTGTGGGAGTCAGGCCGCCACAATGTGTCAAATTATAGAGGAAATTATATATATATATATAGACATTAACTAACTTGACAGCTGCCTCGCGCATCTGAAGCCTTATCTTCATTCAGCCCAGTCACAGGAATGTGTGTGTGTGATGCTGAGTTGAGGTTGGAGCTGAGATTCTGCTGACCTGGATAGAGGGGGTTGTGTCAGGCTATTACAGGCCAGTAATACAGCATACAGCAGTGGAATTTAACCTATTTCTCCCACACACTGCTGATTCGCTTGTATTGTTTTCATTCCTTATATTACCCGTTATTTACCCAGAAGCCCCCACCTTCTACTTCATGGTACACACATGGTGTCCCTCCTTGCTGTTTTTGTAGCTTTGTGCTCTGTTAGACCAACCTGTAGTCAGTGTCGCTGCCCTCCATCAAAGCTGAAGCCTTGCATGCTGCAATAGCCAGTTTTCTTTTGTTCATCCGGTGTGTGCTGCAAACCACACAACACAACATAAGACACACTCACAGACAGACAGGCACACAAACAGCCTCCTGCGCTTGTGTTTATGCGCGGATACCCATGTTTTCGCTTCGCTGGGCACGCGGTGTGTTATTCTGAGTGTGTTTTCCCTGTTGTATCTGTGTGTCTGCCGGGCTGCACACATGCAAGTGATGCTGCACATGAGAAAAGGGCTTCAGCTGAAGACCTGTTTGCTGCTCTTAAAAAAACAAAACCCCATCTCACACACACACACACACACACACAATGCAGTTGTTGTCTGCCTGCCTGCCTGCAGTCACCTGTTTCCATGTCTGCTTTATTGTGCCTTCGTGTCCTTTTTTTAGACCCTTCATTCGGTCTCTTTCTCCCTGTTTGCGTCTCCGTTTGCTGAAGCCACAACATGCTGCTCTTATGTTGCTCTTCTCATATATATATAAAAAGAACAGACACAAGCATCAGGTGGCCTGATGGGGACCGTGTTGACCTCCATCAAGGAAACATACGTTTCTAGCAGGGAGTTTAGAGTTCGGGAGTCTTTCCCCTCTCTAGAAGGTCTGCAGCTATCTCGTCCAGATTCCAGCGTTTCCTCAACGAGGTTTGGTGGAGGAAAACGGTGCGTTTCTCTCTCGGAGTTCGGCTCTTCTTTGTTTTTGTTGCATTTGCTGCACGTCGCGTTGTTCAAATCTTTTTTTGCGAAATACAGCCACACTTTTGACTGTTTACCTTTCGGCATTTTCTCTGTTAAAAGGTTGATGGCTACTGTAGCTATACAAACTATAGGCTATCGTTACCTGCTGTCAGGTCAGAGTCATCAGAGTAGTGTAAAAAAGTATGTCAATCGGCTCAGGCACCGAAAGGAAGCACCGAAATCTGCGTTGCGTTTTGGTCCGGTAGGCACTGGTGCCATATTGGTTGCAAAGAGCAGGAGGAGAGGAAGAGGAGGTAGAGAATGAGACAGGCAGAGATATGAGGAAGAAGGAAGTGTCTGTGCATTGGGAGTCAGCAAATGCATGCATGCTTTTCAGAGGCGCGATGTCAAACACATGTCTCTCACTGTGCTCATAAATCTGTCATGCATTTGAAGGTGTGTGTGATACTCTATTCGATAATGATCTGGTTGTCAAGAGTTGAAATATTGTTTTGGCCCTCTTTTGCAAACATGTATCATCAAGTTCAAGTTCAAGGGAAGTTAAGGGTGTTCTGGGTTTCCACAGAAGTTTTAGAGATAGCAAGATTATGCCCTCTTCGTCGGTATCGTTTCTACTCTTGTTCCCATCTTCCCTGTATTTGGACACACACACACACACACACACACACACACACACACACACACACACACACACACACACACACACACACACACTGTCTCAGATGAGTGTACAGTCTACCACTGGACTGGCTAGACAGGAAGTAGGTCAGCTGGCTCTGACGAGGTGGGGGGGTTAGATTATAATACCGGCATTGGTGGCACGGATGGGGGATTGTGTTTTTGTGTGTACGGACGGGGTGGGGCCTATGGGTGGAGGTCCAGGGGGCAGAGCTTGCTCTTGCACTCAGCTGCTGGGCACACTGACCATTTTGCGCGCGCGCGCGCACACACACACACACACACACACACACACACACACACACACACACACACACACACACACACACACACAGAAACAAAGAGAGAGAGACATAACTGAGTGGGAAGTGAAGAGAGAAGTAGCTTTTTTTTATGTTTGCTGTCTCTGCACTTTTCCCTTCAAGGTATTTCTCTCTCTCTCTCTCTCTCTCTCTCTCGCCTCGTCGTTTCCCTGCGACATTTACTGGTGTCGCACTTCAACCCCCCGGCACCTGTGCAGACGTCACATGTTTCACTCGAGTGGGAAAGGCCAGAGTTAGAGTCCGACAAACGGATGACTCACAGTGACGACCACAAGGCCAGAAAGAGGTTAGAAAACTATGGCTTTTATGCAGGCAGTAGTTTTTATGTAAAGTTATAGACACACACTAGGCTCAGCGGCGTCAGAAGCACGGGTTCAAAAAGTCAGCTGACGAGAGCAACAGATGGTGAACCAGCAGGAACTACAGGCACTCACACAAGCACACGCACGGCCAATACACACGTGCTGCGGAGGGACTCAGGTGTGAGGGGAGGGGAGGGGGAGGGAGAGAGGGAGAGAGAGAGGAAGAGAGGGAGAGAGAGAGGGAGAGAGAGAGAGAGAATTAAGCTTGGAGAGACAATGAGAGAAGAACCTATGAACGGAGAAGAAGAAGAAGGCGCTCTGGCTAAAAGGTGGAGATGTGACCAGTGACTAAAGTAGTCCAAAGCAAAGACCCCTCTCCAGATCCCCTCCCTCCCTCCCTCCTTCTCCATCCCCGTTGCCCAGTAAGGCCACATTCCTCGGGCCCTTCACCATGGACGCCATAGTAACGGGGCCATAGCAGTGCCCAGGGCTTACACAGAGCTTATTCATGAATCGTCTATATACTGTATAGCAGTCTGTCGCTGAGAAATCCCCCCTCTCCCTCTCTTCTTCCCTCCCTCCCACTCTGCCAGCCTGCTTCTCGTTGACCTACTTCCTGCCCCCCCCCCCCCCCGCCCCCCTTCCTCCCTCTCTACCAAGTCACTGATGAAGCATCAAGTCTTTAATTCTCTGCTACACTTATTCAAGCCTGCAAATCTGCAAAGACTTTGTCAAATTGAATCAGTAATCAATAAAAAATTTTTTATGGAAGTGTCCTTTATGGTTCCTGCTATCACCAGCTGTTTTTAGGTAATTAGATATTCAGTCAAATCCAGGAAAGTTTTGATGTCTCCTTTAGGTTGAGGACAGGTTCCCCCCCCCCCCGAGAATATTCCCTTGTGCACAAGAAGTGAGTTTCCAGTAAAAGAAATAACAGTTTGTGATCAGATAACCTCGATGAAAGACAAAGAAAAAGACTTTAGAGAAGCTTTCAATGACTTCATGGAAGTGTAGTGCAAAAACGCCACAGTGAAGACAATGCCCAGACGTAAGACAATACAAATAAACAAGACATCGACGGACTCATCAAAACATGAGTATGTGTGGACGGGGTGGGGTGTGTGGGGGAATGGGGGTTCAGGAGGTTCAGGGGGCAGAGCTGGCTCTCACTCAGCTGCTCTTGGGCACACACACACACACACACACACACACACACACACACACACACACACACACACACTGAAACAAAGAGAGAGAGAGAGAGAAAGAGACATAACTGAGTGGGAAGTAGAGAGAGAATGCACAAGACCCCACTCCCAAGCTCTTCCTCCTCTCCTCTCATACTATAGCACACAAAGTATTACACGCACACTTGAGATGAAGCGCTCGAAGGAATCATGTGCACGTAAACAAGTCCATAGCGGGAGCTGAATTCCTCACGATCGTGTCTGACTCGCACAGCGCGTGGCAGGAAGGCAAGACTGATGGACAGAAATGACAGAGGAAGAAAAAGATGAATGATGAGGGAGGGGGGATGGAGGGAGGGATGACAGGAAAAGGTGCGAGATGACAAGTTGGCCAAGACGGATGAAAGGCGGATGGGTTCATTAGCATCGCGGCACAAACTGCGGCGGGCTGTAAATCTGTGATTAAGACTAGACTCCTCTTAATGTGCTGGACGTGTCTGGGTGCGACGCACTGGGAATTACAGCATCCCCTTGTAGGAGCCAGCAGTGGTGGAGCCCTGTTGTTAAGTGTAAGTGGTTTTACGAGAGGCAGACCCGGCCCCAGCATGATTCCTATCATCCTCTTAGGGGTCTCTAATTCAATCCAGCTCACTTCTCTGTAATTCACTTTCTATAGACACTAACTGCTCTCACCTGGTGGCTGCCCAGTGCGCAGAAACATACACACACATATACATATACATACACACACACATACACACACACACACACACACACACACACACACACACACACACACACACACAGTGGGTACGGAAAGTATTCAGACCCCTTTTACATTTTTCACTCTTTGTTTCATTGCAGCCATTTGCTAAAATCAAAAAAGTTCATTTTATTTCTCATTAATGAACATTCAGCACCCCATCTTGACAGAAAAAAACTGAAATGTAGAAATGTTTGCAAATTTATTAAAAAAGAAAAACTGAAATATCACATGGTCATAAGTATTCAGACCCCTTTGCTCAGTATTGAGTAGAAGCACCCTTTTGAGCTAGTACAGCCATGAGTCTTCTTAGGAATGATGCAACAAGTTTTTCACACCTGGATTTGGGGATCCTCTGCCATTCTTCCTTGCAGATCCTCTCCAGTTCCGTCAGGTTGGATGGTGAACGTTGGTGGACAGCCATTTTCAGGTCTCTCCAGAGATGCTCAATTGGGTTTAGGTCAGGGCTCTGGCTGGGCCAGTCAAGAATGGTCACAGAGTTGTTCCGAAGCCACTCCTTTGTTATTTTAGCTGTGTGCTTAGGGTCATCGTCTTGTTGGAAGGTGAACCTTCGGCCCAGTCTGAGGTCCAGAGCACTCTGGAAGAGGTTTTCTTCCAGGATATCTCTGTACTTGGCCGCATTCATCTTTCCTTCAATTGCAACCAGTCGTCCTGTCCCTGCAGCTGAAAAACACCCCCATAGCATGATGCTGCCACCACCATGTTTCACTGTTGGGATTGTATTGGGCAGGTGATGAGCAGTGCCTGGTTTTCTCCACACATACCGCTTAGAATTAACGGAAAAAGTTCAATCTTGATCTCATCAGACCAGAGAATCTTATTTCTCATTGTCTGGGAGTCCTTCATGTGTTTTTTGGCAAACTCTATGCAGGCTTTCATATGTCTTGCACTGAGGAGAGGCTTCCGTCTGCCGCTCTGCCATAAAGCCCCGACTGGTGGAGGGCTGCAGTGATAGTTGACTTTATGGAACTTTTTCCCATCTCCCTACTGCATCTCTGGAGCTCAGCCACAGTGATCTTTGGGTTCTTCTTTACCGCTCTCACCAAGGCTCTTCTCCCACGATTGCTCAGTTTGGCTGGACGGCCAGGTCTAGGAAGAGTTCTGGTCGTCCCAAACTTCTTCCATTTAAGGATTATGGAGGCCACTGTGCTCGTAGGAACCTTGAGTGCTGCAGAAATTCTTTTGTAACCTTGGCCAGATCTGTGCCTTGCCACAATTGTGTCTCTGAGCTCCTTGGGCATTTCCTTCGACCTCATGATTCTCATTTGCTCTTACATGCACTGTGAGCTGTAAGGTCTTATATAGACAGGTGTGTGCCTTCCTAATCAAGTCCAATCAGTTTAATTAAACAAAGCTGGACTCCAATGAAGGAGTAGGACCATCTCAAGGAGGATCAGAAGAAATGGACAGCATGTGAGTTAAATATGAGTGTCACAGCAAAGGGTCTGAATACTTATGACCATGTGATATTTCAGTTTTTCTTTTTTAATAAATTTGCAAAAAATTCTACATTTCAGTTTTTTTCTGTCAAGATGGGGTGCTGAGTGTTCATTAATGAGAAATAAAATTAAAATTAATTAAATAACTTTTTTGATTTTAGCAAATGGCTGCAATGAAACAAAGAGTGAAAAATGTAAAGGGATCTGAATACTTTCTGTACCCACTGTAACTCCACTGTGAGGACAGTTCAGTACATTCTGCTCTTTAGCTGCAGCAATGCACAATAAACAGAATACGCAGATTCATATCATATCATCTCTTTCCATTTTCCATTTTATTTCTTTCCAATCCACAGGTCACATGTTGAGATTCTCAAAGGGTATGTGTGTGTGCCTGTGTGACAAATTCAGATGTGAATGTGTGGTCTCAGATACGCATCTCATGCCAAGGCCTCTGTGGCAAATAAATGTCATATTTTCTGATAATAAAACGTCCTTTGATCTGCAGGGCACAAGCTACCGCATGCTGCAACTTTTATTTAGCATTCAGTCGTATTTGTATTTTTTTTTTATAAAAAATTTAATTTGACAGTAATATGGCCAAAATATCCACTAGATACAGTAGGTAATTTCATTTCTCGAGAACAATATACAGCATATCACAATATACAGTATATCACAATATAGCATGTCATCTGGTAATTCAATAATTAAATAGTCTTTAAGAAATAATATAGTATATTATAGTTAATAAATACTTGATCTGGTTTTCTGAGATATTTCGTTTAATTAGCTTTGAAGTGTTTTTAGATTTTCAGGAGTTTTGAGTTTTAAACAGGATAATCTCAAATGCAGATTGATAATTCACATTATCATTATGGATTCCCTCCATCAGGAAGTCATTTCTTTAGCTGTCAGTTCAAAGACGTTCAAGTCACTCTGATGTAAATTCAATTATTTTTCATTTTTATGAAGGCATGAGGGACATGCATGTGTTCTAACGCGGGAGGTTTGTAGTCATTGTCACACACATTGTTTCACCTTTTTTTCCAACTGCTCGAAGTTTAAAATGGGTCAGATTTACCCACGACATAATGGCAGAATTAGAGCAGGAGCTTTCCTTCACTATGAAACCACTATAGCTGTTGTTGTATGTTTTGATTAGGAGACGAGTCCCGCTTCTAATTACGTTGTTGACCAACAAACGTTAACTCATAACAGTTGTGGTCCAGCGTGGTGAGAATATGCATCATGTGCACGTGGTGACATCTGCTTTTATTTTTCAGGTATTTGTTCTAGTTTTAGTGTCACGTTTAGAATCGGTTTGAGTGTTTGGTTCATTAGGAGTTAAGTTAAGTGAGGAATGCGGTGGAGAGGATTAAGGTGAAGGAATGAAAGAACGAAAGCATGTTGTAAAGTGGCTTTCACCAGAACTGCAGCCCTGCACTCTAAAAGCCATTATTTCTAATGGACCAATATACCCCCGTTCAAAGAAAAGAGTGGAGCCAGTGCTGCATCCATCTCCATGTCCACGTGCACAGAGTTAATCCTCCTGCATCCTGCTTTTGCACAAAACCACTTCCTGTCGAAAAGAAATGGCAAAGGAGTAAGTAAAAACAGGAACCGGAGGCACAATGATCAGAGTGTTTATCTGTGGATGTACAAAAGCTCTCGTCTCGTGTGTAAAGAATAAAAAAATGGAGATTAGCCATGCCAAGTGAAGGTCATGCTGAATCACTGGATGCAAGCAGGATAACTTTTCTCTTCTTCTGACGTATAGATAAGTGGTGATTGAGGTCAGGCCACTAGTGTCCTTTCTTTAAAAAAACGCTTATGATAAACATATCACCGCTGATTTTCTTTTTAAAGTCTTTGCATAGAGATTGAAAAAAAGTCACGCTCCTTTTGTGGGCTTTGGAATATTCTGCCATAAGCAAGAAAAACTGCCAAGTCAGCAGGTTTTTAAGTAAAAAACCTCTCTCAAAACTTGACATTTTGGAGAACCGATGTGTGTCTGTGGGTTTTTACGTCACTTCTCAAATGGTCGTAGCCCATTCTTACTTCTCTCAGCACTTTTGTGTGTTATTCTATTGAATATGCTATTATTCAGAAGCTGCACTGAAGCCATTTCCTCTCATGAACTCCTGACGGAGAACTTGGTCCGGACGTTGTCTGGAGTCTCTCCTTCACACATGTCGACTCTTTCTCTGCTGGAAATATTGAGATGTTTGTTTTCTTCCGGCTTTGCGACATCCACATGTTACAACCTCATCAACAGATGTTTTCCTCCGTCTGTAGAACACGATGCATAGGCGGAGGACGACAATATTTAATTAAAAATGGTATTATGACACACATAATACTCGCAGTCAGCCATATTGCAAATTGGATTTGATGTTATTATTCAGCCCTGCTTTGTTCCAAGGAGCCGGCAGGGCAAAGTCCATTTAAAGTCCAGTCCCAATGATTTAGACGTTTGCGTTCTCACACACACGGCTCCTCCGGGTAATGTCGAGATAAGTTCAGGGGATGCAGCGCATGTGTGAGAGGGGCTTTGGACATGCACACACCGTGATTCATTAACCACCAGTGAGGTCATGTGGCAGTCATGTGACACTGGTAAACGCTCAACAAGGAACACAAAGGGAAATAAGGAGAAGGGGCCAAAAACGTCTCAGTCATAGGGAACCTCTGACACGCAGACGTGCGCGCACACACACACACACACACACACACACACACACACACACACACACAGACACATATGCAGAAGCACTGACAAGTGGCCTATAAAATATGAATTATATCGTGCTGTGTGTATATATATATATATATATATTATATATATATATATATATATATATATATATATATATTATCAGCAAGCCGCAGGACTTGTATGAACTGGAGCAGCAAAAAAAAAAAACTCTGTTTCTCCAGCACTCACTCAGTATGTTGAGCATGGAGGTGAGACTCTAAGCGCGCGCCTATTTACCGCATCATCATGTGTCCTCCAGCGTTTGCCGTGCGTATTACAGAAATGTCAGCGTGAATGTTTCTGCTGTGTGTAAAAAAAAAAAAAAAAAGAAAAGAAAAGAAAAAGACAAGTGCATCCTTGGGATTGTCTTGGGAGTTGCTGTCAGAACTTTGCATGCATGCTCTGAGAGTTAATACACACACACACACACACACACACACACACACACACACACACACACACACACACACACACACACACACACACACACACACACAAACTTGGAGACAGAAAAAGGAAGTGAAGGGAGAAAGAAATGTACCTGCATAAGCTGAAGGTATGATAGTGAGGTAAACAGTTGCAGTGCTTGCAGAATGCTGCTGTCTGCAACTGTTGAAAGAGGTTTGCAGTCTCTCTCTCTTACACACACACACACACCACACACACACACACACATACACACACACACACACACACACACACACACACATACGCGTTTAGTTATAGACACACACTCTTCTCTTGAGCCCACTCATACGCGCGTTAGAACATTTGAACACTAGCCCTCGTGTAGGAGTGCGCTTCTGGCACAGAGTGTGTGTGTGTGTGTGTGTGTGTGTGTGTGTGTGTGTGTGTGTGTGTGTGTGTGTGTGTGTCTGTGAGTGTGTGTGATTATGATAGTGCGATAGAGCGAGACAGCAGGAGGATGTACTTGAGATGGAGTGTAAGAGAATGACTTTGTGCGTGTTTGTATGTCAGGGGAAAGTGTGTGTGTGTGTGTGTGTGTGTGTGTGTGTGTGTGTGTCTTCTGCACACAACAGAGAAATAGGGGTGAAAAAACTGACAGGAAAAGGAAGGAAAGAGCAAGAAAAGGCCCTGTCTTCAGAAAGCATTGACAGGTTGACAGGTCTGCTGAGAGCCGCAGAAACAAACACATAAGAGACAGAGAGAAGGGAAGAAAAGGAGGGAAGAGAGGGAGGGAAAACGGCGAGAGAACAGAAGAAAGAGCATGTACACAATGATATACTGTAGCGCCGGCACCCCAAGATGCAGTCGTAAAGTTTTCTTTCTTCATTAGGCCGTAATCCTGTAATTTCCTCCTCTATGTGTTGTGGCAGCACGCGTAAATCTGCTGTTTTGTGCCAGCAAAGTTAGCTGAAAGTTCAACTGATAATTCACAGACATGGCATGAAAGAGAATTTGCAGATGGTGAGAAATAGAAAGCGACAAAGAGTCTGAAAGAAAAAGGCCGTGAATGAAAGACGCAGGCGAGAGAAGTGACGAGGTTAGAGGCGAGGATGGAAATAGAGTGCATGTGAGCCTTTTCAGAGAGGAAATAAAAATATGCTTTTATTGAGAGGGGAATTGTCTGTGAAAAGTGGGCATGGTGTAATATTGTCTGTTCTGAAAGCTTTTGCATGAGGCCCAGAGCGGATCTTCACAATACTGCAGTTTATTTCTGTGACTCAGCAACTAAATAAGCCTCTAGCTTTGCCCCCTGTAGAAGGTCTTATTTTTATACACGGCTCTTCCCTAGATGATACTGGAGAGCCATTTTCACAACAGGAAAAAGGGGAAAAAAAGGATGAAAAATTACAGAAATGACCTCGTATATAGGTGTATGTTTAGCCCGACCCAGTAGAATT
>JBAMJR010000385.1:10000-15000 GCA_038501785.1 Myoxocephalus aenaeus
ACTGAGCGGCACAACGACAAATGAGCAGGGAGATGGACAAAGATCTGATGCAGCAGGGGCTGAGAGCAGACGCGAGAGCAGAGAGAGCAGTAGGAAGCTCACAGTCAGCGTCGAGCTGGAAGGGCAAAACACAGTTACGGCAATGGAGCTAATGAAGTGCGTGAGGGAACTATGCGGTGGTCTGACGGCGTGTCGCTTCGTTGGAGTCGGACGCTACGAGATGACGATGGGGCATCCGAAGGGGAGAGACAGGCTCTTGGAGGGCTTCAAGATCGGGTCGACGAGGGTCCATGCGCGTGAGTTGACCAACGATGAGCTGATCGTCTCATTCTTGGGCCTGCCCTATTATATTGAGGACGGGGAGATCCTGGACAAGCTGCATGGTTGGGGAGTATCAGCTGTGTCCCCGATAAAGAGACGGATGTGGCCAGGGACCAAGATTGCGGACGGCACACGCTACCTGAAGGTGAAATTCAATGATCAGGTCCAGTCCTTGCCATACTCTGCCAAATTCTACACGGCCCTGGGGGCTGAATTTTTCAGGGTTATACACGATAAACAAGTAAAAGTGTGTAGGATGTGCATGCAGCCCGGGCATATTCTGAGGGAATGTCCAGAGTTTCACTGCCATAAATGTGGGGTCCAGGGGCATTATGGGAGGGAGTGTGAAGTGAAAAATGCAAAATGTAGCCTATGCTACAATAGAATGGATGATTGTGTGTGTAATAAGAGTGAAAATGAGGAAAGTAATGGGGGCGTGTCTGGGGCAGAGGAGGCGCAAGAGGACTCTATGGAGGAGGAGGAGGAGGAAGGTGAGGAGAGTGAGGGCAGTATGGAGGAGAGTGGGTGTGAGGAAAAGGAAGAGGGGGGGGATGAAGCCGGCCGGCCAGCTGGTGCTTTGGCCTTGGGGGGTTCGGGCGGTGTCAAGGAGGTGCGGGTTGGGGGCCTCATGGGGGAAAGCAAGACTAGCAGCACACCTGCAAAGGGGGGGAAGGGAAAGGGGGTGAAGGGAGGGTCAGTGCGAGGCCAGGAGCCACCTGTTCAGCCACCTGTTCAGCCACCTGTTCAGCCACCTGTACAGCCGCCTGTGCAGGGCCTCATAAGTCCTGTGAACGCATCGGGCACTGCGGCCCCCCCAGGTTCTGGGGGCCTTGGGAGGGAAGTCACTACGGCTCCTCCTATTACGGAAGGGTCCGAATCAGAAATGGACCTGGCGGTGGTTAAGGAAATGAGGAAAAGATCCGGGGACGCACAGGCGAAGGGGAAACTTAAAAAGAAGAAAAACAGAAATAAAGAATAATGATCTATCTCGTTATAATGTACACTTCTGCAGTGTTAAGCATAATGTCTCTTAATGCGAATGGCCTTCGCAGTAGCTTGAAAATGGACGCAATTCTAGTTAATTCTAGGGCTGACATTCTCTGTTTGCAAGAAACCAGGTGGGATGACACAAGCTTTAAATATGCTTCTAAACAGTGGGGAGGAGAGGGGCTTTCTAATCCTGGTACCAAGACATCATGCGGGGTTGCCATTTTTTACAAAACGAGGAGCATTAGTGATGTTAATGAAGTGTACAGAGATGCAGACGGGAGGCTGTTAGTATTGGATTTCTTGTATGAGAATACATGTTATAGGGTCATAAATGTATATGCGCCAAATAATGAGAATGAAAGAAAAATATTCTTCAAAGGCCTAATTAAATGGTGTAACAATAGTACAATGATTATGGGTGACTTCAATGTGGCATTATCAGAGAGCGATGTGTCAACAAATAATGTTTTCAAAAACGATGTGAGCAGAGGTGCACTGAGGCATGTGATGCATGAGGGGAATATGATTGATCTTTGGAGGGTGTTTAACAATAGGAAAAGGGGTTTCTCCAGGAGACAGGTCGTTAAGGGAAAATTAAAGCAGTCTCGTATAGACCTCTGTCTGGCTACGTCCGGCATCATCAGGAGTATAACGGATTTTAAATATGTGTTTGGTGCCTGGAGTGATCATGCCCAGATGGAGATTGGTATAGGTGGGGCCAGGGACAAGAGAGGAGGGGGTGTGTGGTGTTTAAATAATAGTCTGCTAGACGATGAGGAGTATAAAGAGAAAGTGGGGAGTTTACTGAGGAGGGCTGGGAGCGATATTAATTATGTAGATGATAAAATAGAATATTGGGAGGATGTTAAACTAAGAATTAAGAAACTGAGTATTAATTATAGTAGGAATAAGAGATGGGAGGAGAAGAGGGAGGAGAGTATATTAAAGGAGTCATTGAGAATAGAGGTGGAGCAGATGGAAGGGAACAAGGATTATAATAGTGAGAAGTATGAAGCGCTACGGAGCAGATTGACCGATATAGAGGTAAAGAGGTGTAGGGGTGCAGCAGTGAGGAGCAGAGCGCGATTCCTGGTTGAGGGGGAAAGGTGCACTGCCTTCTTTTTAGGGTTGGAGAAGGTGACTCAGGAGAGTCACTATATAGAGCAGCTGCAGGACAAAAACGGGGTTATATGCAAAGAAAAGGATAAGATCTTAAGCATAGTACGCTCGTATTATGGAGAGCTATACAAAGGGCAAAACCCTAAGAAAGAGCACATAGAGCTGATTACGAGCCACATTGAAAAGAAAATAAATAAAGATGATAGAGAGTGTTGTGACCTGCCGATAAATACGCAGGAAATTGAATACGCAATCAAAAATCTTAAAAAAAATAAGAGTCCGGGGTCTGACGGGCTTACAGCCGAACTATATCAGGGCTTCCCGGAGCTGTTCTCTCCAATCCTGATACAGGTGTTTGAAGAGATGGAGAGGGAGAACATCACGTCGGACAAAATAACGGAGGGGATAATCACTTTAATATATAAAAAGAAAGGGAGTAAAGATGTACTAGATTATTATAGGCCTATAAGTATATTGAATACGGATTATAAAATTATAGCAAAAATATTAGCATATAGAATGAGGGAAGTGATTAAAACGATTATTATGGATACACAGACTTATAGTATTCCGGGAAGAGATATTAATGATAATATAATAACGGTTAAAAATATTGTTAGTATTATGAATAGAGAGGGTGGGTGTTTACTGGGGATAGACTTAGAGAAGGCATTCGACAGAGTGGAGCATAGTTTTGTGTGGGAGGTATTAAATAAATATGGATTTGGGGTAAGATATATAAATTGGGTAAAATTATTATATATAAATGCCAGAAGCAGGATCAAAGTCAATGGTTCCCTGACTGAACCGGTGGAGTTGCGGAGGTCAATTCGTCAGGGTTGCCCTTTGTCAGCAATGCTCTTCAGTCTGGTGGTGGAACCATTGGCGTTACTGTTAAATAAGGATGACATGATTGTGGGGATCAACACAAATAAAGACAGAAATGTAAAAGTGGTGCAGTATGCGGACGATATAAATATCTTCCTAAAAAATAGTACTTATATAGAGAGGGTAATGAGCCATATTCATTGTTATGAAAAGGCCTCTGGAGCCAAAGTTAATAATATTAAAACTGAAATTATGGTATTTAAAGAAGACGTGGTAGATATAAATAGATGGGGATTTAAAGTAGTGGATGATAGGAAAGTATTAGGGGTACACATAGGGAAGAGAGAAGGCGATGCATGCGATAAAAACTGGCATGAAGCCATACAAAAAACAAGAAACATTTGTAACATGTGGCAAGCCCGTGGGCTTAACATCAGAGGGAAGGTAATAGTGTCTAATGCGCTGGTACTGTCAAAAATTATACATATCTTGGGATCTTGCGAGCTGCCGAAGTGGGCGCTAAATTCATTGAATAGTGTGATATCCTCGTTTTTGTGGAAGGGGAAGGGAAATGTGATTGCTCGCGGGACTTTAATAGCTAATAAAAGGGAGGGGGGATTAGATTTGATTGACATTAGTGCCAAAAGAGATGCACTGAGGGTTAAATTGATAGGACGGTTTCTGGATTCGGAGAGGCAGCATCCGTGGAAAGATGCTTTGGCAGGCCTCCTGGCAGAGTATGGTGAGAAGGGTTGCTACAATTTGTGTGCCTTTACTCCCAGAAATGTTGCAGGGGGTTTGCCAGGGTTCTATCGTGAGGTGCTGGAGGCTTGGGACAAGATTCTGCCCCACCTCAGACCTGACTGCAAACGGAGAGCGCATGTGATGCAGTTACCTTTCCTCAACTCCCCATTCTTTAGTTTTGCCGGAAGACCCATTGTGTCCAAAGCACTGGAGAGTGCCGGGTTGACGTGCTTGGGGAGCATATGTAGAGCGTCAGCAGGTTTAGGGTTTGATATGGGAAAAACTGAAAGTGGGCTTAAGAGATCCAATGTGGTGTATAGAACAAAACAAATTCTAGATATTGGTGAAAGAGTATTTGACTGTGTGGATACGGATTGGCTACAACTAACAAATGATGCGGTTTTGATGCGGGACGAGGCGGTGGGCTTCTTCCTGTGCCTGGGGGACCGGTATGAACCATTGGCTGAAGTCAAAACTAAAATAATATATAGCATCCTGGTGCAGAAACTTTGCAAAAAGGCGGCATCGGAGGTAAGGTGGAAAGAGCTATGGCCGGCTAGGCAGATAGGAACCATCTGGGCTATTTGAACGTACCGTACCTACCGCACTCCCTGTTCCAAGCGGATTTCAGGCTAAGGCACAGGAAGATATACACAAGTATCGTTCTGCATCAGATTCATAAGAATATATTTAAGAGAACTTGTGCAGTGTGTGAAGGGGATGATGAAGATCTGGAGCATATGTTTTTGAGGTGCTCAGCTCTAAATCCTTTTCGCGAACATGTCAAATTTATATTGGTCACTTACTGTGGAGTGTCGGCCGAGGAGCTTGGCCAGTGGGACTGGGTTTGGCTGTTCGGCTTGCCCAGGAAAAAACATTGTAGTGTGACTATAACAGCGAACAAAATACTGAGTTTTGCGAGGTTCGCCATTCTCCAGAAAAGGAACGAGGCATTGTTCAATAACAAAAAAATCAATGCTAACAGTTTATTTATTAAC